>JABFEA020000021.1:13906686-13925629 GCA_019775915.2 Cyphomyrus plagiostoma | reverse complement strand
TTTTGGCACCTTTCAATTTGAGGGGAATTTTATTTACTTTTATTTTTCTGTATGTAAAAACTCAATATAATTTGGTTTTTGTTTTTTTTCAATTTTCCGGCCCCCCCCCCCCCCCCGCCTCCCTTTATGGGGCTTCACACATTCACAGAAACCAGCAAATTCCACTGGGGTGGGGCTCTGGCTGCAAGCCCGCTGGCACGTGCTCCTTCGGATTTTCCAATATGAGCTCAGCTTCCTCGAGGACAGGATTTCTGCAGGTGAGCCGTTTGAACAACATTTCCAAATGCCTGGACCATGCCCCAATTATCTGTTTGTGAATCCCACATAAAATAAACAAACAAAATAGAAACTTTTTCAGATTTCTGGGCTGTAGCCATACACAGGAAGCCTGAGTGATTATTTAAGACAAAGAACGTTCATCCCGAGCAGCTGGGTTGCCGTTTGCCAGTTGAACACGCTCCGCGGAGCTCATCAGGAGTAGGGCCTGCAAACAAGAAAGCTGAACAAGTGCATCGCTTTCACGATTAAGTGGCCAGATCATGCTTTTCAGAGCCTGAGTCTGAAACGTGCGTTACTTTATCCGTGACAAGCCCACTGGTGAGTATTAAATGCCGATGATGATCTGGCTTTCTCCAAAGGCCTTGGAAGACTCGACTGCACCCGATCTTTACAAACATACAATTCAAAGATGGACCCAGATAACAACTTGCTAGACCTGGCATAATGCAAAGTAAATCAATAACCAAGGCAACCAAGAAAGAGGGAATATTAGCACAGTGACAGACACAATCTGAAGTGTGGGACTGCAGGGCTTCCAGTGAAGGACCATCTGCTCGGGATAAACATGTTTCAGGTTCTCCCAAGCAGACAGTACAGGATCTGGCTACTCCAGCACACTGGCTAGCCAGACTGGGAAGCAGATCAGAAGGGATGGACTCCCGCTGTCATTAGTGGGGTAGGATCTGGGGCAGGCTGAGCTCTCTTTTGGGGGGGGGGGGGGGCTATGAGGGTAATGAGATTTGTAAAAGCATTCTGGGATACGCAAGCAGATCCAGAATGAGGGAAAATCCTGATTCACAGGGAATGTCCAGCGAACAGAGGAAGTGCAAGATGATTCTTCACATTATGTAGATCAGTGTTTCACAATCCGGTCCTTGGGGACCCACAGACAGTCCACGTTTTTGTTGCTCCCTACCAAGGAGCAAAAACGTGGACTGTCTGGCAAGGAGCCGGGAGGGAGCAAAAATGTGAACTGGCCGTGGGTCCCCGAGAACTGGCCTGGGAAATACTGATGTAGATTACCGGTTTCACACTTTGTAATGAGGGTGTGGTTTAGCGAGACACTAAGTACAATGTAACCCACAGACTGGCATATTTATTACTGAGACACCCCTTTATTCACGTGGACTCGGCCGGCGGACGCCTACCTTCCTGCTGCTTTCGGGGCCGGCCTCATCGAAGCGGAACCGCAGGACGCGCAGGTCCTTGCAGTAGAGGACCAGCTCGGTGGGGCTGAACTTCAGCTTTCGATTGGATAACAGGACCTTCTGCTTCCCCTTCGCTTCATTCACTGATGTGGGGAGAAGCTGATTGGTTACGATGCAGATGACACTAGTAAACCTACATTATTAAGAGTTTAACACATCATCTTGATTTAAACTACAGATGACCTCCTTAGTACCACAGAACTAATTACAGGACCAATGATTTGTAATTACAAGCAAGATTTCAGCTGTGGCACCACCTGCTGACCGCAGGCACAAAGAGAATCCGTCGACTGTTGAGGTTCATTTTCTTTTAGTCTCTTCCTCCCACACACGTAATTGTGTCACTTGCCTGTGACGTCATTAATAATGCTTGGGCAGACTACATGCTGAACAAAGCTACAAGACAGTGAAATGGGGAGGGGTGCTCCTCACTCTGCAGGGCTCTGGCAGGACACGTCCCATTCAGCCCGACACCAGAGCAGTGAGAGCAGAGAAAGCAGAGAGCAGCATGCAGTCACAAACAGGGTTAATCCTGTCCTAGCTTTTCAGCCACAGACGTCTGCCTGGTGCCATGACATCACACGCGGATCAGCAGTGCAAACACTCCAGTGGCCCGTACTATGAAGTGGGGTTACTGGCTTATCAGGGTAACTTGTCGGATTTAAGGTAGTCTGGGCAAAATGTAAGTGAACGAATATGAAGTCCATTTAAACTGTGGTACAGTACCTTAAATCTGACAAGTTACCCGGTAAGCCAGTATCCCCG
Source organism: Cyphomyrus plagiostoma (assembly GCA_019775915.2). NCBI lineage: Eukaryota > Metazoa > Chordata > Actinopteri > Osteoglossiformes > Mormyridae > Cyphomyrus > Cyphomyrus plagiostoma. The sequence goes on along the minus strand of JABFEA020000021.1, from coordinate 13,923,377 downwards.
CTTCGTAGTACAGGCCATGAGTGAATGCAGCCTCCAGATGGGCGTTTCTACTAGAGTCAGAGCTTCCTACCTGTAACCAGCTGCTCCACACACGCCAGAGGCACGTCATGGTCGCCCAGTAGGCGGTTCCGGTACTGAAATACCTGAAAAAGGGTGAAGTGGAAGGCTTCAAGCCAGACGGCAGCAAGAAGCACTAACATCATCCACTCACAGCAGGTACCAGCAGGAAAAAAAGTGAAAAGTAGCCCAGGTTAGATTTCAGAAATTTCAGAAGAATGTTTTATTTGGATATGAAATAGACACTAAACATTAAATCCTTAACCAATGTGAATGATGAGGGACCTCGTTTTTATGGAAGGTTTCCACCATCGTCTCTGTTTAATATTTATTTGGTACCGACTTTATTGTTTTTTTTTTTGCAGGGCTTCTATGAGAAAACTGAGGGTGAAATTGACCAATATTTTTGCTAAAACTGTTGAAAGTATATTTACAATCACTGTGTGGTTTAATAAAGAAATAACAACAGGGCATAGGTTGGTTAAAAGTTAAAAATCCTTTCTTTATTTTCTTGGGAAAAAAAAACCGAACGTGGTATTTCCGGATAGAGCTGTATCCAAAGCATTTTAGACTTTCCTCCCGTCAATCTGCTTACCCACTGATACCCATTCAAACATAAATCTACACAGGATCTTAACTGCATTGGGTACACAGCAGAAGACCCTGTGTGACCCAAACGGAGGAACATGCCGGCGCTTTCATTCCAGTTCTAGAATCCTGACAGCCAATCACATCACTGTTACAGCATCACCTGTCAAATCGATGACAGACACACCCCTCTCCACTACTTAACATCTGCTTGCTTACATGCGCCAGGGGTTTTGCAGCGGAGCATCGATGCTCTTACGCGATGCCGCTGCCCTTCCACAGGCTTTAAGCCTCCGTCACCACGCAATGGAGCAAAATAACCGACCCGAGTGCCAAGGAGCAGCTCAGAACCCATGTGAGTGAGGCAGACAGCGGTGGGATAAAAGGGCACACTCCCTCAGCCTTTGCTTTGGTCTCCAGGCAGAGGGGGGTGGCCCTCTGCCTGGAAAGGGGGGACCCATCAAAGGAGACCTTGGCCAGAAACACAGTGATACAAGGTAGTGCCACCAACGCAGGTCTTAGCCGACAGGAGCAGGGAGACCCAGGTGGTGACCAGATGAAATATGGGGGGGGGGGGGCATCAAACAAGCAATGGGTTTTGGAAAAGCCGACATCGGGCCAATCAGGGAGGGAGAAATCCTCACCCCAACAGGGAAGAAAGGGTTCCTACGGTTCAGTCGATATTTCCCTTTTTATGGCACGCAGTAAAGCGGAGATGTCAATAAAAACAATCTGCCTGCCTGGCGATTAACCCAGATACCTGCTGAACACGTGCGTTTCCACTCAGACGGCCTTACCGAAGCAGGCTTTTCTCATAAGGTAAGTTGGAAACTATTACTCACAACCTACAGTAATGCATTTATATTTTTAAAGATAAAACTTATTTTTAACTTTGGAAAAAGTATGAGAAATAGAGCTGCGCACGTATGCGGCAACGTTGGCGCTTTGGTCCAAAAGCCGGGCTCGTTGGTGACACATACCTGCCGGTCCAGCACCTCGTGGCTCACGAAGGAAACCTTGAAATTGGTGCATATCAGCTTCCCCCACAGGTCGTCCCGGCTGCAGCCGGTCCCCATGCACTTCCTTACGAAGTTCACCTCACTCACCACGATCTCGCCTGCGACAAAGAGGCCATTAGGGTCATAATGTAATAATCACTATTTTCTGTGTGGTATTTTTTGGTGGACGGCACAGCAGCTAGACCCTGTCCCCGTGAGACCTGGTGAAGGCTGCCCCTAGGTGTCCCGAGTCCCGCATAGATGGCCACCCCCAGGTGACCCCTGTCCCCCCGTGTGACCCTGTGAAGGCCACACCCGGGTGACCCGAGTTCCCTGTGAGACCCAGTGATGGCTGCCCCCTAGTGACCAGTGTCCCCTGAGACCCAGTGATGGTGCTCCTCTTACTCCACGGGCCCAAGTGGGTGTTTCTGGCTGCTAGTCTAGCCTTATTTCTTGGAAGCCCAGGGCTTCTGGGACATTAACTGCTGTGCAGGAAAAAAAACCCTAAGAGCTACTGCTGAAGGCAGCAGGAAATACAGGCAACAAGGGGACAGTGACAGCAGCCTACCAGTCTGGATACACACAGGAAAAGCACATTAAATCTGCAGGTACCTCAGGCTGATATTTACTCATGCTGAAGCACTATGGAAGATGACAGAGTACTGAAAGCACTGAAATTCATACCATTTAGATTCCAGTAATGACCTTTAACCTTAATATTTTTAGCAAGCTTGAAAGCATCACCATGTAAGGGAGGTTTGGGGGGGGGGACAGATTACGCTCAATATATAAGCAGAATGACACAGACACGGTCACACGGACGTGCCCACAGGTAAAGGGGTTAGTGATCAGGAATGTTAAAACCTATCAGTACTGAAATATGATGTATGTCAGCCTGTTTTTTTATTTTCACTAGACAGCGGTGCCACTTGGTGTACGCTAACGGTTACCTTTCCTGGCACATTTTTACACGGGGAAGACGAAAACAGAAATGCTAGGCACAGAAATGCCGTCCAGTTTTAAGCACACATTCCGTGGTTGCTCCCAAGTCTGTCCCCGGAGGCGACGGGGTGAGATGATTAAGGAATGATGGAGAATAGGCAGAATTCCGGCTGTTATTCTGTTTGTACAGCACCTGGCCACGTCGCTTCATTCAAGCAAACTAATGGTCAAGGCCCACAGGGAATTTATGGAAGGGAAGCGCTTAGCACAGACCTAAGTTTGCCCAGTAAGCAGCAGTAAAGACAGCCTCTGGAAATAAGCAAGAAACCAGATATAATCTGACCTTTACAGGGCCCACCATCTATTAAAAGGAATGGTTTATAGCTGTTCACACATCCAGTTGAAAACATGATTCTAAGGTGGGGTCACTTCAGTGTAGAGAAATCCAAGAGGAAACATCGTCCTGGATACAGGCGGGCCACCTCTCCGGAATGTGGGGAAGTGTTTGTCTTTCCCCCAGAACCACCTGCTTCACCTGGCTGCCCGCACCGCTTGCTCAGCTGGGCACAGCTGCATGGCGAGCCCTGCCAGCACCAACTCCTTCAAGGGGAGATCGGCTCCATCTAGCAGAGGAACGTTTGGAAGAACAAACTTCCGGAACAGAGAGGCCAGGAGCCAACAGGCAGAAGGGTGCACAGCCTCAAAAGACACCCAGTGACCCTTAAAGTGGGCAGCGATACAGCACTTGTTGAGAAAGCAAAGTCCTTCAGTGAAGGTGGGCGCGCATGGGGGCCACCCAGAGCCAGTATGGTCAAAATACAGAGGTGTGCCAGGCATGACAGCAGAGATCCGTGACAACCACAGTCACCACGGCAAAAAAACTCAATAAACCCACGATCAGTTTTGACAATCCCCTGAAATACTGTCGTCCAGAATCTGCAAATATATATCTATATACATGTTTAATACACATACACACCTTCGGAGGCGACTCAGTAATTGCAGAGTTGGTAGCTGGTTAAGAATCACATTTCCAAACCAGCGAAGAGCAGCAGGGCAGTTAGGGGTACTACCCACACGGCCTCAGACAGAGTAGGTGACCTTTTTTAACCTATCAGGACCTGCTCTCAGCTCTGAGAAGTAAAAAAAGAACATCCTTGAATAACCTGCGGCTAAATACTGTTGCCCAGTTGCAGCGCAGAGTAACTCAGGGCAACATGACTTAGATAGTAGCCCTTCCTGGGCCAGATTAGCCAAAGGGCTATATACCCCATAAAATATGTACCGTATACAAATGGAGGCGAGCTGTTGGCTTGGCCAGGCTCCTTTCATTTGAGCCCACAGAAGACCACAGGAAAAGGCACTGGGATGGGGCAGAGAGTTACTGGGACCAACAATAGCCCTCGGGAGGGGGGTGGAGGCAGTGGGAGAGGACAGAAACAGAGGGGGCAGGATAGCCGACCTTCTTTGTCCACAAATGAAACCCAGAGTTTGTTATGTATGACACAGCCCTGAATGGGGGTATTGAGCAAGGGGCAGCGCTGAAAGTCACTCATTCATGTCACGTCCCACGACTGAGTGTGGCTGCCACCCCCCCCCCCCAAAATGACACTCACTCCATTCAAGCCTGCAGTACAGATAACCACCAGCAAGGCTACGAATACACATGAAGCCCAAAGTGGCATATATTACAAGAAAAGCCACCCATATCACAGGCGTGACCACAGACGGACAGCCAAAAAATAACAGACTGCAAACATAACTGTAACGGGAACTTACTGACATGCAACAAGTTAGAATGAACTGAATGAAGGTTGGGGAATGAAGATGGAGCAGACATAACCTGTGATTATGTCAAGTCTGACGCGTTCTCCAGCTGACAGACGACGCACCCTGCACTTTCCAGCCACTTCTGCCCTGGTAAAAACGTCACACCACAAACTGAAATAGACATTTAACACATGGCACTGAGTCAAGGCGCCCACCCCACCGGCCCTGCTGGCAGAGAAAAGGAGCTATAAACCCACAGATACAGACCATTTAGAAGTTGGTGGTTATTAAAACAAACTACCTCTCTGGTCATGGGAGCCTGTCCCTAACACAACCTAAAGATCCACCCCATCTTCACTGCAGATTTCAGGAAAAATAATGACACAAACAGTGGGTCTAGAGAAAAGGCAGACATTGTCTTCCAGGGACCGGCAGACTCATGACGACTGCAGACAGCCTCACAGAGAATAGGCCCCCGTTACAAGCTGTCTGCTGCTCGCAGCCGACGGCTAACGTGCCTGAACACTCACAGAAAACCAAGACACATCATTTCCATTTCGGCAGCAAAATGTGAAAACGCACAAGGCGTGTCGGTTCTGAAAACAGGGAAGGTCCATCTTAACTTCACTAATTACAGGGGACGGTGCCTTAACTGCAAACCGTTCCATGGATCTACTTATAGAGCTTGTGAATCTCCCAGCTGGTCCTGTTCAAGGATGGTCTCTGTGGAAAAAAAATATATATATACCACCAAGTAACAAAAAGCCAACAGAACAATTCTTCTAATGTGTTCCACATTAGCGTAACGCCCCTTAAAACACACCCAGGACAATGATAGCTCAATAAAGACCAGGGTGAGAGATGTGCAGTTATTTTCAGAACCAGTAAATCCCAAAGGGGAGGTTGAGTGGCTAGATATCAGGAGAACTTTTGACCCAAAGCCAACTGAGCTCCACCAAAACAGTGGGAAATTGTTCTTGAACGGTACTGTGTAAAAGCCAAACTTTTTTCTGTACAGACAGCAAAATACACTCGTACTTGGCCCATGAAAAAGGTCATTTGACTTAGAAACTATCAATCCAGGTGAAAACTTTCACATTACTGGAGTGAAACAAATTAAACTATAGAGAACAGCCAGCATAAGGCGCTGAAATTGCTATAGCAGGTTTGTGAATTCTATCAGAATTTAATTCAAACGAAAGTCACACATAAATGTCTCCCCTGGGGTCTGAACTTTCCCGGCTGGAAAGAAAACCCTACTGGGCAGAGGAAAAAGGCTGAGAGTGATGAAAAGCCTTAACAACCAAGGGCCGCCGCGATTATGCAGCTGCCAGTGCCAGTGGAAGTGGGGGGGGGGGGGGCCTGGGGGCCTAGACAGATAACCATGGCGACTGACGGACACGCGGGACCCCAGATAATCCGCTGCAAGGCAATGCTTCCCAAAAGGGCCAACACTGTGTGCTTTTAGGAGGGAAAATGAGTGGGATGTGATGAAGGATGAGCTGAAACAGAGAAAAACAAGAAGACTGTGTCTGCCTGGCAGACAGTCAGCCCAACAAGCACTGCTGAAGATCTCAGGGCAACTCAACTCAAAGGTTACCTTTCCAGAGGTCAGCAGGGTTGATATGCAGACACTTAAAGGGGGCGTTTGATTCTGTGCTGTTGTGATCACATATGGAAATCTTCTGCTTTACAGTAATAAAATGTAATGCAAATACAATGAGTAGGATCTCCTTGTGTGGAGGAGCCAGCAGCAGCACCTGTCCATCGCTCCTCGGCTGTTTACCTGGGAGTAACTTGGCTTCCAGTTTCCTTATGGTCAGCTGAGGGGCTTTCTTCATGTCAGGCTGTGTGCAGAGTTACACTATACATTACAAACACATCATGTCTCTGTCTGCACTAATCACAGAAAAGATACGTGCAAACCCCAGGGGGAAACACAGCGTGCACGCATAAAAAAAAATCAGCTTTGAAAAGTTATATTAGCAATACGTATGCTTGAGCTCAACCAACAAGCAATAAAGACATGTATCCCAAAGAATTAGTACAGAGGATGATAAATTTAATGGTATAACATACAGTTTATGTGTTTCCGCTTAAAGTAGGCAACCAGTTTTTTCCAGGTGCGTAACTATTAGAAGCGATGGCTGATCTGTTAGTGACGTTAAGGCGGTGGTAGAGATGACTGTTAAACGCTTACCTGTAAAGGGGGTACGCATGACTTTAAGGTTGGTTTCAAAGGTTTGATGGAAAACATTGTACGTTGAAGACAGGTAGGGTCAAAATGCCAACAAACCAGCCTCTTACAGCTTACTGATTTACTCCTCCCAAGTTAAAACAACTAGTGACCGACTTAAAACCAATACACAAAATGTTTTAATGTCCCGATCACTGGAAAAATCACGGGTCCCGTGCCGGTTCTCAATAGCGACGAAGAAGAGACACAAAGTCACATTTCACGTTATGCTCTTGCCGCAGCGATGCTTGTCGCAGTTCCCGATCCCGCTGAACTCGGTCGCCCTACAGCCGCTTATCACTCGCTACGGTAACTTTGTTTCTCTCTAAACTTCAGCCACACGCCTGGCTCGGCGATCCGGCTTCCTGCGGCGGACACACACGCTCCCCATGGCCTCTGCCTCCAAACGTCACCATCTCAAGCCTGAAACGAGGTGCTCGGCTCGGTCACGCTGCACTCATCTCCATACTAGTGCTCCGGCAGGGGAAACTAGTGTAAAACGCGTCTTTCGTCCACACCTCCGTCGGTGCATCCATATTTGCACTTGGAGGAGGAGACAACTACTGCAGGGCATTAAAGACACATGTCAGTAAAAAGTCACGTAAACCTCCAAATCCACAGCACTTGGGGAGGACATACAGTGGACCAAAGGTACGGCAATGTGTTATACATATTGTGCTTAGTGGTTATGTTAAATATTCCACTCAAGCTCCTTGAGAAGTATGTTCAAAACAAATCCGCTTTTAGTCTGGAGGACGGTATCACGCCCCATCTAGTGGTGCATGGAAGTGTAATTTAAAGGCGTTATCGGGGAAAGTTTATGGAAAATGACTGCAATCCTTTTGCCGGAACGGAATTCCAAAGTCACATGACTGGACGAGGCCGTAGGCATAAAATTATTGCCTCACTACCTCAGATGCTTTTAACCCCAAAGTATGAGGCCAGGAAAAATGAGTATTAAAAGGGGAAAAAAACAGATTTCCGCCACTCAAGAAGTTCGCTTACAAGATAAATGAATGAATGTGCTTATCTAAAACATGCATGTGCAGTCATAAATCAAATATCCGATTTTGCATTATGAAATTACAATGTGGACACAACCAAAACAAGGACAATAATGTCAGATAGAGTTTTAATGCCTCAGACTAAGCTGCCACGCATATCCTTGAAACCAGGTGATCTTACTGAGGAATCATACAGCATAATGTGCGTAGCTCTGGACTGATTCTTGATTCAGTTCATCTTGTCTTCTCCTTCACCTTGCCAGACCAGAATCAGCCAGGATGAATGTGCGTTATGCATTATGCAGTGCAACAAAAATAGTAATACACTGAAATGATAAGATGTTAAGGTCCTATGGGTAGCATAGGGTCGCACCAATACTGTCCTAGCAGAGCTGTAGGGTTTGAACCCCTCCTGCTCTCTGTGTGAGGAGTTTGCATCACGTGTGGATTTCTTCCAGGGGTTCTGTTCTGCACCCACAGTCTTGTCCCCTTTGTTGCCTGTGATGGACCCCCCAACCCCCCCCCCCCCCAACCCTGACCAGTATGACTGGTTAGAAGATGGATTGACTGTTAGCAACAAAAGCAAATACAATAAAACAGAACAATGCACAGTTACAAAGCCTGGCCTCTGCTGTTAAGGAACAGGAGGAGCGTGCAGGTTCACAACCCAGTTTGTGCTTCGGCCCCAGAACCGGTAACATTATTTATCCGTTAAATTGGGCCTCAGTCCCAGTGTTTGTATTGGAACTGGAAACTTGAGGCAGGTGTGCTAAAACCTGCTAACTGGTAAATATATTTATCTTACTGTCCATAAAGGCTAATACGAGTCATCCTGGCCTGAACAGCGTACAAGACAGAGGTACATCCTGGATGGGGAGCCAGTTAATTGCAGTGCACAGACAGTCACAGATAGGGGCAGCATGATTTGACCCTCCAACCCTGAAGGTGTGAAGGAACAATGGGAGCCACTGAGCCACTGTAGAACCGTTTAATCAAAATTAGAATATTTTCTGTTTTGCAGGTGACGTGCCTGTAATCTACCACTAGATGGTGCCACATACACATTTTCCTCATCTTGCCTTCTCCATAACTCAGTCATGCTCAGCAAATACACTGAGTGACTGTTCAAGTACATATCTGATAGAGTTTTAACGGAAGCGTGAAGGATCACAGTACTGCTGTTAACCGAACCTGCCTGATAATGTGTAAAGTGTGGTTGACTAAATACGGCTGCCGTTTCACACATCTTCTTCTTGCTTAAGTGTTTAACACTTGCTTGTTCTGCTGATTTACAGTAGCTTCCCTCTTCTATGTGACAATGGCATAAATATTCATAGAACATATTTTATTGTTGTGTGCTGTGGTGTGTCAACACTGACAATCACTCACCTTGAATAAGCATGAACAACCCTGGCTTCAAAATTCAATAGTTGCAGCTCTCCCAGCACAGAACTTGGTGCTGCACAAGTTTTATGCGTGTCTAAATTAGATTTACCTGGGGTTTGACTTTATTTATTGAAGGAAGGTTGGCATCGGGGCAATTGTATAATATTGATATGCAGTACCGGTCCGATCCTATGTGGCGCCCTAGGCGAGCATCACCGCCACAGGTTTTAGTGCTTCAATTATTAGAAAAATTACATCACCAATGAACCTAAAGCGCACGATCTGCTCAGCGTCGTCCATACCGAAAGCGCATAGCCATTGGTAGAATCGCCTCGGGAGCCCCCCCGCTGAGGCGTGGCTTCAGCGGCTGCGGGCAAAACGCAAATTTCCCGTGAGGGGTTGCCAATCCCTCGCCAGTCCTGGAGTTTTCTTGTCCGAAAGCGCATCGCCGGGTCCTGGGCGCGCGCTGGTCTGCGCGACTCCAAATGATCCCAGCTGCTGTTGCTGCGTCCTGGACCGCATGAGACCAGCCTATTTCTGCAGGATAATCTGGAGAGGAATGTTAATTACCGATTATTCATAATTAGCCCATATAACAATTTTCCCCTACCAAAGGACTTTTCAAACGTTTTTAATATTTTTAAAATATCAGTAAATAAGTCATTTAGTGTAATCATTGAGAAGGAAATGGTGAGTGACGAATCTTTTTCTCAAGCAAATATTTCCTTTGTATTAAATTAATCTCAGCTACTAACTATAAATATTAATATCAATCGCCGATATCTAAGGTTGTAATATTTGTTAACGTATTTTTTTTTAAAAAAATATTTAACTCCTTTACCATTTCGCAACAGTAGATGTTATCAGCCAATTAAGGAAGTCTTTTTTTTCTCTGTGTAATTTTAGTGTATGTTACACTGTGTGAAAATGTCAATTGAAATCTACTCAACATAATTATTCAAATGTTCGTAATCAACGGTGAGTTCAGGTTCGTTTTGGTTTTGCACGCTGTAAGATTAGATGTCAGCTGTTTAAAATGCATTGAAGTTTAAGATGTAGATACATGCAGCACTATTAAAAACCAGGATGGCTATTAAAGTTGCCGTAATGAAATTTTTAAGTACAGGCTGTAATCCTCGTGGAATATACCTTGGACGAATTTGTTTGTAGCAGTCAGCGCCGTCAGTGACTTGATGTTCTGCTTCTAATCGGGCCGAAATCGTTTTTTTTGCTTCAGATTTTCGGAAACCTATTGCTACCATTTTGGTCAAAGTCTAAGGACAAAAATAGTGCAGAAAATCAATACCGATGTGATTTGTACCCTGAAGGAATGATGAGATGCTTTCGAGTGTCAGAAAACCTTTTAGTAACATTCAGAAGTAACATTCCCGAGTCCCTCCTAATACGTACAGGACAGTTACAAACTGTACGGATTCATAGGCAGTACAGTAAGTGGAACATCATAGAGTAATACTTCCACAGTAAGACAAAATACAATAACTACGCAGACACTGAAACTGAGAAAAAATATTTTAAAGTTTTTTGACAATACATTTGTATGTGTAGTAGGCATGAAAATGATGGTGTTTTTTAATGGAGCATAGTTGAGCTACAACATTGTGTCTCAAGATAAAAAAAAAGGCGAAGATACCTGATTTCGGTCACTTATTTGATAAAATCTGCAGTTATTGTGTTTTTGCCTTTGTGGGGCAGAGAGACATTTTTATCAGTCATGCACAGAATACGGAGCGAGTCTGATAAGGTATGCCGGGGATCGTGGTCGTCTCTGTGGAATTATGTGTAGAGTGATACCCCCAATTAAACTGCTGCTCTTGTATTTTTGGCTTTTGCACTAATTAAGTTGTATTATGTGAATACAACAATGTCTTAATTCAGGTTCAGGCTAGTTAAATACAACACACCTGACTGGCCCACACAGAGTCCTGACCTCAACCCATCCAATACCTTTCTGATAAACTGGAGCGTAGATTGTGAGCCAGACCTTCATGTCCAACATCAGTGCCTGACCTCACAAATGCTCTTCTGAATGAATAGGCAAAAATTCCCACAGACGCACTCCGAAATCTTGTGGAAAATCTTCCCAGGAGAGTGGTAGCTATTATAGCTGCAAAGGGGGACCAACTCCATGTTGATGCCTGTGGATTTATAATGGGATGTCATAAAGGTTCCTGTGGGTGTAATGGCCAGGTGTCCCAATACTTTTGTACAAATAGTGCATATTTTTGGAGATTAGGAAGAAAGAAGAGGCCTTGTTGTGTTTCTGTGGGTCTGCAGAGTGGCACATGGCACATCAGCCCCTGTGATGTGGGGAGGTGACCTTTCCTTTCTGCTGCTGATGGCTGTGCTGCTTCCTCCTTGCTCTTTGTTTCCTACATGTACTGCTTAGCTCACTATCCAACCTTTCATGCTTAATGACGCTCACTCTTGCTCTGTTCGCCTGGCCACAGCTTCTGGAAGGTTCTGTAAACACTGGCCTTTCAAAGTAGCCAGCTCTTACGAGGGGCAAAAGGGATCAGATCTCTCATCATGGTACAACCGAGAATAAATTCTTTGGCCTGTAAGACATGTGTCAAACCAATATGATAAGTGCCATACTTTGTTTGGATTGTTAATTGCTTAGTCATTGATTTACATTCGACTATTGAGCTAAGAATATTTATGTTTATAATGGTATGTATTGCAATGTCACTGATTCCTGCTTGGTAGAACGAGTTGTAATGTGCATCACTGGTAACATGGGGATTCCACACGAGTTAGCGAGGCGAGTGTGGCACAGGTCATGACAACTCTGTCATTTTCCCGCTCTTTTCATGGAGACGTCGAGAACATTGCCATCGACAGCACCTGTTTGCCGATGTGTGCCTTATCAGAAGATATTCATTTGCATTTCTGCTCTGGGAAAAACATCACATTCAGTCCTGAGGATTCACTTCCTCTTCCACTACATTCCTTGAATTCACATTAATCATCAAATCACCATTCGTATGAATGAAAACTCGGGAATACCCACACTCAGCATTACTTCCTAGCACACACATTACTTCAAATGGATTACTAGAAATCGAACTTTTAATGCTTTTAAATCAACATGATTGTGCTAGAAACATATTTTTGGAATCTGAAATTCTTTGTAAATTCCTCTTCAGACTCAAGACAATGTTTTTTGCAACTAACAATGGCAAATTGGTTAAATGCCCTTAGACCTAAAGACCCCAATTTTTAAAATGAGCTGCCCTATCAGTGTTTGTACTTTGTGCTAATCGGACGTAAAGATTATGTAGAACGTTAGTACTAGTCAGAAAAACTTTGCCATACGCATGCCCTTGTACACCTGAACTCTGAACTTAGCTTCCCTGCCCCCCCACCCTTTGTATGGTGGAACATCGAATAAGGGAATGCCTCTCGCTTTTTTTAGTTACCATATCAGCACACAGGGAACAAATCCGTTCAGTAAATCCTACCCTCAAATGGTTAGGACTGATGAAGGCATAAGCGCCAAGACTGTCTGTTTGCCTCTGTTGAAATTAACATATGGATAAGAAAACAGGCTTTGTAGTGTCGATTGTCCTGCAGAATGGTCTGATTCAGTTTGATTCAGTTTCCTCCAGTTCTGCCCCAGTGGCTGCATTACAGCCAGGACCAGAGTTTTTACTCCGAAAGAAATAATTCAAATTTTTTATGATCATGTTGGAGTTTTAAGCTCTACCGTCAAACCTGTCATCTGTGATTTCATTTGTGTTGAGATAAAGGCACAGTTTAGCATGAGGTCACTGTCACAGAATCATAGTGTGTGACTAATGGTCCGCTGTAGGGGTGAAGAGCAGCTCGGAAAAATGGGTTTAAATGCAACGCTGCTTCCAAAAGCTTGTTGTTTATTTAAATCTCAGGAAAGAACAGCAGGCCTGCTTTGCTCCACACATGGCCATCTTCAGTCTTACCCACAGTAACAATCCTTTGGAAAAGAATATGGCACTCGAGCTGTTATTCTTCGTGAATAAGAAAACATGACTTTGAAGGCTTTGAAATTCTTTTAGTGCGCCGCCTCCCGCACTCGCCCGCGGCGTCTCCGGCTAGCTGACGCTAAAGGGCTCCGGAAAAGCAGGAGTGGGCCTCATCTTCCGGAAAGCAGAGGCGTCGTCATCCTTTCGGGGTGCTGCACGCTTCCATGTGACCGCGGGGAGCGAGATGATTGTAGCTCGTGGCCACGCCACCAGCCAAAGACGTCCCAAAGCTTTGGGAGTGAGCTCGTGCATCCCACTTCTCTGGGAAGTCTCTCGCAAATGGACACCAGCTGCCTGCCACCTGCCAATGATGCACAGTTTCCCAGAAATCAAGGGGGGTGGCTACTGAATGTTTCCCTACCCAACAGACCGCCAGCCGCCAGGTCTACAAATCTCACAGCCAGCACCCCCCCAGGTGTCCCTCCTCCTCCTCCCTGAAATCAATATGCTTAAGGTGGGTCGTCTGCCGTTATACAGAGTAGCCATGTTGTGAGGCACTAACATACACAATATGATGGTTATGGGCACCGTCTACATAGACTCATGGCAGCGTTAATCAGTAAGCTGAAGTTTATTACCAAGGTTCCATCTCTGTGCACTAACAGCCCAGTGGAAAGTGAGCCGAGTCCTCGGCCAAATCACAGCAAGCCAGCAAGGCCGCGTCCAGCCTGCGAGACCAACTCAGTTCCCATCATCTACATTTAAATCGTGATAAAAGCACTTGTTCGTACATTTAGGGAGCTCTCCGAGCAGCGGTCAAACTATTCCAAAGCATTAGGGTGAGGTTCAACCCCTTCTGTTTTTGTTAGGTGTTAGAAGCCAAAAAGTGTTTCTGTGTGGCGTTGGGGGGGCTTCGTTTTCAGTTACCAGGGTTTGGGAAACACAGAAGGGGTGTTTCCTGGTTTAATAGAGTATGGATTTTACATTTGGGGAGGGGGTCTCTGTAAAAGGGGAATGACGATGACTTTAACAGCTGCTCCGGGGTGAAGCACCCAGAATTCAGCTAAACTAGTTTAAACAGTAAGCGAGATACAAGATTAAGTTTCAGAAATGACCCATTATTGTGTTAAACATGGGAGGGTGATCAGGCTCTGCAGAGTGAACCTGTGAAGTCCACTGTCACACTGTCACATTGTCATACTATTACACTGTCATACTGTTACAGTATCATATTGTTACACTGTCATATTAATACACTGTTGCACACTTTACACAGAGCTCTGAGTGCTTTGAAGATACTGGCTGTTTCCCTCTTGCTCACATGCGCTCAGCATCAAAACAGCTCCGTTACAGCTTGCCTATAGGTTGGGGTGTTACACATGGTAAGAGGCTATAGAGCACATTAGTTGTTGGTCCCACTGGGGCCACTATCCACAGACGACCTGCAGGGTTTCCTGTTGTGGCCCTTGGCTGCCCAGAGTGTTACTTTGACGGTATATAATGTACAGGGAGGCCCTGGGAAAGAGGCAGGACTAGAAATCTTTTTTTGCCTTTTCACCACTCTGGAAGCTTAAGTTAAACCCCAAGGTATTTTTCTCTATGGAGAACAAAGAAATTATATACAGATGTTTTAAAATAGCACCAGAAAGTGTGAAATGGCTGATTTGGAGATGTTTCCATAGACTCCAAGAAACAGGCATCAGAGAGACTCACTAAGCACATTGATTGAAATCCCCCCCCTCGAATCGTCCTTAATTTCTTGCAGCTCATCAGTCATGATGTAATGATTCCCTTCTGGAGAAACAATCAGCTGGGAATTAATAGCGCACTCAGTAAGGGCGCGTGGCTGAGGGAGCGAGGAAACAGCCCCGGTGTTTAACCTTTCTGCCGGTGCAAGGAGTGTGTAAGGAGAGGGATTCGCATTCCGGGGTGTGCGGCTGTGAAGGCGCCTCATCAAGGAGAAGCAGGCTCAGATTCTGTGCTACTCTTGGTGCTCATTCTCTGCGTTTCCCAGCGGTGGGCTAACAGTTGCCATAAGATTTACCAACACAGTCATTGTGTTGCTCGACCCGAGTAAGTTATGTATGTCTGGACATGATGATTTGTGCAGCTGATTTATTACTGTTTTTGGTGTTCCTCCATGTCCGAATCGATTCCCATAAGCCGTCCAGCTGCAGTCACAGCCAATCAAAGACAAGGGAAAATAAAATGACACATATCGTATGACATGAAAGTTCAGGTTGGGTTTAATGGGGAGTCAGATAACTCTTTTTCTGCGGATTTCCGACATATGTCTTCCATTCTATAAACATTCCCTTGTGCCACAAGGTTAAGAGGTAGAACCACGTGCTGGGGAGACCCTGTAAATACACAGCCTGCCCCATGGCCCTCAGCCACTGAGACAGAGTAGCCTGGAGATGCTAACTCTCTGATCCTGAGGACAAGCTCAGTCAGCACTTTATGCTGCCTGTTACCAAGAAAATCAAAGGAACCAGACCTGGGAATGCTGACCGTCCACAGAGACAGAGATCAGACATGAGCTCGATATTTGCAGCGGTGAATGAATCTGTGGTGTAACACTGAGTTTTTAATTTAAGGTACAACTTGAGGTTCTCATTCAGGTTATTATCATATTCAGCTTCACAGGTGGCAAACCTGTAGAAAACTGCTAGGTTCATGATGGAAGTAAATGTTGTTTTTTGGAGAGTCAACTTCATCACTCTATATTTTCATGGTTTTATAACCCATGATTTAATGCACCTGATTTTTGAGGCATATGTTCAATAGTGTAGGAGGGAGTTTGGTGTTGGGGGGAGACACAACATAATCATTTCAATGTGAAGTTATAATTTTATGGATGAATGAAGCCAAATTAAATATGGGGGGATACAGGCCATGGAGTTTGCATGTTCTCCCTGTGTCATCATGGGATTTCCTCCAGCTATTCCAGTGTCCCCCACACACTCCAAAAACATGCTGAAGTTCGCCCTGCGGTGGGTTGGCGCCCTGCCTTACGTCCATAGGCTCTGGATACCCCGCAACCCAGGATAGGATAGGCAGTTACAGAAAATGGATGGATGGATGGCGTACAGGCACCCCCATCCCCCCGGTTCCTACACCTTTGCATACACCTTGAGTGTTTCACACGTGTATGTGTGTTTGTGGGTTTCCAGGGAACCAAGGCACAACGCAGTCACATCTGGCAGAGCTACAACGTGAAGCAGAGTGGTGTAGATGACATGGTCCTGCTGTCCAAGATCCATGAGGACGCCATCGTGGAGAATCTCAGGAAGAGATACATGGATGACTACATCTTTGTATCCTTAACAGTGGGAGGCTACCAAAGGTTATTTGCATCTGTAGTTTTCTTAAGGTCCCTTTAGATGTTTATTGTTTGTGTTTAAGGAAGTCTGCATGGTCTTCAAGGTTTGCATGGTCAGTAACACTTGAAGCAGTCTACGTAAGGGTGATGTAACCATCATAAGAAGTGTCATGTCATTCTTGTCAATGTCATGCACATTAATTACACATCATTGATGTTTATGAAAACTGAATGACACCGAATTGTTCCAAAAACCTAATGACACATAATGGCAACAGTCATAAACATCAATAATGTGTCATGACATGGTCTTCATGGTCTGCAATGTTGTTATGGTCTGTATGGTCTGTGTGAGGGACCAGCAAGCAGACTCAGGGGCACAAAATTTGTTACTAACAAAACTTTACTGAAAATCCAAAAATGATC
>JABFEA020000021.1:13895878-13906586 GCA_019775915.2 Cyphomyrus plagiostoma | reverse complement strand
CCCCCCCCCCCCCCCCCCCCCCCCCCCCCCCCCCCCCCCCCCCCCCCCCCCACCCCCCCCCCCCCACCCCCCCCGCCCGCCCCCCCGCCCCCCCGGGGGTCCTACAGAATACCAGCAGTGTTTCTTCTGAAGGTTTGTTTGAGTGTCTTGTAATATGTTTGACTTGTTGCCAAGGGTACAGACTTTCTTTAGAGACGTATGCTTTTTGAGGTCCCCTGCATACCCTGATTTATGTTACACACTTGGAATATGCAAGCTCCGTGACCTCCCTGTGAAAATGAGCTACCAGCGCTGTCCCTGTGGGGAGCGGTGGCTGGGGGGGCGCTCCCTTGCTTCATTGGGTCTTGGCACTTTTCTTATGAAGAGCTAGCTCATTTTATATGATTGTTAGAGAGTAGGGCAGAGATTTTATGGTGAGAGATTGTGGGATGGGAGGGGGGGTGTTTCAGAAGTACAACCAGAATTTTTTTTTTCTTTTTCATCTGTAGTACCCATTTTATTGTACAGAGGTACAAAATAAATGCAGCTTCATTTTTAAAAGTCCTTAAAGTAAGGAAGATCTTTTTAAAATACATTTAATTTTTGTATTTTTGATTTTTAAGAGGCATGTTTTGTCTACTTTTTAAGTGTATTAATGAAGATTTTAACTTTACATCAGGTTGACTTTCTTTCTTATGTATGTATGTCTTTAGCACACTGTCAACAAGCCGTTTTAAGGAAAAAAAAAAAACCTAGCATGTAGAAAACGCCTGTTTTTGTGGAGGAAATCCTTCATTAAATTTTAATCATGACGGTGTATTTCAGCAATTTTATTTTTTTAAATCCAGTTTACAAAATGGTATTTTGCTTGCAGGATTTCCTCTTTGTCCTCTAGATGTACTTGGGGCACCCTTATGTTGATATTCTGTCATTCTTGTAAAATGTACATAAAATTTCAATGGAGAAAAATTTAACAAAAGGTAAAGTTTTGAAACTTTGAAAACCATCCTGCATGGCAGTGTGTTTTTTGCCCCACACCCCTCACATTGTCCAATTTACCTATTGTGTACAAAACAGTGTAAAGTATTGCGTATCAACACCCCCCCCCCCCCCAAATAAAAAAAAAAAGCCAAAATGCTTAAATGAAGACCTGCATGTGGTTTCGGACAATAGTAATTTATCAAACCATGTGCAGCATCTCTTTGGTAGTGTTTGTATTTAACATTCACTGGAAACCAGCATTTACTCCCTAGCCCAGCATGTCCCATTGCAGCAGAACACTGCACACGCCCTGGTGAATGCCCTTCACTATACTAGAGAGAGCTAAAAATAAACTTTAGTTTACACTACATCATTTTTGTGGCTTATTCCCGCCACCTTTTTCCTCATCTTGGCCGTTGATGTATCATTGGGGATATTTCTGTTCTAATCCTGTCTCGTATTTATTGAAGCAGTTTCCCCAGCAATTTTATGATGATCACATCCCTGTCGGCCCTGTTCCTGATATCTGTCCAGTGTGAGTCGTACATTAACAGGATGTGCCATATTTGGACAGTGCTGGCAGAAAGGTGTGGTTGCAACACAACTGACACTATTCACAGTAAAGGGATGTCCTACGGTTGTGTGCCTTTGGTTCGGATGAATTGTTAATATGGTCAAAACCATGTCTAGCTGGGGTGAATCTTTACCACTTGGCATCACTGTAGGCCACAGCCAATATAGTCTGCTAGTCTTCAGTGGCGGTACATGGAAGGTAAACCAGTGGCCAACTGAGACCAAGCCGTTGCTCTGCCCACGGATGGTACTGACAATATGATCGTGTCTCCCCTGTCCTTTTGTATTTTACGATATTCTCTGTATATGCCCCGATAAACAATTCCTGCCACAGAACTGGGAACACTTGTGTTTTACAGTCAGCATTAAGCGTGGTATAACAGGAAGCCTATATTTTTTCTACGGTCCTCACAATTTAACACCTTATTAAAAAATAACGCACTACTTGAGCGATCCCAGTCACTCTCACCAAACTTGGGCATCTAATGTTGCCCTTCTATCATCGCCGTTCGCCCCTATTGAACTGTTTTTAACCACATAACCCGGAAATCTGGCCCTTTTAATTGAGGAGAAAGCACTAATAATAATACTTTAAGACTGCCCAATGGTGTTTAAAGGGCGACTGGAAACGGCACATGTACGGAACATGCCACAGACCGAAGTAATAAGCGTTTCTGCGAATGTTAGAAGTCTACGGCTAGCTTTTGGACGGCAGGGGGCGCTTAGGCACCGCAGGAGCGCGTCCACGCCGATGCCGGCGCCGGAGCGCTTCCTCCGGGCTGCCATCCATCAGCAGGGTGCGGTGTTGCACAGCTTCACACACCCACAGCCAACATGGCCGACGCCGATTCCTGGGGTGAGGAGCGAGGCCGCCGTCCTATTTGCACGCTGCGCGTTGACTCGTGTCGCTTGCAGGACGAGCTTGAACGTCTTTTGTGGTTCCGCAGACGCCGACAACTTCGAGCCGGATGAGCCGATCAAAAATGCGGCGGCGGCGGCATTGGACAGATGGGAAGGGGAGGACGAGGAGGAAGACGTGAAGGTACTCCGGCGGCCAGCCGACTGCGGGGTGTGTGGGTGCTCTGAGCAAAGCGTACATAAAGCCACGCTCTGCCGGATAAAACCATCGGCGTACAGGCGGGGTTGGTAACAGGGCTGCAACCGATCTCTCTGGTGCCTGGCCGGCAGAAATTATAATGACCGGCATTTCGCTACGTTCGGGGTCCCCGGTCCTGCCGGTCAGACCGGTAAAGGTTACCCCGAGTTTCATTGTTATGGTTGCTAACTGGAGTCGCTGCTCTAATTTGTTTTATTAAGATGGAGGATTACTGGACTTGTTAGTCTGCTGAGTCTTATGATCGAGGGTCATCGCCCCAGCTGATCACCTGCAGGGTGACGGGCTGCCATGCGGCACCGTGTCTGTCGGGTGCGGGCTCACGCGACGCGCACTGATGACGAATTAGTCGGATACTGAATAACTGTCACGTTTCTGCTCAACGCAGGTAGCTCTGCGTCTCAATTAGGACCGTCCTAATAATAAACGCGCAGTGTAGTTATTAGCTATACGCTCCTTGGGCTGTTTGTCATATTGGGAGTTAGCTAAAAGTCCAGATAAGGCCCCGCCAGCAGCAGTACACCAAAGGTGTAGCTTTCAATAAAAAACGCCACGTTTGCAGTCTGAGGGCCAATGGCGGGCAGTGTGTCCCTCATGCCCTTCTCTGCGCAATGTCCGCCTATCTGCTGAACTCAGCGTCTCCTCCCCTGCTAATGTCATTCATCACCTCTCACTTCACATGTCGTCTCGAGTCCTTTTGGTATTTTTCCTAACGCTAAAACTATTCAAACTGTTACAGATAAGACGCTATTAATGGCATTATCCTTTTCATTCTGGCGGTTACTGTACCTGACCGCATCTACGACTTATGCTTATTTCGGTAGTGTAGTAGAAGATACATAGGGTTAAAGCTTTGCATTTTTACGTTATCTAGTAACAAAATGTGCATATTCTGACTATGTGTGCTGCAGGAAAGCCGCCCGTGGGTTGTGGTACGTTATCTAAACTTGGGTATGCTGCAGGACTGTGATAGGTCCTGAAGCCCCAGATGTGCAGTGATAACACTGGTGCACAGTGCAGGCTGTGCTCCACTTTGTATCTGCAACCCCCGCCAGTGTGTGTTATACTTTTCACCCCCCAGCTTTTCATGAAGAAGCCTAAGCTATTAATTAGTATCTTCATAAGTAGACTTAACTGCACTTTTAACTACAGGGATGTCTTAGAGAATGTCTGAAGAAAGTAAAATGTCTAAGATAAGTATGGAAATATCAGTTAGGAAAGTTTGAAATTTCCTAATCTCTCATGTACTGTTTGGTCTACATGCAGTAGATGTGAAAAGCTGTTTAGATGAGTCTTAATGCCAGGTCAGTCTCATTGCCCCTAAAATCGTCCTTCCCCTGTAGGATAACTGGGATGATGATGATGAGAAGGAGACAGTTGAAATAAAGAAAACAGGTGAGGGATCAGAACCGCTTGTATCACCCAGAGTGTCTCACACATGCGGGCACTCTGTTAATAAATAATCGCATGGCCTCTTTTTCCAGAAATAAAAACATCAGACAAGAAGAAATTAAGTGAGAAAATCAAAGAGAAAGAGAGTTTACAGAGGAAAAATGAAGAAGAACTTGAACGTAAAGTAAGGTTATGCCTTTTGAGGAAATCATCAGCTGTTATATGCTGGTTTGATGCATTTTAAATCTTCACTGAATTGTGTTGTTTTCACTGGCTTTCATTGTGTAGATGTCTTCAGAAATATGTTTGGGGAAAGTGCTTTTATGCAGTTAGTCTCTCTAATTATCAGTATTGTTTGTAGACTGAATTTGAAGTGAAAATAGTGAAGTTTAATGTAATTTAGTCTAATTCTTGACTGTTAGGAGACGTGTTAAGTGAAGGATGTGGTGAATTAGCTGGGACCTGCGTCTCACTGTCGCCGCTCTGGTGGCCACTGTGCTTCCCTCGTCAGTCTGAGTGGTCGAAGCAGCCGGCAGATCTCACACCTGAGGAGCAGCTGGCAGAGAAGCTGCGAGTGAAGAAACTGCAGGAGGAGTCTGACCTGGAGCTGACCAAGGAGGCCTTCGGTGAGAGAGAGGGGGGCTCGGAACCTCCTGGGGCTCCGCATGGATTCAGCTGCCGTTTCTCAGGAGACACCAAATATTCCCCTTCTTTTTATAGGTGTCGCTAATAATGTCACAGGGATCGATGCCATGAGTCCTTCATCTAAAGACGACTTTGCAGAGTTTGAAAAGTTGCTCAAAGAGAAGATATCTTCCTATGAAAAGTCTGTGCATTATTCCACTTTTTTGGAATCGTTGTTTCGCGATCTCTGCCTATCACGTGAGTTCTATGTGTGCAGTCATCCTGTAATCCTATTTACTTGACGGCTAATGTGTAATTTAAATTGTACATGAAGGTATTTTCATGCACTTGTGCACGGTTCTCCCCTTTATGCAGTGGAAGTAGAGGACCTTAAGAAAATAAGCAATGGCCTAACAGTACTACTGAGCGAGAAGCAGAAGCAGGAGAAGGTAAGCGCTTTGGGCAACAAACGGCTGCCTGTTTATTTGCCGGGTTTAGAACCGTCATAATGGCCAGTTTCTCGTTCGTTTGCGATCCTATTCTTTTCACTGGTTTGCCTGTCTTGCCAAACCATACTCACGGTTGTCACACTTTTCGCGCACGTCCAGCCAATTGCAAACCGTGGTATTTTTCACCAGCAAAGTAAAGCCAAAAAGAAGAAGAAAGGTGTGGTTCCTGGCGGAGGCCTGAAGGCCACCTTGAAGGATGACCTGGAGGATTATGGGGGCTTCCAGGGCGGCTACGGGCAGGACTTTGAGGATTTCATGTGACCGCGGCAGCACCTCACTGTCTGCAGCCCCTTCTGGCTTCACGTGCTTGTCTCTTACACCCACTCCTTCCTGACTGTGCAAGACCCTGGTAACTCCCCATGTCGTCAGCTGCAGGTACCCATTCCCAAGATGTGTACAGCAAAAAAATCATATCACTTTCACATGACCGAAAAATATATTCCTGACAACGTTCCATGGCTATATGCTAATCTCTATGCAAATACAGAGCAGGATGTACAGATTTCGTGCATTATTTTCTTCTTTGCTAGTACTAAACTGTGTTGGGTGTTGAGATGGATGGATGGACGGATGGATGGATGAAAAGATACTCAAGAACACAGGTTTCTTAGTACAGCTCTTAAATGCTCACTATCACTACTCTCATTGAGTAAATGGACATGGATGGATTTATAACAAAAAAAAACCTAGAGGCTGAGTGTGAGGACCTTCCAGAACATTCCCCTGACATTGTGATGCCTTATAAGCATCATAAGTTTTGAGTATTTTTAGTACTTATAGAAATGGAGTTTGTTTTCTTTCGTTTTCTTTTGTTTAAGGCAGGCGTGGGGAACCTGACCCACGGAGAGCTGCAGTGGGGGTGGATTTTTGGGACTGCCTCTCACTCAGCCAATCACAGTATGTTCCCAGGACTGGAGATAAGTACCACTGCTTTATTATTGGCTGATTGAGAGTTCATCCCAAAAACCCCCACCTCACACACCACCCCACCCCCCAAATTTTAAGTTAGGGGGAGGGAGGCGAGAAGGGTTCATACAGCACCATAAAAATTAGTGCTTTTAAAGAGCAGCCTCCGTGTGTGAAACTAGGGTTTTCCGCTTTGCAGAGAGTGTTACAGGATAGTGCATAGGCTCACGACGTCTGATGTTTTATACATGTGTAATTTAATAAATACGTTTTTTAAAAATCATACCACTGGATGTAGTGTGTTAAATGCTGCAGGTACCTGGTCATGTGTGAAAGCCTTTCAGTGACGACCAGGCCTTTGCTTACATAGGCTTATATAGAATTACAAGGCCCTGTGGTTAACGTTGTAAAGTGATGATAAATAGAAACTAAACAGCCACCCACCATGGAGCAGGTGGATTGATTAGTCGTCCCTTTTCAATAACACAACAGGGTAACTCAAATAACCTTAGGTGCCACAAGACCCTCTCTCTTCTGGATGTACTGTTGGAAAATGGCTGCTACTGCTGACAGTAGATAACTCTCCACTTAAATTGGAGTTATACTGGTGCAGTGGTTAGCACTGCTGCCTCACGCCTCTGGGACCGGGGTTCGAGTCTGCGCTCAGAGGATGGATGGAGCTCAGGCTTTCCATTAGCTTGACCAGAATTATGCTATAAATTAGCAGTAAACGCATACAGATTATCGAAATATTTCATTATAGGAATGCCAAAAATGACAGCCACACGCTCTCTCACTGTCCATTTTATGGCAACAGTACCAGGTCTTTCACTACTCCAGGAAAATTTAAGTCTGACTGGGTATTTGTCTCATTTTTGGCTCAGTATTAAGTTTATAAACTATTTAGGAAACCTACACATATTCCCATACAACTGCCTTGGTGAATGGCACATATCCATGAGGAAATGATCAAAGGGGGATATGCATGCCCGGAGTAATTATGTAAACATCATTTTAATAGGGATTAGTCCAGAATACACACACTATTGATTCCTGCTCAGTGTAATAAATATCCCATTATTTACAGTTTCAAGTACTAAATATTTATCACAGTATACCTGCTATTAAATATCTAACAGTTACATATTAAACATAGGAAAAGAAACAGCCCACAAGGCACCCTTTAGTTAAAACGCCACGACAAACCTGCCAGTTGATTTTCTCCTAGGGGGGTTCATTGTGCCCGCAGTGTTATGAGCTGTTGCCCGCCCTGCAGAACTTAACGGGCAGGCCTGCCCCGTCTGGCGGGCGAGTTCTGGACACTACGGCGGCGGCTGCTACGCAGTGCGCCCGTACTGCCCCTCTGCCTCCTGTTCGGCCGGCCCTCCCCTGCGGCGCTCACTACTGATGGCCCCGGAACGTTCTGGAGAGCCTGGAAGACACTCTGTCGGGTTACTTCCTTGTCGCTGCAGGTGAAAGTGAGAGCGACGCCTTCATTGGTTTTCATGACGCGGGAGGCGCCATCCGAGGTCCCGTCAAAGCAGCGGCCCAGCGCGATCTCCTTGGCCATGCGCGGGTCCTGATCGGTCACGGTGTAGATACCGTAGTTGTGCCCCAGGGGATCTAGGGGCGCCAGCATGGTGAACTCACTGGTGTCATTGTTTACGGCAAGCGGCAGGTGATTGACCAGGTACTCTTGTAGCATGGGCGTTACGCTGTCACGTTTGCAGCTGCCTTGGGCCATGATCTTGACCAAGGTCCGGTCCACACGGTCCTGGTCATACAGCATCCCGCTGCACTTGAACTCCACGCACACGGCAGAAACGGTAGTTTTGTCCATGTCCCGGATGCTGCGCGTATCTCGGATGCCATACAGCTGGCCCACGGTTCGAGGATGGGTGCCGCCCATGTTACGTGAGCGCACATTGATCTCATGGGGAGCGTTTATCTTCACCTTCATGTAACAGGCACGGTACTCCAGTGGCTTAGGCCACCAGCTGAGGTAATCCTCTGTCCAGCTCATGGGATCATCTTCATTGAAAGGCACCGTGTTGTAATCATACCGATCCCCTTCCACCCTGTAGAAGCGGAAGTGTCCCGAGCTGAAGGGGGCCTCTTCACACTCTTTCAAGTTGTCAAAGGCATAAATTGGGCCATTGCCCTCATCAGCCACATTGGGACTTGGCTTGGCCACATTGATACTAAACCCTGTCTTCTTCACCCTTGGGTCATCATGGTCTGTTCTCTTGTAGTTGAGCTTGCCAAGATAAGGTTGGGGGACTCCAATGGTATTTGGGTTGAATTTAGGAGAGGAAGCAACTGCCTCTAGCTCCTCCCCACCCATGTTAGCCAAGATATAGGCTGAGTAAGCATCCACCTTCTGATCATCACAGAAAGCTGGCAGACATGCACCATTGGGCCCAGTAATGACACTGTCAAACCGGCCCCAGGCCCGTGGGTTGGATGAATAACCTGCTGTGGGCTCCATATTGATTAGGGTCACCACCACACCCTCTACCTGTTCACTGGGCATGAAGCGCTCACTGCGGAAAGCTCGTACCTTCACGTAACACCTCCTGTTCTCTGCAACGTCGAGGTTGAACAGCCTCCTCTCCCTAATCTCCATGTTACCGATGAGGAAAGTCCGCTCTTCTCGTTTTCCTCTCTGCTTCTTCTCAATGTGAAGGTCCCCCTCCTCCTCCCACAGGCTCGTTTCAGGATTTAAAGACCAAAGCTTCATTGAGTCCTGGTGTTCGGGTATCTTTACCTGGGACGAGTCCAAGAGCACCTTCACCTCGCCTGCATTCAGAGGGTTGCCCTCATTCTCATCGCGGAAGTCCAGCGAAAACATGCCATAGGTTCTCAGAGGAAGCATATCGCCTTCTTCATCAATGAAGTTCAGGTCACTCTGTGCAGCAGTTGCCGTTGAGATATCTCTTGGGTCCAGGAATGTGACACTGGCTTTCACATTGCCTGTATAGACCTCTCCATTTTCTCGGTAGAAAGAATTGGGTGGGATTTGGAGGTATGCAATGGGATCCTGATCTTCCACCTCTCCCAGCCGGAGTGTGCTGGTCTCCGATGCACTCAGAGTCACCGGCTCCTTCTTCCTCAGCAGCTTGACCTCATGGTACACTGCTCCACCTTTCTGGTTGAAGGGCAGAACCTTGGTGGTGTTCACCAACTTCTGCATGTGATCCACAAAGGTCAGCACAAGCCTCTGAGTGTCTGGAGGGACCGGGATGGAGAAGGTACCCTTGTAGCCCGTACGACTGACTCTGACACCATTCATAAAGATGTGTCCAAACCTCAATGGCTCCCCGTTGTCTGCCGCCACTGCCCGGCCACGCACTATGGCCTTGGTGTCCACACACTTGCGGCAGCCACACTCCTTGGCCACCATGATAGGCAGCTGGTACCCCTGGCAGGATATTTGCCTCTCTTCCATCTTGGCGATCCCACAGCAGTACGGTACCGAGTCCTTGCAGCGGATGCCGTTGTCTCGTTTCCCCACACACGTGGCCTCTGGACACTTCCCCACGTCATAATAAAAAGAATCGCTCGCATTTTGGTAGCAGTCGTGGGGCAGACGGATTAAGTGGGATTTGGGTTTGGGTTGACATGGGGGTGTGTCAGTACCTGGTGAAAAGATTTCAAGTGGTTAGTTAGGGTTAGGGCTCCTTGCAGTTAGTTACGAAAACCGAATACACTGACTAATCACTACTAAAAAAATAACTTCAAATGCTGCTGGTTCACAGCCACACGGCTCTGGGGTGCCTGCTCTGTGAAAGGCGGTCAGTCCCACACCTATGACGGTAAGTGTGGCTGCCTTGGACTTGATGCTCCCCCCCTCATTGCTCGCTCTGCAGTAGTACTCCCCAGCCTGGTCCATCTGCAGGTTTCTCAGTACCAGGGTGCTGTCGTAATTCAGCTGCCTCTGGTCCAACAAGCTGCCATTGTGGAACCTGTGGGACACGAGAAACAAGCTGACCACCACACTTGCTGGAGCAAATCATACCTGCTGGAGTTTTACAAGAAATTCAACCATCATGCTCCTGCCGCTAAACGCCAGGGGCCAGCATTCCGTACCACTGGTAATGCTGCACTTCCAGAGAGCCGGACACCTTGCAGCAAAAAGCGGCCGTCTGGCCCAGACGGCGGGCTTTGTGCTCTGGGTGCTTCACCATGTACAGCTTTTCTGTAAGGGAGAGGGTGCAGCGGTCCGGCCGCCAAAGAGCACGGGAGTGAGTGAGCAAGTCGACAGGGCAGCAAAGGCGTCACCATAAAAATATGATGCCAATCAAATTATATGCCACATCATAAAAATACAGTTCTGCAAAAGTCTTAGGCAGTCAAAGAAAACACTTAAAGCTATTTATCTGCATATTAAGTATATATTTGCTAACATTTACCATTATAACTCATGCAAAAGAGTAGCACAAGAAGTTCTGTTTTCCAAAAGGTTTTTTCTTTGGCTTTTGGCATTACAAGGTGTCTGTGGCCACTAATAAATCAACCCCCCCCCCGAAAATCATCCATTGTTCTTGATACAAATTCAAAATTAGGCAGAAACAGGCTGACAGACATACATGCAGAGACAGACAGGCTGGCTGACAGACATACATGCAGA
>JABFEA020000021.1:13833960-13847089 GCA_019775915.2 Cyphomyrus plagiostoma | reverse complement strand
CAGAGGGGGAAGGGCGGAGAGGCTACAGGGTATCTCCAAGGGAGCGGCACAGAGGGGGAAGGGCGGACAGGCTACAGGGTATCTCCAAGGGAGCGGCACAGAGGGGGAAGGGCGGACGGGCTACAGGGTATCTCCAAGGGAGCGGCACAGGGGGGGAAGGGCGGATGTTATGTGGTGGATAAAGGCTGTGGGTAAAACCCGCACTAAAGGTTTGCTTGTTTACATGGGTATATATGCAGGCTGATTTGTAAATGATGCCTTCGCTCTCAGGGGAGCGCGTGTGATCATGTGACTGGCACAATCAATCCACCTGATCGAGCCCTAACACCAGAGCGGCCTCTGGAAGGTCAATGCTGGTAGATGCGTTGAATTTGCAGAAATCAATCGATGAGTTTATTCATTGCAGTCACAGACTTTTATTAAACTGAGTTTTCCCTTATGGGGCCCAGAATGCAAAGAGACTGCTGTAAAGGGGCTCAGTGAGGCGCAGTTCACAGGTCTCTGACGTGCCGCTGCATGCTCTAAAAACCGCATCCCTCCACCATCTGTCAGCTTCTCTGCCCCCACCCCCCCAGCCTGAAGCCCCCCCCAGCTCTGGTTCATCTGGGCCTTCATAATCAAAACATCACATTTAGAAAACAATAATCAACCTACAAAACAAATACTTATCACATTTCCATTCACCTTTGCATGAGGAAAACATTCTTATGCAATTATACACAGCTATTTAACTGACCAAAATGCTTCTAACACACAGATTTTATTTCATCCAGGATGCCTTTACACTGAAACACCACCAGGCCGCCCCTGTCCCCAGTGTCCCCACCAGGCCGTCCCTGTCCCCAGTGTCCCCACCAGCCTGTTCCCTATCCCCAGTGTCACTGTCAATATGAGTATATAAGAAAAGTCCACACAAACACCACCTTACACCTCACTCCTCCAAAGTCCCCGTGGAGACTGCCCCACATACACCACACTCCTCCAGAGTCCCCACGGAGACTGCCCCACATACACCACACTCCTCCAGAGTCCCCACGGAGACTGCCCCACATACACCACACTCCTCCAGAGTCCCCACGGAGACTCCACCTTATACTCCACTCCTCCAGAGTCCCCACGGAGACTGCCCCCATACACCACACTCCTCCAGAGTCCCTGTGGCGACTCCAATTTATACCACACTCCTCCAGAGTCCCATGGAAACTCCACCTTGCACTGCAGTCCACCTGAGTCCCTACAGAGGCTTTCCATCCTAGTTCTTCAGAAGTCCCCGTGAAGACATCATCTCATATCCAATTTTGCCTTGGCTCCATCCTCCTGCGATTACAAGGCTGCCTTTATTCCACAGCTGATTGGTTCCCTGAATCCACATCAGGGAAACAATAATATCCCAGACCTCATGGCCACTATACACACATTACGTCAATCCTGGCTGGTTGCCATCTTGTGCTCTGGCATGCGTGAACAGGATTACAGCACGAGCAATTCAGATAATACAAGCAAACTATACAGGATAAAAACAGCCAGGCGTGATGGGGATTACTGTAAAAGATGTCACAGGGCATCCCACAATCAGTCTATTCCCTCACTCCATCAATGAGAAACAGCCCTTGAAAACACTCCCATGTCTGACCTCTGTCACCAGGAAAACAGGTTTACATGCACATAAGGTGCTGGGTCAGTGAGCTTCAGCTGGGAAACCAGAGCAGACAGAGAGAGAGAGAGAGAGAGAGAGAGAGAGAAACAGAGAGAGAGCGACAGAGAAACAGAGTGACAGAGAGCAAGAGAGACAAAAAGAGAGCGAGAGACAGAGGCAAACACAGACACACGCACACACACACGCTCATGCACACACATGCACACAAGAAACACACGCACACACACACACGCGCATGCACACACACAGACACACGCGCATGCACACACAGACACACGCGCATGCACACACAGACACACGCACACACAGACACACGCACATGCACACACACAGACACACACACACACGCGCACACACAAACACACAAAAAAGTGCCTTTTCCTCCACTTCAGCAATTTATAGCAACAAACACTGGCAGCAGAATAGGGGGTCATACTGAAGGTTAGGGTGCCTGGCGCTGTCACTGGACACCACTTTTCTAACAAGCTGGTTCCCCACATGCCTGCCCTGGTAGAGTCGCCCTGGGCATCTGCAGATGGAGTGACTGTGAGGAGGCCACACAAACAGTGAGCCGCTCACCTGTTGTTGTTCCTGAGTTTGACGTGTCCCCCTGGCTCCAGAATCTGCCCGTTCTTCAGCCATGTGAGCTGGGGCAAGGGCTCACCCTGGGCCAGGCAGGTAAAGACAGCCGTGGTGCCCACAGGTCGGGCAATGGACTGCGGCGGCTGGACAAACTTGGCGGGGGCTGGGGGGAGCACAGAAGAGGGGGTCAGGCATCCCTCAGCTGTTCCAGACCAAATCCATCACTTGGGATCAGCAATCACACTTTACTTGAATTACAGATTGTTTTTTGTAGTCAGCTGTCCAGGATTGGCAATCTATTTCCACCAAATCCGTGTCAGAAGCTGATCACATGAACTGTCAGAATGTTCAGGAAACCAGTAATAAAAAGCAGAGAGCTCACTGCAATAGCTGGATCCCCATCCAAGCTAAGGGGCATCTCACTGGTCGGAGAATTCACCGACATAATGCGAGCAAAACTGAAAAATACCATGTCTGATGTCACTCTTCTTTTCTCTTTCATAAGAAATGTTACTGGTCTTTTCACCAGCTTGCTTAAGCTTTTATCGGTTGGCTTCTACCTACCCTGCCCGTGCAGTTTTGGTTTAAATGGCCCACATGGAAAAAAATCCTCTCTCGGGCTCGGGACCTGCGATTGACAGGCCAGTGGACTGGAAAGTTCCCTGTGCAGTGGACTATCCTGCACCCGCCGTTTAGAGCGAAGGTGGGCAGGCAGCAGAGCGGGAATGTATAACTGTGGAACTGTAAGCAGGGTGTGCAGAGAGGCAATATGGAGAGACACATCTATTTAATGTGTTAGGAAGTGAGGAAAAATAGGGTTAATGGCACTGCACGGCCACACCTGAGAGAGAGAGAGAGTGGGAAAGAGATAGGGAGAGACTTTTAAAATCTATTAACACAAACAAGAAAAAAACTAAAAAAATAAATTTATTTTATAAAATATAATGTGTGCAGATGCACAAAAGTCCACAAAATGGCATCCACCCTTATACTTTTAACACTAGATCTCGATCATCACCAAGTTCACAACAGAGAGAGACGGGGGGCGGGATCCATTAGAGGGGGAAAAGGGAGAGAGAAAGAGATGGAGAATCCTTTCAGGATGTAGAGCGTAAACATTCGGTGGAGATGGAGGGGGAAGAGGTTACGCGGGTTAATGTTTGGGGGGGGATTAGCCGTCCCCTACTTCAGCATGAATCACGCCTTTGTCCGAGCCACACTCTGTTACGGGCCGCTGGGAGCTCGCTGCCAGAGGAGCTCTGGGTAATCCGATACTCTGCTGCCGCTCTGGCGGACAGTCTTTCATTCTGATGGAAATTTACGATCCCCATTTCAATTAGCGCGGCGATAAGCATCGTCATAACGACGACGCCTGCTCTCCGCCTCGCCGGCCCGTAGCACGGATGGCCGCACTGGGCTCCAGCAACGGCACGCCCACTTTTTAAAGCCACTGCGCCCCCCTCACATACTTCTTTGCTCCCTGCGTCGTGACCCCCCAGCACTCCATCTGTCACTGCCACGTTCAGACCACCCCCCAAACCCCCGAATGGGCTGCCATTCCTCTCCTTCCTGCTCCGAGCTCCGATGCTCACATAGCCCTCGAACATGCCCCAGAGGGCAAGAGGCGCACTTTGTCATCTCTCGCGCCTCCATCCCTTTTCCTCACTCATGTGTCTCTTCATTTGCTCTGACTCTCTCTTCCACCCAATGTTCCAAACTTTGGACGCTAAATGTTAAGTTGCAAAAGCACAACATAGCTAGGAAAAGGCCCCCATTTCATGCGATGTGAAGGATCCCTAATTAACGAGCGACGTCATGCTGAGTCTGGCCCCTCCCTCCTTTTTGCCTCATCCTGGCCAATCGTCTCTCCTCCTCCCTCCTCCACACGGAGTGTGCCGAGGGTCCCTCGCTTGCCATCTGGCATCCAGCAGCACGCCGGTCTGCAATCCCTCGTTCCCACACCCCGACGCCAAGCTGGAGTGCCGTGGGCCATGCTGAATGTATGCACGCTTTGCCATCCTTAACCGTGGGATTCTAAAGCAATCCCCCCCCATGAAGGACAGGGGATTAAATTAAATACCGACCTCAGCTGGGCTAGGCTGAAGTGAGGGGCAAGGCTGCCCTTGTCCAATCAGCAGCACTGATTGGAAGCAGCTATCTCACTGACAGCGACCTGTAGCTGTATTTACAGGAAGCCTGTCTGGCCTAGGCGCCTCGTGAGCCAATTGGGGACACAGCGCCCCCTCGGCCCGAACCCTCATGCCTTCACTCACCTTGCACTACCAGCCGGCCCTGCGCAGTCCTCCGCACGCGTGTCCCGGGCTTGTTGGCTGCACAGACGTAGATTCCCGAGTGCTGCACTCCGACATCGGAGATCATTAGATTCCCGTTGCCCAGCACCTGGATTCCCTCTACCCCGATTGGGCGGCCATCTGGGGCAAGAGAAAGGCAGAGAATCACCCAACACATAATCCAGACCAGCATCCATGTCAGAGCTTGGATCTCACCCGAAGCGGCACAGGAGGAGAGGGCTGGGGAACATGCAGGCTGGGAAGCCGTTCGGGATGAGACACATACCCCCACAGCACACACCAAGAGCAAGGGCAAGAGAGTGACTCACCTGGGGAGCGGGTGGGCTTTTCCCCACCTATTTAAGGATTACGGAACAAACCCCTCACTCTCTGCGTGTCTGGCAGCTTGTGCTAGGAGCTAGGGGTGCAACGATTATTCGACATTGCGGACAAAAATCGACAATACAAATAATATGAATGTGATTGTCGATAATTGACGCCAGATGTATTTTTAAATGGAGTGAGACGTTTTCCTTCCTTTCTAAGGAAGGAAACAACAGACTGCACCAATACACGACACTGATGAGATTCGCTCTTGTGCAATAGCATTCAGCGACAGGTAGAAGAATGGCGACCACAAACCAGACATCACCGCGTATTAAACGCTCTAAAGTCTAGGACACAT
Source organism: Cyphomyrus plagiostoma (assembly GCA_019775915.2). NCBI lineage: Eukaryota > Metazoa > Chordata > Actinopteri > Osteoglossiformes > Mormyridae > Cyphomyrus > Cyphomyrus plagiostoma. Next base: position 13,841,874 of record JABFEA020000021.1, on the reverse strand, counting down.
GGAGTGAAGTTTTCCGTCAACTGAGTGCACTAAAGGTTAATAATAAGATTTATGTAGATCCGAAGGGAAAAAAATTGAGGGGGGCTGGAAAGGCTGTATTTCTTTTGTTTAATTATGATTTAATTATTCTTCCTAAAAGTAAAAATAAACATTATTGGTTTCGGCAGTTCGCTTAAACATTGACGGCTGCGAAGTATCCTACAGGTTGCAAGCTATTTCCCGATACATGTTTAAGATGCCAAACTTCACAGTGAGGAGGAAATAGTTCCCCAGCATTTAGTGCCACGTCAGTCTCAAAGGCTATTAATGTCGCAAAACAAATACGAGATCTGCAAAAGGGTGAATGGCACGGGCTTCTTGTTGCCTGGCATATCCAACAATAATAATAACAATAATACTAATATTATTATTATTATTATTATTAATAGGACATAATAATAGGCTAGTAGTAGTATATTTTACATTTTAAAAAAGGTGGGAATAGAACGTATTTATGTTTGGAAGTCAGTGGTGTGTCATGAAGTGTCTCATTCACTAATAGTAGCTGAAAAAGGTCAAAAAACAGTGGAGAAAACCCATTGCTTAAATGGATAAAGAAGCCAAAACTCCGAAGCTCAAGATTCAGGACAGTGGCTCCGATGTTGCAAGTGCTGCGAGAGCTTATGCTCCGTTAAAAATAAATAACAACAGTTTTGAAGTCTGTTTTCTTGTTGTTAACAGAGGAATGGCAATGGGAAGATGCTCTAAATTTCCCGTATTTTGAGTCGGGATCATGGGATTTTTCAGCCTGCTTTTAAAATGAGTTTTTATTTATAAATATAGTCTATATAAATAGCTGCTATGACAAGAAATTACCATGCATTTTAACCTCTATACCGCAAATGAAGTACCAATTAGCAAAGATTGTATTAGAAATTCGGATAGGTATCGGCACATCCAGATCTATTTGACGGATCGGGTATCGGCCATGTGTGACCAATCCACGTCCTATACTTACTTATTTAGTTTTTGGCAATCTCTAAAAAGATGGCTCCTATTTCCTGTTAAATCTATTTGCACAATCAATCGCATGACAGCTCTTTTCCATTTTACGTGTTTTTTTTTTTTTTTACGGCATTCAAGTCGAACAATAACCTCATGCTAAATGTAAAAGCTAGTAGCTAAATAGGAGCCATTTTATAATTATGCAATTCATAATTAGTCGACTAATCGTTTTAATAGTAGATGACTAGTCGACTATCAAAATAGTCGTTAGTTGCAGCCCTAGCTACAGCATTAAAGCACTGGAGCGTTAGAGCACCCAGACTCCCGGGTGGTCCAGTGCCCAGGACACCAGAAGAAACAGCTGCCACCCTCTGCCACTTTCACATCGGTAACTACACACTTACGGATCTCTCTCTTCACTTGATATTTCTAACGGAAACCGAGCTACCGTGTTTCGATTTCCCTTTTTGCAGCATCGGCAGAAGTAAACAATATAAATGGCCTGAATCTCAAATGTGTCCCTTTGTGTTGATTTAGTGACTCCAACTGCGGGGAAAGAGTACCCTGCCCCCCCCACCAGCGGAGGGAGCAGCCAGGATGCACGTGGAGGTGAGGTGTGTGGCCATGGTGACGTATGCTGAGGACAGACGGTGTATCCCAGGGCTCTGTGGCAGGCCGAGATGACCAGGGAAGCCAGGGGTGCTCAGTGATGGTGAAGAATAAGTGTGGCCTGGGAGACGGCTGAAACAAGCAGAGGCAGATGCCAGGCCTGTATGTGCCGGCATGTGTGGGTGAACGTGTGCGTGTGTCTGTGCACGTGTGCGTGTGCATGTGTGCGTGTGTCTGTGCACGTGTGCGTGGGCATGTGTGCGTGTGTCTGTGCACGTGTGCGTGTGCATGTGTGCGTGTGTCTGTGCACGTGTGCGTGTGTCTGTGCACGTGTGCGTGGGCATGTGGCGCCTTTCTTCATGGCGAAGAGCTGAGAGCCTCGGCAATGAGCTAAAACACCAGCGATGTGCTACGTTACTTAGAAGCAGATTCATAATTTCTGGGGTGGGGTGGCTAATAGGGGGGATAAACATCTTCACCATTTTCAAAATGTGGAAACAATGAGGGTGGAAAGAGGAAAGGTTTAACATTTCTGCAGGAACATGAAAATGGGACTGTGCTTCTGTCCCATCACCCTCAAGGGTAAGAAGTAAAGCCAGCTAAGGGTCCTCAGCTACATTTGGGCTGTTAACGAAAAGCCGAACCCCAAGCTGAGGGTCCTCACCTTCATCATACACACACACGCACAGATATGCGCAGATACGCTGGCAGACAACCTGCGCATGCACACGTATGCGCACACGCAGAGTAACTCTGCACTCCATCTTCCATGCAGCAGTAATCTCAGGCTATTCTGCTCCATTTATTCGTGCCGGGGACAGAAAGACATATGTGTCGTAAAGAGCCTTTCAAAGGATCCCCGGTACGTTCAGGCATCTCAAGACAAATGGCCACGGAAAGCCCCCCATGCCCCCGCCTCCACCAGCATGCTCAGTCCTGTCCCAGTAAAATGCCTAGCGTCCCCCCTTCCAGCCTAATGGGCTCCATTATCCCACAGGCTATTCCATACTGTGCCGTTAACACGACCGGGTCATAAACACGGAGGGGGGGGGGGGGGGTCTCATTTGGTGGAGGAGCAGGGCAGACACGAGAGCTTCTCAGTTGCGTAACGGACAACCCTTTTCTTCTAAAAAATGTCACAAAAATTTTATTTTCCATTTTCTTGGTTGAATTTAAGCATCAAAATCCCACAAGCTGACATGACACAGGTGGGGTGAGAAAGGGCCCTCGGCCAGCACTGATGGGGGCTACGTCTGGCCAGGCATTATGCGGCCTGCGTCCACGGCGGCCAGTTACCGCAGAGACGACATCTGAAGGCCATTAATCGCAACACAGAAGGCCAGCAGGGGGCACCGTTTAACCGCACCGCCTGCATTCCTGAGGCCACACGGGCCCCAGCCATGGCGACGGGCACGGCGAACACAGCGGCCAATGGCGGCTGCCCTTCCGGGATTAGCGGCTCTGCAGGGGCTTCTCATGGCTCCTGACAAAAGGCCATAAACGTGTGCAGAAGCAGGCTGGCTACCAAGCGGCCATTCCCCGCATCTCGCATGGCCCACAATGAGTCATTTCAAACTCAAAAATGACCAAGCAGGACATCTTAACATCAGAGAAGGTCCTGGCGTGCAGCGACAGCTCCAGCCCCGTGCGTAACGGCGCTCTTACCCAGCCTGCTCCAGGACACGATGGGCTGTGGGTAGCCGGTGGCCACGCACTCCAGGATGGCTGTCTGGTGAACTGTGAGGGTGAGATTCTCTGGACCCACCACAATCGTGGGCTCCTTGTAGACGGAAGCCTTGGAGCCTGGAGGGGTGGAGATGACGCAGGCTGACACAGTCGTGGTTAAAAGCAGAGGCCGCGCGGCAGAGCTGGCTGGGGTCCTACCTGTGACAGCAAGCTGGGCCCCCGCACTGCTCCTGATGCCGGCGCTGTTGTGAGCCACGCAGCGGTACACGCCACTGTCGTCCAGGCTGAGCCCGCCGATCTGGAGCACCCCCGTAGGTAGCAGCGTGTACCTGTGGCGTCAGGTCCAGAGAGGGCGTGTCATCAGGCCCGACTAGCCAATCAGCCACAGGCGTGTCACACAGACGTGAGAAATCATAGGGGGAGGGTCATACCTCCCGTCCTGGGTGTCCACTGGGCGGCCGTCCTTCTCCCAGCTGATGAGGGGTTCCGGCAGCCCGTGGACCTGGCACTGGAATCGTGCCACGCCGGCCTCCTCGGCCCTCACCGGTTGGGGCTGCACATGGAACTCAGCCATCGCTGGGGGGGGGGGGGGGAGGCAGGAATGGGGGAGGAATCACATGGCTGTCACATGACAAGAAGGAAGTGGAGGCTCATTCGCGGCAGTTTTACAGCAGGGGCACGAAGGGGAGAATAATCATGGATGTGAGAGGCAAGATCCCTCCATTTGTATCCAATAGAACACACTGCAGGGTTCTATCAGCACCTCAGGGACACGATTACACTGCAAGCTGCACTGTACTGCCTGTGCTCTGTGTCAGCTGCCATGTCCTACCTGTCCTGAGCAGGAGCTCCCAGCAGAGCAGGGAGTTTCATGGGGGGGGGGTTGGGAGGCACCAAGCTCTGTGATACCAGCACGATTCACATGCCCCTCACCATCACACGGACCAAGAGCAAGTTTCAAAGGTGACAGAAAGGGGTGTAACACACATCCAGCTGCCGTGCAGAAATGCTCAGTGAAGAGCCGGCCGTGGAGTAAAGACATGACATGTACACCGGCTTCCCGGCATCGGGCACTTCCTGGGAATGCAGAAAGAACAACTCCGCTCATAACCCAGAGCAGACCGTAAGATCCCGCCGCACAGCAGCCGTACAGAGGCCCCTAGTGTCACAGCCAGGATCACACCCTCGAGACCAGAACAGAGACACGTGTCCGACACTATGAGTTCACATGCGAGAATGACTCATAGCACGCCTTCAGTCCACTTCCCATGTGATGTCACGCAGGGAAGACATCTTTTTGACAGCAATGAATGTGAGCGGGCACAGCGTAATGGAGACCTCCGGAACGATGCATCTGCAACGAACATCCAATAGAGCTGATGACACCCAGTCCCCTCCCCAAAGAGCATGTCAGAGAAACACACACACACACAGACCTGTACTTAAATCTTTGTAGGGACCATCCGTTCATACTTATGGACAAAACTCTAATCCCAGCAATGACAACCTTAACCCCTAATCAGCCCTCACCTTAACCATAAGTAACCAAACATTTACTCCTTTTAATTAAGACAGTGCTCCAGCATAAGGACAGTGGATATCCTCTGTACATGAATGACCAAGTCTGATGGATATCGTCTGTTCACAAATGTCCAGATCTGATGCATATCCTCTGTATATGAATGACCAGGTCAGATGGATATCCTCTGTGCATGAATGACCGGGTCTAATGGATATCGTCTGTTCACAAATGTCCAGATCTGATGCATATCCTCTGTATATGAATGACCAGGTCAGATGGATATCCTCTGTGCATGAATGACCGGGTCTAATGGATATTCTTTGTACACAAATAAACAGGTCTGATGGATATCCACAGTACATGAATGAGCATGTTTGATGAATATCCTCTGTACATGAATGAACAAATCTGATGGATATCTTCTGAATGAAAACAGGTGTGTCCCATAATCACCCATGTTAATACACAGGAAAATAAACTTTAACCTGATGCTTTCAACCCCCTTCCCCATTTCAGTGGGACTGTGTGATTTCCCCATAATTTCGTTACACACTGCCACTGTCCTTGAAAGTCCTCAGCCGATGAGTCACAACTCTCTGTGCTCTCAGCGTGCAACTCTTAAAATAAGCCTTCGAGGGGCCTTGCAGCACCATCCCAGGCAGGGAAGCCTCGGCAACAGATACTACTGAGGTTACACGTGCGGACAATTTGGCTTGGAGTAGAGCAGTGGTCCAGCAATCAGCATCCATGCCTGATGTGGTGATGCTCTACAAGCCATGCTGAGTGACAGCATGTAAAACAAAGACAACACAGAAAGGGCAAAGAGAAAACAGGCATGGCCTCAGGCCTCTGTAATCTGTACCCCCCCTCCCACAAATAGCTGGACAAGGTGTCACAAACAAGGCGTCTCGAACAGAATTTCATCACAAACACACACCAGCCCCAGGTCTGCACAAACCCTCCCTTCCCTAAAAATACTACTATTATTGCAACCTAACTGGTGAATCATCAATAAAAGGCTCTTTGATGGAGTGAGACTAGATGGGGTAGAATGAGCAGCAATGGAACGACGGGGGAGGGGTAGAAGCAGAGGGCTCACATTCCTGTAATGAACGAGCAGCACTTCGATGGTTCTGCAGTACAGTGGAGGATGGATAACTGCAGGAGAGCGGGACAGAGGGAGCGGGCGGGTCGGCACCACAAGGACATTAGGAGGGCAGGAGGCGGGATGGCACCACTAGGGCATTGGCAGAGCAGGAGGTGGGACAGAGGGAGTGGGCGGGTCCGGCACCACAAGGACATTAGGAGGGCAGGAGGCGGGATGGCACCGGAAGGAGAGCGGGATGGCACCATGGAAAAGCTAGACAGGGTGCAGGTTGAGATAATAGCAGTGAGTGGCACAGGAGGGCTCACTCTCTCTGCCCATCAGCAACTCAGCGGGCGTTCTTACGGAAGATACCTCCTGATGGCAACCTGCTCCCGCATGGCGGGAATTCTCAGGCCAAGACGAGCCGACGACAGCCAGTCCCCCCGTTCTGGGGTCTCTGCCCAGTGAGACCGGTTAAGATCAACCCTTTAGCAGTACTAAACCTTCACTTCAGAATATGGCAAACTGATGCTGTAGCTGGTGTCAGGGGCCGTTCACCCCCATGCTGGGCTCCCTGTCCTGGGACGTACCTGCAGGACCCTGCTACGCTAAAAGGGGGAGGGGCAAGAAAAAAGGTAGGGAAAGAGAGAAGGAGAATGGTGAATGAGAGTAACTGACTAGTTTTGTAAAAACTAAAATGCCAACTGGAAAAACAACAGGGACCCAGCAGCAAAGCTGCTAAGACCCCTAATTAGGTACAGGGGGTCATGACAGTAAAATGAAATGTTGAACATACCACCATATTTTGAAATTTTGGTGATTCTGGTTGTGTGCTCCAGAAGGTTAGGGAGCAGCGTCTGTGATCGGAAAGTTACTTCAGTTTCATTGTTGGGACCCTGAGCAAGGCCTTTAACCTCAATAAATCCAGGAATAGTCTGACCGAGGGTACATTTATTGTCCTGTCCCCACGGCCCGTCCTGGTGTCCTTGTCCTGTTGTGTGTCCGACGGGGTCCCCATCCTGATCCTGCAGCCCATCCTGCTGTCCCTCTTCTGAACTCATTCCCCATCCTGCTTTCCTGACCCTGACTCCCGTGTCCTGTCCTGTGGTCTCAACCCCGACCCTCCGCCCTGTCCTGCCATCTCCCCACCAAGTCGCACGGTCTCTTCACTTTAAACATCACTAGTCTAGCCCAGCTTTCTCTGCACTTCCCTTCCTATAGGAGGCGACGTCGACATGGTAATGAAGGAGCCCTCCAAACAAAAAGGCAGCCTAGCAGGCACGCCGACCTGGGTACGGGGGAGCAGATGAGACACGTGAGAAAGAGCGATCCCTGGGGGCCAGCGACATTAATAACCCAGCAAATTGTGCATTACTGCAGGGATGCCTGTGGCAAGTGTTATTACAATTCAGTCGACCGACAAATGCGTTAATCTAAAGTGATGCATGTGATTCATGGATCCAGTTTGGTTAAAGAGTAGGGAGTTGAAACACTGCGGGTCATTGAGAGCTGAGAGCTGGCCACAGGTCTGCCACAGAGGGCAGCAGAAACTCCACACGCAGGCATTTCAGCAGACTGACCACGCCTGGGCATTTCAGCGGGAAGACAACGCCTGGGCATTTTAGCAGACAGAGCACGCCCGGGCATTTCAGTGGAAAGAACACACCCGGGCATTTCAGCAGACAGACCACGCCCAGACATTTCAGCAGACAGACCACGCCCGAGCATTTCAGCAGACAGACCACGCCCGGACATTTCAGCAGACAGACCACGCCCAGACATTTCAGCAGACAGACCATGCCCGGGCATTTCAGCAGACAGACCACGCCCGGGCATTTCAGTGGAAAGAACTCACCCGGGCATTTCAGCGGAAGGACTACACCTGGGCATTTCAGCAGATAGCCCACGCCCAGACATTTCAGCAGACCACGCCCGGGCATTTCAGCAGATAGACCACACTCGGGCATTTCAGCGGATAGACCACACCTGGGCATTTCAGTGGAAAGAACACACCTGGGCATTTCAG
>JABFEA020000021.1:13798008-13809299 GCA_019775915.2 Cyphomyrus plagiostoma | reverse complement strand
CATTCAGTTTGGAGTTCAGGAGATTGTCTTGACCAGGACCACACCCCTAAATGCATTGAAGCAACTACCATGTGATTAATTAGATAATTGGTTGATTAGATAATTGCATTAATGAGAAATTGAACAGGTGTTTCTAATAATCCTTTAGGTGAGTGTACAACGATGGGCCAAAATATTATAACTATCCCCACGTGAAATGAATAATGTTGAACATTTTGCCAAAACGTGTGGCAAGGTCTGGGATATATTACACGGTTAGCATTTGGTACTCATTAATGCAGAGGTAATGGGCAGGGATGAAGATCTGAGTGACTCTGACAAGAGCCAAATCATTATGGTCAGACGACTGGGTCAGAGGCTTGTGGGATTCTCAGTCAGCTGAGGCGAGATCCTACCGAGAGCGATTTAAGGATGGAGAAACCACAAGCCACTTACCGGGAGTTCAGCGGCCAAGATTGTCAATGCGAAACGTAACTGAAGACTACTCCTTCGAGTACAAACCAACGGAAGGGTTATTGTGGCAGAAATGGTAGACAATGGTTAGAGGAACACAGGCCATTAAGCCCCACTGTTTGGGACTGTGTCGCTGCAGATTGGTCCGACGCATCCCACAGACACGCGACACGCACCCAGCCATCCACACAATCACTCATTCATCGGACCAGGCGATCTCCATTGCTCCAAGGGGCAATTCTGATGCTTGCAGGACAAATGTAGGCACTTTCAATGGTAGACAGTGGTTAGCATGAGCACTCTGACTGACCCCTGGCTATACAGCCCCATAAGCAGCACTTCATCCACTGGGGGTGGGGGGGGGGGGTTCCATTTTAGCATGAGTGTAAATCTAAACAATGAGCGATGTGTCCATGATGACGGGCGTGTTTGGAGAGGCAGAGACCGTGACAGCCGTACCGGTGCTGTAGTTGAAGAGGTCCGGAGTGCAGTGCAGGGTCCACTCGGACGGCGGCCCATACCCGGCCCCGGTTCCGGCCACCACACGGAGCCGGTACATCTGCCCAGGAATCAGGCCTCTCAGGGTGACCTGGGTCTCATTCGCTGCCACTTCCACAGAGGACATCAGGTCAGCTGTGAGACACATGTGGACGTGCAAGCATGTGAGACACCTAAAGGGTACGGTGGTGGGGGGGCACGGCACCCCCCAGGGTGTGAGCCTAGGTGTGTGGAGGAAAGTGAGAGGCTGTGGGCCTTTCAGGCTTTCGCCGAGTCCCAAAAGGGCTAATATGACACACACACACGCGCACACACACATGCGCACACACACACGCGCACACACACACGCGCACACACACACGCGCACAACAAAACAGGGAAAACAGCAGAGAGCAGCTGGTCCAGCAGGGGGCGCTCACCCTTGTCCATGGCACAGTAGTCGACACGGTAGCAAGTGATGATCCCACGACTGAGCTCAGGGGAGAGGGGGAGCCACATCACATGGATGTCTGTGGGGGAGGTGCTGAGCAGGGATACCGGCGGGGGAGCGACTGGCACTAAGGAGCAGGCAGGGAATGCCAATGCACCACCCCAGAAAGAAAACAAAAAAGCAGTGAGCGAGGAAGCCACAGTGTCGCCTTTTCCCATCTAAGATACACTGTTAGCTTGTTAGCATATGGCTAACTTGGCCCGACCCCTCCTCACCATCTTCCAGCATAGTGACGGTAACGGGCAGCGATGGGCGGCTGGCTCCCATGGGTGAGTACGCCACCACATAAAAGGTGTAGGCTGTGTGAGGCGGCAGCTCCTTCACATAGAATTCGGTGGTGTCGTTGTTCACAGCGAACTGATATTCTCTCACGTCTGGCCCTGTGAGAGAGGAAGGAAAAGGGCTTGACTGTCCTCTTGACAATGCCACAATGCTGGAAATGTCAGTTTGCCGGGAAAAGAACCAAAGGATAATCACATAAAAAATATGCACAGCCCAACCCAGGGGGCGTGGCCAACATGGTGCCACACCCAGTGGGTGTGGCCGCACCCAGGGCGTGGCCACAATATAGCCACAGCCAAGGGGTGTGGCCCAGTCCAGGGGCGTGGCCAACATGTACCCACACCCAGGGGGCGTGACCCAAGCCAGGGGCATCACCAATATGCAGCCCCACCCAAGGGCGTGGCCAACATGTAGCCCCATCAGGGGGGGTGTGACCCAAGCCAGGGAGATGGCCCACCTTCATTCTGCTGGTAGTGCACAGAGAAGCCAATGATTTGCTCGCTGTTGTGCTCTGGTCGTTGCCAGCTGAGGAGGGCGGTGCTGCTGGAGTGCGCTGTGACAGTCAGCAGCCGGGGGGGGCTAGGCAGCCCCTCGCGCACCACGACAGACAGCTTGGCCGTAGCGCAGGCAGTGCCCAGGCTGTTGGAGGCGAGGCATTGGTAGTAGCCAGCGTCAGCCACGCCCAGCTGGCTGATAAGCAGAACGCCAGGGGCCGGGCTCTTCACACGGCCGTTGGGCTGCACAGGAGCACCATTCTGGAACCAGCGCAGGCTCGGGGTCGGCTCACCAGAGGCATTGCACACGAATCGTGCCGTGTTGCCCCGGGACAGGGACATGGTGTCTGGAGGCCGAACGATGACGGGAGGAGCTTGGGGATAACAAACAGGATGAGAATAAGTGTGAAATACCTAGATAAGACCACTCACCTGCGCATCGCACGCACACTCACTCACTCAGCACACGCAGCTCAGCTGCTGCCAGGACAAACTGCCGTGTCTTGGGCCGGTTGGCTCTGCACACGTAGATGCCAGCATGGTGGCTCCTGGTGTCTGGGATCACCAGGTTCGTCTGTAGGACCACCACATCTGTGGAAATTGGTCTGGCATCTGTACCGGGGAGGAAACAAAAGCCAGCCTAAGACGCATGCACGACCCGGCTAAGGTTCGAGGGCCCAGGTGCGCTTGGATGTGGGCACAACCAGGTGCCGTCACAGGAGCGTTAGAGGGCATGTTTCCCCCCGAAGGTGACAGAGTGAAACTTTATACTTAACACAAGGATCCGAAACCAGCCCATTACATTGGCACTGTCCCTATCACAGATCAGTCACCAGCATTTATTGCAGTTTATGCAACTGACACAGAGCATTTCCTGCGAAGGACAGCAAACATTTGGGAGCCAATAATGAACGGCAACCTACATGCGACCGCATGCCAGGGCAGTGCCCCTTACTGACCTGGCTACAGCTGCTGGATCGCTCGGTAAATCGGCTGGGGGGGGGGGGGTATTGAACGATCCAAGGAACTAGCTGCCAGGTGGACTGGTGGCTGAGAGACCAAGCTGGGCGGTAAAGCTCCTGTACGTCGTCCTATTTGACGCCCAGATCCTGCGATTCCCCCACAGCCTCCTGCCCCCCCAAGATGGATCATTCAGGCCATTCAGCCCAAATAACTGCACTGCCCTGGTGTGCTGCCCCAGTTTCTTGCCAATATAAACTGTGTGTGTTTGACAGTATGGTCGCTCTGATTGCTGATGTGCTTAATCAATTTCTCTGTTAAATCTGAAAGGTCGGGTCGAGTTAAAAAAAATATTAGCTTAGGGTTCATTTCAGTCTCTAGTCCAATAAATTTAAGCTGGGCTGGATTCTGGAGTCACCTTCATGGATGGAGACAACAACAATCACCACAAATGCATTTGCTAAACCTGTCTGATTAACTCCATGGCAGGCAAGGAGGTGGCAGTGTGGGGGAGTGGGGGGAAGCTTACCCATCCGGCTCCAGGACACAAATGGTTTGGGCAGTCCCTGTGCCATACACTCCATGACAGTGGTACGACCCAATACTACCGTGGTATTCTGGGGTGGGACTGCAATCAACACCTCCTCCAGAGAAGGGATGTGGGCTTTAGAGAGAGAAACACGGACAGTCACTTTCTTCAGGCCCACCATTCCTCCAGTGACCAGCAGGGGGTGATAGTGGGACACTGCACTAAATAAACCAAATAAAGCAGCGCAACATTACAGTAACTAACAATAAATAAACCAATAACTTACGTGTACTATTAGAGAATTTATGTCATTTATTTAAACTTTATTTTACCAGGTTAATTAACTGTAAACCAGTTCTCACTGCTTTAAGTGATATTCGGGAGAAATAGTAGATGGCGCATCGGAACAAACGTCATGCGTGTAACCGAACTCTTCAGCCAATAAGGGCAAAAGTGTGTGGTCACGGAGGCGGTTCCAGTTTGTGCAGCCGGGTGAGAGGTCGTAATGCATCTAACCGTAATGTACTGCATCAGGATCAGAATGCGTTGCTTTAAGCCAGCACTGTAAGCAAGTGAAACACACCCAATGACCGAACTGGGGAAACAAACTGAAACACGGACTTAATACAGAGGACTAACGACAACAACCAGAAATAGCTGATCACATGGGAATCCCACACGAGGTTAACGAGGGGGTGTGGCACACGGAAGGAGCAGACAATCGGGCCAGGACAGGGGTAATGTTGGGATAAGATCTTTATCGTTTTGCAAGCCATTAAGAAAAAAAATGCTCTTCTTGTTTTATCCTGTTCATTTTGTGTTTAAATGCTTAAAAAAACATTTAGGTGTAATTTTGGGGGGCTGAGAACCAATTAATTGGTTTTCCATTATTTCTTATGCAAAAAATTCTATCAGAACTCGAACTTCTTAGGATCCGTTATGGCGTCCGAAACGGATTAAGTTTGAGAACCGAGGTACGACTGTATTTGCTATAATGTACTAAAGCTGCACGATACTGGGAAAAGTTCAAATACCACAATGTGATTGTGTTGTAATAAATATTGGGGTATTTGTAAAGCAAAAAGGAGCCAAACATAAATTTCTTACAAGCCTGTCTAGGATTAATTTAAACAGGAAGCTTAATAATGATGACAAACGCCTGGGAAAATGCATGCAGTGCTCATGCAAAAGCATTGACAGAGTGAAATGTTTTAGTGAGACAGATTCCCTGCACCATAATATCCATACAAAATTGAAAGAAAAAGTCCGGTCTTAATCTAGATGACTAGCGATTTAAGTATTGGAAGTGCATAACATGCCATGTTGGTATTAATATCGCACGTCGTCCAGCCCTACAACAGCCATTTTTCGAATTCGGTACATCAGTATTGTGATGTCATTCAACGTTGGTGCCAGTTTTTACACCATTGGAAAGCCAACACCTTGAAGAACCATACTTTCGGTATTTTCTTGAAGTACCAAAAGTACGGTACCCGATGTGGTGGAAAAGCACCCTTGCCTGGCTGTAATACTGAGATGCTACTGAAAGGAGTGAGCTGCCCTGCCCTATAGCCTAGAAGAAAGAGCCCAAGAGCCCTTTCTTCCAAGTCCTGCTGGGTGCACACAGGACCCTACCACTCCACTATGTTTCCTATCACTGCGATTAGCACTGCGGAAGAGGCACGAGTCAGCGTCCTGCCAAAGAGGAAATGTGCCCTAAAAGAAAAAAATTCTGATTATATGCTGGGGCCTCTGATTATACGTGAAGGCGGAGCTTTTTAAATGGGTCACTCTTTGATTTTCTCTGACAAGCCAGGCTGACTGCTGGACATGAAGGCCTTTGTGAAAGTGCGCGTATGTGCAGAAGACTCCATGCGCGACGATTGCGTGTCTGTATGTGTGTTTGTCCTACAGCGACTGCAAAGCTCCTCCCTCCCCACATGGCTGTGATTTATTCTGCTGTTAAACTGCGGCACGCTCGCTGACGCAATGTGGGTGAAATGTGAGCATTTGCTGCCGCGCAGCGTGTTCATAACAAGGCTCTCCGAGTGGGAATTCTTGGCCAGAAGCCTGGCTCCTCATTAATAGCGCCACCTGCTGCCCTAGTTTGATTGTCTGAAAGGCGGAGCTGGCATGCAGGGGCGGAGCCCTACCTGGTGTTACGGTGAGGGTCGCATTCCGGCTGAGACGCCTGTTGGCTGCATTGGAAGCCATACAGCGATAGGAACCCACGTCCTCCTCCTGTACCCCTGAAATCTGCAGCACGCCATTGGGCAAGGCAGTGTACCTGGCGGGGGGGGGGAAGGGTGCACACATACAATGGCTCAGAGGCTCAAGGCCTTTCAGCACGTCCAGGTATAATGCAACCCACGGGGTGACATCACTCCATACGTTTGGCCTTTAGGTGGCATAGTCATACTGTACAGCATACAGTAACAGCAAATCAGGGCCTGAGCAGATCACAGTCAGAACTCATATTCCCATGATGCCCTGGGGTGAGGACCCTCAGGACATGAGAAGAGACGCTGATTTATGTCAAAGATACCCTTAAATGAAGGGAGTGGTGAGGACATACTACTCGTCACAAGCGGCCCTTGGAGGAAAGACCAGGACAGGAACCCATCTGAGACCCACCAAGAGATGTGGGAAATGCAGGCATTTCATGGGGCTTCCTTCTGGGCCTGGTGACTGGGACACACATGACCCCATTGCACAAGAGCCTCTGTGCCCTGTGGCTGCTTCCATCACTGTCAATATTTATCTTTGTTTCACCCACTGCCATGTCCCCCACCCCCCAGTCCAGCACGAGGGGCAAGTTCCACTGCAGGCCCTAATGCCTGTTTGCTTCCGATCCGGCCTTTGAGGTGGGATGCAGGCAAGCACCTGCTATTACACGGGGGGCAAGGAATTCATAAGAGGCTGCAAACAGCCACCAGCGTCTTTAGAAAATTCCATCTCCAGCATGCTTTGCTTCCTTAAATAGCCAGGAGGACCCCTTCATACGGGCTGCAGTACACCTGCTGAAGGGAGTGACTGCAGTTACCGATCCCACGGTCAGATTCACAGCCATCCTCTGGGCGCCCCGATAACTCCATATTCACCTCCCTACACCCCCCCAGCCAGCCACGTAACTGAGTCTGACCAACCAGAGGCCCTGAGACAGAAAGGTGTGCAGGCCTAAAGAACAATTTGATGATTAGACCCACATCTCTGCGTGGTTCTACCTGCCGACAGGAAGGGGTGGAGCTTAGGATTCTGACTGAGCAAACAGAGAGGGGGCATGTCCTCTGGCCCCAACCTTTGCCCTGTACAGAGGGAGGCTGGCCAGCAGCTGGAATACACTTATCTCACTTGAGCCAAGGTCCAGCGCACTGTGCTAAACGACATCTAATGGAAACGTCACACTTATCCACCCTGGGTAACTTTCATACCGGTGTGAAATCAGAGTCCCTCAGCCCAGTCCTTGGAGAGAGATTTGCAAAGATATTTGTAAATCTGTAACTTAACCTTCTGTGAGTATATACTTCTACTGTGACATTTACAACAAATTCACACATTTGGTTTGCACTGCACGTGGTGCACTCTAGGTTTCTTCTTTTTACAAGTGTAGTTTAGACAGATTGTAGCTGCTAATGTGCAAATCGATTCATAGGGGTAGGTAGATGAATTCATCTCTAAAGTAAATCATACTTAAATGCCGTAACCCAATTTTATGAAAGGTTGCAGAATGTGTACCTGTGCTTACTGAATGAGTTTCATGAGTACAATCCTCATTTTATGATTACACATCACAATTTACAAGTTTATGAATCACAGTTTATGCAATTGCAACTTTAGTACTATGTTGACGAATCACTAGTTAAGTGGGGAAATAGTTGCTGCCAGGGGCCAATGGGTTTTGACAAAAAAAAAAAACTCACTCCGATTTCAGATTTGTAATTAATTTTTTATGTACGAGTACTTTTCTCGTACATCTTCCACTTTTAGCCCAGCTCCCTCACTTTTCTGGAGCTCTCCAGTCAGCTTATGCTCATGACAAACTTAACAGTGAGATTTTTCTGTAGAAACCCATTGGCCACTGGCAACGTACATTTCCCCACATAAACAGTGATTTGTAAATGTTGTAAATGCGAGAATTGAAATTTGAAATCGCAACCTGAATATTATAAACTCATAAATGAGGATTTATAAATGTGAAACGGGGATTTTACTCCGGAAACTTAGACAGTAGGGACAGGAACACATTTGCAACTCTGATTATGAATTCGTGCTTCATTAAATTACGATATCGTCGTGACATTTAAGTACGATCACTTTAGACATAAATCTATCGCCACATCAGTCAGTCCACATTTTTGCTCCCCTCATCTCCCAGCACAGCCATACTGGCTATTCAGTGTTCTACACTGTTTCATTCAGATGACCTGCAAGTATGAGGGGGGGGAGCAAAAATCTGTCCGGGGGAGTTCCCAAAGACTGGGTTGAGACACACTGGTCTAAATATTGTTGCAAGCATAGGAAACTGGCTAAGTTGAGCTGGCTTTACAGTTGAGCTGCAAAGCCAGAAGCCCTTGGCTCTAACCATCATTTGCCTTAGCGAACACTTAAAACTGAACTTAAATCACACATCCTGCTCATTCTCGACACCATTACAGATAAAAAAGACAGCTGTTCTCATCAATAATCGTCACCATATGATTCTCAAACACAGTGCTGGAAAAAGTATTAAATTTTTCATACTTAAGTAAAAGTATAGATATCACGCCAAAATGACACTCAAGTAAAATGAAGTCATGTAGTGAGACACCACTGAAGTAAAAACTGTGATTTTATAAGTAATTAACATATTTGGCATTTGGCAGACGCCCTTAACCAGAGCGACTTACATAAGTGCTTAGGAGTGTCAGCAGCGATTACGTTCTGATGCTGCTTCAGTAGAATCCAGCTAGAAACACCATCACCGTAAAAAAAAAAAAAAAAAAAACCCTGTTGGCAAGTAATGCATTTTTATAAATAAGAGTATAATCCTGGAAGTACTAATCCAAGTAAGTAAGATAAGTAAAAAGCACTACACATCTATCAAATTGGTCTTACAAAAAGCAACCTATCCTTTTAAGTTCACTCAAGACAAGTGTTTATATTTGCAAGTTATGGTGTAGCACAATAAGGAAAATTCACAATATCAGCTGCTTATAGGTAAGTTGGTAACAGCTGGAGGTCTCTGCAGTGCCAGTTGTGATGCACTTGGCCTATGCAAAAGGACAATACTATCGTAATTGATGATATCGGACTAGTAACCCAGTGGTGTCTGACAGGACTAAATTGCGATTTTTCCCTTTGTTGGGGAAGGAGTTTCATACCCACACAAAGCAAGATATTAGCTCAATAAATAATACATTTCTATCGTGGCTTTCAGTCCAGCCCACGGTTCTGTCACCCCAACAACTTCATGAGCAGAGGATGTAGGACCTTTTGAGGTGGTACGCCGTATAAAGTTTATGAAGCACTACTTTAGATGGTTTCAGACAGTTCTTTTTAAATCATAATTAAATCGATCCACCAGTCAGTTGTTTTCCATGGATAGTCCACAGATAGTAAAAGAACAAGGATGAGCACTGGCTAATCGGCACCCCCCTGGGGCTGGGAACCAACCTGAAGAAGCGGCTTTAAGTTGGACTCCGTAGGTCTGTTAGATACACCTTCCATGTCCTAAGCAGAAGTACTGTTAATTAAAAATACTTACTGCATGGCAAACAAGCCCACTGGTGCCCCAATGCATGGCAAACAAGCTCACTGGTGGACCACTGCATGGCAATCAAGCTGACTGGACGTAGAGCCCGCTCACCTTGGCAGAAGGGGCAGGGGGCCTTCGTCCCTCTCCCAGGTGATGCTGGGCACTGGCAGGCCGTCCACCTGGCACTGGAAGCGCGCCAGGCCACCCACGGGCACTGTCTGAGAGCGCGGGTGCTGATGGAAGTGGGAGAGACCTGTGGGAGCAGGTGACAGTGCTGGGCGCAGAGGACAGGGTTTCCCACTGAGCTCTCAAGGGGTCACAGTCTCGCAGGCTTCGGGTTCAGTTTCCTCTTCCTTTTAGTCAACTGCAATTTAATCTAGTCTCCCATCAAAACATTCAATAAAAAAAATCTTACATTTTTCAGTAACATTTTTGAAGGATTTGCTGCATAGCAGAGACCAGAAATTTTACTCATTGTGGCTCTACTAATCTCACATGCAGAATATCCTGCTTGGGATCGTACACATTTCTCTCTTGCCGCAGATAATTAGCTTACTGATCGGACCAATTAAACATGGGGAGAGGGTTGGAACGGGAGACTAGCAGGCAGTCAGTCTCAAGTGGAGCTAAAGAGCCCTGACCGCTTTGAGCGTGAGCAGCCGCAGCACACACTGGGCAGCCAAATCCCACCCACAAGATCCAGGAAGGTCAAACAATAGCACAGGGCAAGTATGGTTAGGACTGCATTGCTGATTGGCCAAAGACCATAGGAGCCTTTAATTGGTTGATTAGAAACTAAACAGCGAATGAGAGGAAATGGAAACTGGTTTAATTAAAACTGGGTGCTTTCCAGAGGCGCAGGCAGCTGGGGGCGATCAGGGAAAGGTGCGGGGCTAAGACTCACCGCTGAGGCGCAGGGTGAGCGTGCGACTGGCGAGGGCCCCGAAGGCCCCGGCCGACACGCAGCTGTAGTCTCCTTCAGCGGCTGGCCCTCTGTCGGGGTGAACCAGCAGCGAGCCATTGGCCAGAACGCTCACCGCCTCCGTATCCCGCACAAACGCCCCACCCCGCAGCCAGCTGATGTTCCGGGGCATGTCAGTGGCACCCTGGTGACAGTCCAGCAGCAGGGGGCGCCCTGGCTCCAGCACCGCGTGGACGGGCCCCACCCCGCAGCTGAGTTCCAGTGACACCGGCCTCGCTGCAGGGGGGAGACGGGAGACAGGAGCCTCATCTATCAGGGGGAGCACAGGGCGGCCAGAGGAGCCTTGGTTGGGTGGGGGCAGTGAGGGTGGGGGCTGTCACCGCCAAAGGAATTAAGCAGAATATAAAAAAGAACAGACATGACTGTTGCTCCAGATCCTTCTTCCAATGACAGAGGAAGATTTAAGATGCATGCTTGTACAATGGAGGACATACTACTGCCATATTTACTCTCAGCTATTAAATTATGTGGTGATGGGAAAGGGCCGTATCTGACTGGATAAGACAGTCCTCCCTCTGCATTCTGCTCCTCGCAGGTCCTTCTTTGCGTCATACGCCGCGAGTGTGACGTCTCCCATCCTCAGTGTCGTATTTACCAAATCGTCACCGTGGTTAAAATTAACCTTTCCTTTGGAGACGCCCCTTGACGAAACCGCCGGACAGCAGCCAGATCGGGAAACAGGACCCCAGGCTCAGCCTTGGGTTAGGGGACCGGCAAAGGACAGAAGCTGAGCCTTGGCTTAGGGCAGTGGTTTCCAAACTTTCTCTGCAGGGCCCCCCTTTTCTAGATAGGAACATTATTGCCCCCCCCCCCCCATTCAAACTGCACAGGTTCAGATTCAAACTTTATTTGAAATACAACTCCCTTTT
>JABFEA020000021.1:13774422-13797908 GCA_019775915.2 Cyphomyrus plagiostoma | reverse complement strand
AGCACAAAGCAACCCTAAATCATACCCATTAACTGACAGTCTCCCTGCACTTCATGTAGAAAATTTTAAACCTCGTTTCTCATGATATGGTTAGTTTTTTTTTTTTTTTTTTGTCAAGCGTTGCAAAACGTCGTCACGCGTCACCAGGTCACATGGTACAAAAACATTGCAGGAGCAAGACGACTTAAGACAGATCGTACAGCACCTCTCAGCCGGCTGAACAAACTGGAATAGCCTCCGCGACGACACAGCTTTGCCCTTATTGGCTGAAGAACGTGACGTTTGTATGACATTTGTATCCCAGGAAGTTCCGATGCGTTCTCTGCAATTTCCCCCGAATATCACGTAAAGCAGTGAGAATTTACCTGGTAAAATAAAGTTTAAATAAATTACATTAATGCTCTAATAGTACACGTAAGTTAGTGGTTCATTTATTGTTAGTTACTGTAATGTTGTGCTGCTTTATTTGGTTAATCATCCAGTCTGTGAAGAGATTATTTTAGGGTGACACATGCCCCTGAGGCTATCCCATTGGCGCGACCCCCCCGCAATACCTCTGCGCTCCCCAGTTTGGGAACCACTGGGTTAGGGGACCGGTAGAGGACAGAAGCTGAGCCCTTTTCAGGAATGTGGTGAGGATTAATTTCGGCGTGCTTGGGGGCGACGCGGCCATCGCATGGAGCCAGCAGGAGGTGCCAGACCTGCCTGAGGTTAGGGGGCTATTGAGCGAAGAACTCCAGGCCTGTTATTCGTGGATCTGACAGTCACACAGCACAGCGGATAAGGCCACTGACTAAAAGCAGAGCGGCTGGCGCCATCCCAGAACCTGCAGAGCTCTGCACTCCCTCACAGAGCTCAGCTTAAGGTCCATCTGCACCCGGCTGACACCGAGCCCCGGCCAGCTAACGAGACCCGACACACGGCACAAACAGGTCCCAAGAGGGCGGAGTAAACCCACAGCCGCGTCCAATTCTGCCTCGTGGGGGGGGGGGGGGATTACTGAAAATTGGCAAATATTCCTAGAAATAACCATGTATTATCTGCAATGTGCAAACACACAGACATCCACCTCCATAAACACACACCATCTTCTAACAGGGTGGGGTTCAAGGCTCAGGCTGTAGGCCATGGGTGGTCTCTGCTGGGGGGGAGGGGCGGTATCACAGAGATCTTAGAATGAGAGGAACTGAAAATAAACTGGTTGGGCAGGAGAAGCAGAGAGAGAGAGAGAGACAGAGAGAGAGAGAAAGGGCAGAAGGGTATCATCGTGGAAGTCTGCCACATCCCCGGCACAGTGACATTAATGGCTATTCACAGGACCCGCTGGCCCACCAACCATGCCAAGGCGCTGCCGACATACCAGCTAATTGCTTTTGATCACGCGGGCAGTGGCACATAACCCTGACTGATGAAAAGTGAGAATGGGCAAGTGCCGAACACAGAGAAGTTGCCAACTAAGCAAGTCGAGGATACAAAGTTCGCAGAACGAGATTGCAGCACAGGAACCAGCTGCGAGTAGTCACTGCCTGTGTGTGTGTGTGCTTGTGTATGCATGTGTGTACATATGTGTGTGCGTGTGTGTGTTGGCGTGTATGTGCATACAGTGAGACATGCCAAGGTGCACCCCCCCCCCCCCTTCCGTAATGCTTCAGAGTTAAGAACAACCTTCCTATTCTCACCGGGGGTCAGTGGCTCTCCAGATTCCAAACAAGTCATCAGATGAGCATGCACACCCCACACCCCCCGGCAGGAGCATGTGTGAGGCAGAACATTTGGGACATGAATATGACCACCGCCTGCATGCTCTGACCATAAACATATTAATCCATCTGGGCAAGATGAGTCCAGATGTTCCAAAACCAGTCAGCAGAATCCCAAACACCTTCAGGCTCTGCATCCTTAAACATCATCGCACCTGCTGCTTGTAAAAATGAAAAAATTAGGTTAATTAGTTGTGTTGTAAATTAATAGTTTAATATCTTCAAAAAAACTGCCAATGAAATAAACCTGTCTGACACGCCGGGGTCTGGGGTCCTGGTCTTCGCCGGGGTCTGGGGTCCTGATCTGTCTCTGTACACTACTGTTAAAGTTTCAGGTCTTTATCAAGCCAGAAAAGACTAAGGCCATTCACCTCAGGCTCTGGGGGAACCAGAAAACACCTGTAATGCTTATTACACAAGCCGCTGTTGATTAACCCTAAAGCCACTATTGTGAAGGGGCTACACAGAAGCAATTGCAGAAGAGCATCAGTCAAAGGGACCCGGGGTTCTGCATGAGGGTATCCTCTGCCGACAGCAGGAGGAACAGCTCATGGACAAAAAGGGGACCATGGAGCAGATGAAGAAATCTCAGCCCATCGTCGGCAATTCTCGTCATGCCCGCCTCAGACACAAAGCGGCATGAAGTACCAGGTACAGTAGGCATACACGTGGGCATAGGGGCACCTGCAGAACGAGACACCTGTCACTGATCTGAGGGCGTGACTGGAAGAGGGCAGTGAAAGCACACTCGCTCACTCACACACGCAGTGTGTGTGAAGAAGCCAATGCAAGGTGCCCTTTCGCTTGGAACAATTGGGGTCTTTGTCCATTTTGATGCACATGTAAAACCACCTGAGAGAGCCTGACCCCCCCAGGCAGGTGAAGGGACAGGAAGGGAGGGCAATACAGCCCTTTACCCTCTATTGCAGAATCAATCCTCAGATGTAACAAGAACACTAATTTATTATTAAACTGTTAAGACACCACACACCACTGTAAGCTTAAAAAAACAGATTTAGGAATTATAAAAAATAATAATGAACTAACCTTGGCAATGGTAGGTATGACAATGCACCCACACAGCTATTAATCAGTGCTTCTTCCATGTTCTTCCATGAAGAGCATAATGTAACCATGCTGGATTTAACTGAGAAGGAGCAGGACGAAGATATCTTCATCTTTCCGTCAGACACCCCGCGATCTAAGGCAGACAAGTCAACACACGGGCAACACACACGTCCTGCGGAGAGCTCAGGACCTCCATCTGACCAGCTGCTGCATTCATTTCTCACCACTTTCTGTTTCCTCTGGCTAATAACCTGTTACACTCTCGCTAAATAAAACCAGTAACTATTTTGACAGCATACATCCTGATCCGTAGACTGACCAAGTTAAATGTGGCCCCTGGTTATAATTACAAAAATTAAGCTCCCCTCACGGTATTCCAGTTCCCTTTCACTGAAGCCACTTTAGCACTCATCCTTTGGGGTTCCTCCCAGTATGCAGGGCCTTAACTGCCTCACTGGTTTGCTATACTGGGAGGATGTTCATCCATGTTATATAAATGACAGAAAACAGGAGGATGGCACTGTAGATACAGAATACCAAAAGCCATGTAAGTTTTAGTGCGGAATAAAGTCCTTCAATATCAAATGTGTCACGTATGACCGCATGACAAGAAAAATATTTATAGAAAGGGCTCATTTTTGCTCGAAGGGCTAAGGAATCTGTACACATTAAGTTTTGGGAAACGATTTAAAAATGAAAAAAGGTAAGCCTACCAAACAAAGTAAAACCACGCAAATAAAACGCATCGTAACACTCAGTCTAAACCCCATTTGTTTTTTTATTAATTATTAAAAAAAAAACACTTCACTGGTTTATATACGTGTTTTGTGTGTTATACAATCAGCATAAGTCTGTAAGCATTATAAAAACAGCAACAAGCGCACGGCGAAACGCTTTAATGTTATTCCTGAACACACACGCTCCCCATCTTCGGCGGACGAAAGAGAAACACCCAGAAATCTCGGCTTTCAGCCCCCCTTAACATCACAGGATCGCTTTTAAATGATGTATCACTTTTGCAGTTCTGAAAAAAACAACCGCTATGTCTGATCCGCTATGCGACAGCCAAAGACGGGGTCGCTGATCTGGGTGGCAAAACAGCAGTCAGCCACGCTGACAGAGTAACCCGCTTTTAATGGGGTGTCCGGGGCCTCAAGGTGAGATCAGATCTACTGAGGCGGTTACCTTGGACAGGCTGACCACAGAAGTCCAGCGAAAGCAGCCACAGCAGACAGATGCTCCTCATCGCAATGTAAGTCCCGCTTCTCTTTTCCAGGACAGGTATCATCGGCATTGTAAGTTATGCAGATAGCAGGTGATTAAAGCATATGCATCATGTGCATTTAGGGCAAACCGCAGGTGGATGGTGCAGAGCAATATGCCGGCCGCCCTATGGGCTAAAAGCAGTTTGATTATCCCCACGCCGAGTGCTGATGCATATCAGAAAATGAGTAACGATCCCGGAGAAAGCTGCGCTTCCTCTTTACGCTTCTTCGCCATGTTGCGAGCGAGTGACCGAAGTGAGATCGCTTCTACACACAACCTCACACTTGCTGAAATTAGCAAGTCCCCCTTTAGGTGTCCTGTGGAGCCGCCTGAATCGCTGCCAGCACGCCCGCACGCCCCCTTTCGCAGTCCGTTGCTCTGAGTCAACTTCCAAGCTCCTCTGCCCGGACCTCATCCCAGCGTCTTTCTTCCGAGCCTATCGGTCTCTGGCGTCCCAAGGCAGTGGTAATTCATTGGTTCCTAGTTTGAAGTTTCCGAATGAAACCTGTGGATGGACGCTGCTTGTGCAGTCAGAGCCAAACATTTTTTTTTCCACCAAAACGCATCTATTTTGCGTAGCCTGTTACTATTAACTATTCTTAAGTTATACTCTAAGTTATACTGAATGGGTTTGCAAAATTAATTATACCTGTTGTCATCTTTTCAGATTAAATATATTTCATGGTCGGAATGTATGGTATTATTTTCTTATTTGTTCATCAAGGCAACTCTGTATCACTACTGATCTTATTAAAAAGACGAATTCCTGTTGGACACAACTGTCCGTCAAAGTGCGCCAGCGTAGCCATTTCAAAACCTCCCCTAAAGTCACCCCAAGATGGGCAGCAACCATTCGATGGCCCCCTGGTTTTTTTTTTTTTTACTTCACCACTACCCCACCTTTTATGGCTTATCAATACCTCATTTACTTTCTTAACTAAATTTAATGAATTAATTAAACAAGCTGGTGCTGAAATTTAATAAACACATGGAATGGCATGTTCAACTAGTAATGGTTCAACTAGCTGTCCAATAAGGTATCAGCAACATTTTGGAGAACAGAAGAATTTCTTTTTTGTTGTTGCTCTTGTTCCGTTAGATTGTTAAAACATTTCCTGTCACTGCCCAAGACTTTTGCACAGCACTGTATATAAACATCTTCACTGGTTCAGGAGTCTCACTCCTGTTCTGTGTGTGGGGTTACTGCAGCTTGTCTGCAGTCCGGCGAAATGCAATCAGGGCATCTCTGATTTACCTGTAATGCATGTGTGCTGCCCGCCGGGCACTGGCATTCAGTCCATGATTTTCGTTTTGGTGATCGGTGTTGACACACCACAGCACACAACAATGAAATGTGTTCTCAGCATTTAACCCATATGTGACATAGCAGGGGGCAGCTAATTCAGCACCCAGGGAGCAGTGCTTGGGGGCGGTACCTTGTTCAGGGTGCCTCAGTGGTGCCTTGCTGGTTGGCGGTTCAAACCAGCAATCTTTCAATTACTAGTGTGCTTTCCTAACCATTAAGCCATCACTGCCCACATGATAGTCCCCCCAGCCCGTGGCCTGGGCTCCCAGCCATAGACGATGGACTCCTGGCCTGCTGTGATGCTGATCAGGATAAGTGGTTGGAAGATTGATAGGTAATTTTGTCTATATCCTGATATTTTTTTCTGTATGTGCAAAACTTAGGGATTGTCCCAGACAGTACTAATAATGAATCAGAGGGCAGCTTGTATATGATGCCAGTCCATCACATAGATAGACAAGCAGACAGACTGGCAGGCTGATATACAGGCAGACAGACAGACAGACAGAAAGGCAGACACAGGTAGGTAGGTAGGCAGACAGACAGACGAAGGCAATTTAGAGCCACAAATTCATTTAAGTGGCTGCTTCAGTGAACTGTTGTTTTTATTTGAAGTCCCCACTCCTCCCCTGCTTTGTGCATTTCTGCTACTCATACCTTGAGTACCTGCATGAGCAACCTGTAAACTCCAACACTGACCCTGTCTCATACACTGCGAGCTGAGGCTGTCGCACAAAGGCTGGGAAACATGGGGGTGAGGCGTAATGAAGCAGGATGGGGGCTTCGAGGCGGCCATTGGACAGAGAGAAAGGGGACATGTTTCGCAGAACAATTGCTCTTTGAGTGTACTCTAAACGATGTGACAAAAGGCGTTTTCCACCGTGGGGGAGCGACTCTCCTCTGCCTCTCTTACTGCTGCCATGATGAAGCTTCTGAAAAGTCCCAACAGATTTTCCCACATTTTGTTGTTTGAATACCCCCCACCCCCCAGAGCCAACACAAACAAAAACTACTTATGGAACTAACCTCCAATTACTCTGCCCCTCATGCTGTCCGTCTGCCGATGCTACTGCAGCCCAGCTATCCCCACCTCACCCTCCGTTTCAGTGGGGTTGGGCGGGGGGGGGCATCGGACGGCGGCTGCAGGAAAAGCAGCCTCCATGGGAACCACAACTTGGCGGCATACAAGATGTTTCTCAGCAGGCAGGCACTGGTGGCACAATACAGGCACTGGGAGCACTGGGATGGCACTGTTCCCAGATCAGGGAGCATGCTGGGAGAGAGTGGCTGCAAGATTATTTCGCTAAACGTGTTACACAAACCTCCATAATTAACGGGGCTCAGCGGCACAGACTGGGGGTTGCATTGCACTACGCAAGTCCCAAATTAGATCGGAATATTTTATTATTAGAAGTTTATTCGTCTTGCCTCACAGTGAACGAGGCTACGCTGCAGCAGAGGCTTCCAGCGCATTCCAGGAGTGCAGCAGCCACTTTTAGAGATCGCACGCTGCGAAGAGAGCGCCGCCTTCGATTTGGATAAATACGCAAAAGAAAGAGATTGGTCTTGGTGTGTCACTGTCGCAGGTGTGACGGCTGTGAAGGCCCCCATATCCCACGTCTTCAGCTGATCGCCGGAGCGGGGAGGGGAGAGGGAGCGAGAGCGAGGGAAGGAGGAGGGAGAGGCGGACACCCTTTCGCAGCTGCTGTAAGCAATACTTCATGGGAGAGCCCACTCTCAACCTAATGAGCTTAAAAGTAGATTCTGAATCGCTGTAAAATAGAGCCACATGGTGAATGGAGGGACCCCAGCGTGCTTGTGCAGAGCAGAGAGCTCAAGTGCCTCATCAATGGAGGTCTTGTTAGCCGGGAGAGGAGGAGAGGGTGGTCCCCTCTATCACACTCTTATCTGCGCTTTGGCTTCCCATTTAAGGTGCACGCCTGTTAGAAATGGTGTTAACAAGGGCCTGACCCACATTGCGGCGGCTAAATATTCATGACAGGGGAGGGGAGAGAGAGCGGATATAAGGAGCGAGCATGAAACAATACCGCTTTGTCTGAATGCTGAAGGACACCGGGTAAATGATCACTGAAACCAGTATTAAAAATTCACCCCCGGGCTGTGAATAGCAGCCCTCAGCATCGGGGACACAGCGAACGCGGAATACTGGGGAGGCCATCTCAGTGCAGGGTCTGCCATTCTGCGCCAGGACACTAAGGCGGTGAAGCGGCAGTGGAGGATTCATCAATCAGACTTACAGATGGCACATTAAACACACTCATGCTCTTTGGTCAAAGCAAAATAGGCTTTTTATTAATTCATGCACCATCCCTGCACAACAGCAACAGAGGCCATTCTGCTGGAAAGACCCGATAAAGAATGAAGGTTTCCTGATTATTTGAAGAGAAAAGGGATACATGACATAACCACAGAAAAAAACAAGGAGAGAGTATAAATATATAGCTGATATGTGTGTGAAAGAGTGAGGATGTGCGTTACAGCTCATACAGTGACTACACTGGCGGACAACCAAGGTCTAATGAGAATATGGAAACATGCAGTTGACTGGCAGCTGAGTGCGACAACGGGATCTGCGCAGTAGCTGCCCAGATCCGCACGGCACAGGCTGCGCAGACATGCAGGCAGCGGCCGCCTTAGTGGTCAGCACGTGGTCCATCTTCTAGCACGTCGGTGTTTGCTGATCAGTGTTCAGATGAGCTCTTTAAGGTCCGCCGCCTTACAATATGGTCATATCTCATGAGTAAAGGTATCAAATACATGAAAACATAAATACTGGTGTCTTGCAGCCCCTTCCCCACCATTTAAGCGTTCAGGAATACATACTCAGCTCTCCCTCTAGCAAAACCCTCTACCACATCCCCTGCAAGGTCCCCTAAATCCTGCGCCCCCCCCCCCCCTCCCCGCCAGACCATAACCATTCTGAATGGTGGCGTTTGGACATCCACACTGGTTTGCTGAGTTTGTCTCCCCCTTCTGGTCAGCAAGAGGTTGCGCGTAGAAGGTCAGGAGGTGCTGAGGATGGAGGTGGTTCTGGAGCCCAGGTGCTCCTGCAGGTAGTGCAGCAGGTGGAGCTCGTAGTGCTCCCCGGACTCGGGCAGGCGGATGCTGTGCCTCTCCTGGGGGTACAGCTGCAGAGCGGGGGACAGACACGGCGAATTAAAAGAAGCTCCACAGTTGTGTATATTATTTTTGTGCAGCTGCCGCCCAGGCAGTTATTCACACATCCCAGGAGGCGTCCCCTAGTAGCACCGCCCCGCGGCGTCCCCGTGAAGCACCGCCCCGCGGCGTCCCCGTGAAGCACCGCCCCGCGGCGTCACCGCCCCGTGAGGCACCGCCCTGTGAAGCACCGCCCCGCGGCGTCCCCTAGAAGCTCCGCCCCGTGGCGTCCCCGCCCCATGAGGCACCGCCCCGTGAAGCACCGCCCCGCGGCGTCCCCGCCCTGTGAAGCACCGCCCCGTGAGGCACCGCCCCGTGAAGCACCGCCCCGCGGCGTCCCCACCCCGTGAGGCACCGCCCTGTGAAGCACCGCCCCGCGGCGTCCCCGCCCCGTGAGGCACCGCCCCGCGGTGTCCCCGCCCCGTGAGGCACCGCCCCGCGGCGTCCCCTAGTAGCACCGCCCCGCGGCATCCCCCTGAAGCACCGCCCCGCGGCGTCCCCGAGCCTGACCTGCAGCTGGTAGGGCTTCCCTGCACGCACCAGCGCGCTGAGCAGCAGGTTGGTGTGGGCGAAGTGCACATTCTCATCCAGCACGCCATGTAGGAGCAGCAGGCGACCAGGCCTGGAACACAGGGTTACCAGGGCAAGGTTAGATACTGCAGCAAAGGCAGCATACCAGGAGGGGGCGCCAGAGGCGTGTCCCAAAGGGCAGGCGTGTGCTGCATTAAGGAGGGACACCAGGGTGTGTTTTCAGCACGTTCGTGTGAGTTAAAAGGCTTGTGTCTGCACATGAGGCTCACTGGGATGGGAAGCGATGTGCTTGCAGGGTGACAGAGCTCAGCTGGTAGCTGTCCTGGTTCTGCTCAGGAAGGCCCATGTACCGCTCTGTGTAGCCGGTATCATAGTGCGTCCACATGGTGACTGGAGCGCCCGCTATCGCCACCTGCAGGAGGCACAGCAAAGTACCAGTTCAGAACCTTAATAAATAGTGTTGGTCCTCCATGACGAGGATCGGGCCTTTGTCCAGACCTCAGGTTTGCCAGGTTTCATCCCGAGCTGCTTATCAAGAGGCTCTTTGAGTAGTCTCCCCTCCCAGTTTTTCATGACTGGAGCAGCTGGGACCATTTGAAAACAGTGATATGATGCAGTTGGCTGTTGCTAAGATGGTGCTACCCACCACCTTAACAAGCTACAACCTGAAGGTCATCCTGACACATGCCAGTGCTGCAATCCTACACCTGAAGTGCAGTGAGGCAGTGAGCCCAGCTCGGCCCGGAAGCTGACCTTAAAGAGGTCGGGCCTCTGCAGCAGGCCCATGAGAGACAAGAAACCACCGTAGGACCAGCCATGGATGGCCACCCTGTCCATGTCCATGAAGGAATAGCGTGACGACAGGTACTCCAGCGCCTCCACCTGGTCGTCAATCTCCACCTGGCCCTAGTGTACAGAAACGAGGAACAGGGGTGGACATGGGTGGACAGAGACAGAGAGGGACACATGGACAGAGGGCATGGTGGGGGGGCAGGGAGGTGAAGCACATACTGTTAGAAAAAAGGGTGCAGTCCTGGTATGGTTTCATACAGTACAAATAGCATTAATGACCCCCCTAATACTTTTTTTCCCTCAGAGCGTACGTTGAAATCTTGAAGACTGTCCATTCAAGCATCAGGGAACTCCAACTGCTGCACCATATGGTAAAGCCCTAACCCCACGATAACATGGAGGACCCCACTTAGCAATCAGATTAGAGGAGAGACAAAATAGGTACACAGACATGCACACACACGCGCGCACACACGCACGCACACACGCACGCACGCACACACACACGCGCACACACACACACGCGCACACACACGCGCGCACACACGCACACCCCTCCCCCTGGCCTGGCTGCCAGCCTCACCATGCGGTTCCGCAGCGCGCTCTCGAAGGCCAGGCCGCGGTGGCAGGAGCCCCGGTTGTCCACGGTGACCACACAGTAGCCGAGCGATGCCAGCGTGTGCAGCCGCATGTGCTTCAGACCCTTATAGCGCCGGTTCACCAGCTGCACCTAGCGGGTGTTTGGGCTTCGCGTAACTACACCCATGACCCAATCAGATGCTCCAGAAATATGGCGGGCAGCCCTGGTGGCCCGTACCTGTGGTCCCCCATAGACGAAGACCACCACTGGGTGGCGCTTCCCTGGCTGCAGCTTGTGGGGACGGTAGAACATTCCGTGCAGCGTGTGTCCAGATCGGCTCTCGAAGTTGAACAACTCGGGTGGGACGTAATCCCAGGGACATGCTAGGAAGGGGAACACACCAGAAACCAGGGAGGGAATGCTTAATCCTCTGGGGTCTAGGGGTAGGAAATGCACTTTCACTCACTGGGACATGGGCACACATTTCTTTACAAATAAATTATTTCTTATATATTGGTTTTGGCATTAAACATCTTTATCTTAGTGCACTTTGTAAATATGTCAGATTTATGTGAAGTTTGTAATATGACATCAAAGTATAGACATTGCAAAATGCAGTTTGGAACACTTGCAGAAACATTATAAAAGTACATAGTAAGCAATGCTGGCAGTTTGTTTTGATCCCAGATATCTCATCAGCAAAGTCCTCGCTACATGAAGACGACTAAATGGTGTAGTTTCAACATTTAGTTGGATAAATAAATAATAAAAACCGAACTCCAAAACAAATTATTTCTGGTTCCTTTCATTGAATATGCAGCAACTTTCATGTGTATGAATGAGTCATTGTCACCTGGCCACGTCCCTACCCCCCTTTTATGGCGTTGGCGGTGATGTATCTGGATTGCGTTTCACCGCTGCGTTATTCATCAAATTACCATGCGAATGCGTGCTGAATACACGCTAATGCGGCTATTTAGAATGTGAATAGCGATCTCCAGGTGATGGCGGTACTACACGCCCCCGATGCAGGAAAAACAAAGGAAGTTGACATGGTTCACTTTTGCCCGTTTTACTTAATTTTAAAAACTTTAATACTTCCTACAATGGACATTTTGAAAAGAAGACCGATTACGGATTTATCCAGCGTTTTTTTTCATGATTCTACATTAAGATTTCAGCGACATATAAACTGAAATAGACGCGAAAAGTACGCGATGTCGCCGACGACATACTGAACCCCAGAGGATTAAGGAACTCCATCAGAGATCCATCCACTGAAAACCCCTTACTGTACATGTTTTCCTCATAGCCTGGTACTGGGCCTCTCACGAGGGTTTTGAACACAATCCCAGTGTAAGTCCGCCCAGTAGGAAGCCGGAAAGGCCGCAGGAGGCAGGGAGGTACCTGGGTACTCCAGGAGAGAGGCCCAGAATTCGCTCTGCAGTCGCTCAAAGTCACGCTCCTCCAGACTCAGCCTGAAGAGGCTGACGCTGGGCGGGTTCTGCTCGCTGCTGAAGCGGCTGATGTACATGTCCATCAGCTGGAAGACAAGGCCTGGGTCAGGGTGATGCTGAGACGTCGGTGGCCCCAGGGAGCCCCAGCGGGTAGAGTGGCCATGTGGGAGCAGGTGGCTGGGGGCGTGGCCAAAGGGAACCCCCAATGGGTGGCTGGGGGAGTGGCCACAGGGAACCCCCAATGGGTGGCTGGGGGAGTGGCCACAGGGAACCCCCAATGGGTGGTTGGAGGAGTGGCTATGGGGAGTCCCAGCGGGCTGCGGGGGGAGTGGCTACGGGAACCCCCAATTGGTGGCTGGGGGAGTGGCTACGGGAACCCCCAATGGGTGGTTGGGGGAGTGGCTATGGGGAGTCCCAGCAGGCGGCTGGTGCCGTGCAGAGGCTAACCTGGCTGAGCCGGCAGGTGTGCGAGTGGCCAGCTTTGGTGATCCTACAAGCCTCGACGGGCCGCAGCCAACTGGTGACATAAAGGTGGTGCTCCAGGGGGCTTTCGCGGGTGCCCTGGAAGAACAGCAGGCCCCTGTCCTCGTCCACGGTGATCTGCAAATACCAGGAGGGTGAACATGCCCACAGTGAAAGCTCGCTCTTCCCACCGTAATCAGTGTTATTCGTTGCCTTGATGCCCCAACCAAAAATGCAGTCAGCCTACAATGAGAAAACAGGGCCCCACACACTCACCAGGGGCCCCACACAAACCTAATGTGCTTTCTCATTTTGTGGAGGCTCTTAGTCAGTCACATAAACCCATCATACTGATGATTATCCTGCACTTCCACTCCTGCAGTGCAGATTCACACGAAGAACATCCACTAGAGGGAGCCACACTTACGTTAGAGCCATGTCTCCCCAACACCTCCCAGTCTCCCCAGGTTAGCGCCACCTGCTCTTTCACGGGACACAGGAAGTCACCTGAGGAGGGAGCGGCACACATGACACGCGTCTCGGTCTGTATTTCTGAAGCTGCTGCTCGGGGACCCCAAGATGGTCCGCGTTTTAGGGAGCTGGGAGGGAGTATGAGGGTTCTTGGGGACAGGGCTGAAAATCCCTGATCTAAGGTGTGACCGCACATCCAGGGAGGTGAGCTTACCTGCAGCACCCCCCCCGTCCGTGCTGGTGGGGCCCCAGGAGGCCTGCAGCCGGGAAGTCACCCGGTAGAGGTGCCGGAAACCTGTGTGGACCTCAGACGCCACGATGACGCTGATCTCCCCGTCCTCCCTCTGTGGCAGGAAGTGGAGGATATCGTGGGTCTGGGGGGGGGGGGGGGGGGGGGATAGAGATTAATCACTGCGGCCGTACAGTATCATGACCACACACTATGGTGCAGAACTGTACTCATCCATGGCATGAACCAGCAACCTTAACTACTACGTCACCTACTGGCCACCATTAATACTAGCTGGGATCTCCTGCTAGGGACCCTCTCCCGTTGCTGGTCACAGAGGCCCCTTACATTGATCCAGATGTTAGTGGTCTCCTGGTAGATAATGAAGGGTGTGGCGCAGTCCGGTCCGGGGCGGGTGCCGGAGGGGGTCCAGTCTGGGATGAAGAGGGCCGGGGGGAGAAGAACCAGCTGCTGCCGGGTCTGGGGCCGGTTAAGCAGCAGAGCCCAGGCACTGGGGGGGGAGCAGGGCAGATGGTAAGGGGAGATAATCAGGGCCGGTGGACGTCATTTCGGCTCCCTGGGCCCGTGGTTACTCACAAGCGCCCGTCTGCCGTCCACCCTGCCCGCGTGATGTACTCTGTGCCAGGAAAGAGCTCCGCCATAGGCAGGACCAGCCGCTTATCCAGGACCCTCACAACCTGGACACAAACCATAGCATTAGCGACACACCCTAGAGGACGATCAGGAAATGACAGCTTCACTATGAAACCTAATCCCCAGGGATGTGGCGAAATCTTTACATACCTCTCCCTCAGTGCTGACTGTCACCTCCAGCAACTTGAGCGTGGATTTGGGGTTCCCGGTCCCTAGAAACGAGAACCACACATTCATTGCCCCTCGCGGCACGAGGGAGGCGGTTCTCTGGCTGAATCCCCACCCCGCTGCACCGCACCATGTCCCACTGATCGCTCACCGGCTCTGGGATATCTGAAGGCCTCGGTGAGCCGCGTCTCCAGCAGGGGCGACGTCACATTGATCACCTCCACGTCGGACTCGTCGTTCTCCTCATAGAGGATCCTCAGCACCCGGGCGCCGTCCGAGTCTGTGAGTGGTCAGGGGGCTGCATTATAACGGGGGGTGCATGGACACGGCAGTGGGGCCTCATGGGTGCAAACGTACACAGCTTTGCGAGTTATGTTCCGCAGCAATTCAACTTAAACAAACTTATCAAGAGTCACAGGCCCAATTCCTGAACACTAGAATATTTCTCCTGAACACTAGAACCGCTGTTTCTCACGCCAATGAACGTCAAACCCCTTTGACCTCTGAGCAAGACGTACTCCGGCGTATGCAGCCCTCACGTTTGTGCTAATGTGCTGTTAGTGTTAATAACAGCGGCAAATCTTACAGCTTCAGGCCGTAATGTTCCTAATAGAGTGGCGGCTCTATTCTGGTTTTCCAAGGCAGTATGCATTCTATAAAATAATGGATCAATAGACATAGTTTATTGGCCATTTCATGTTTGTTGTTTCCGTTTTAAACAACTGAATACAGCAATGCTATTTTTTAATACAAATCAACCCAGGTAAAACATTTAATTAAAAAATATACACTACCAGTCAAAAGATTTTGTAAAAAGCCTTTTTTTTTTTTTTTACATCTGCATGTTACTAAAAATACACTCACTACTCTATAAATTTACGCTACTTTCACCGTTTGAGTACCTTTACTAGCAGGAAAATGTCATCTTTGATTCATCAAACCTTCTCTAGCAGTTATAAAATTTGAGATATTCTTTCTACAAGGACATTAAATACTGCTCTGTTTCATGGGATTAAACAGTTAACTAGTGCATGTAAAGTTACACAGCAGCCTAAAATTTGACTATGACACCACCACGAAACCAGTTAAATCAGATGTCAGACATGCACTGGTACATACTCCTGCCATGTGTTACGTCCAGCTCGTTCCGATCCTCGTGTGTGCCACGCCCACCTCGTTACCCCGTGTTTCTACCCGATTGTTCCCACCTGTCTCTCATTACTACTTGCCTGTTTCCTGTATTTAGTCTGCGTCTGCGTAGTTCTGGCAGACTGGTCATTGATGTTTCAGACCGTTACGTGTCATGTGGTCCCTGTCCGCCCTGTTGATCACTAATAAACCCCGTTTGTCCTCCAAAACGGCTCTGCTTGCCTGCTTCCCGGCTTGCCTCCCGACTGTGCGACAACGCCTCGTAACACCATGTTATAAATTTGTTTAATTTTACATATATTTTCATTAATAGTCGTTCACTCAACTTTCTAATGCTTAACAAGAATACGTGTGGTGTGCAAAAGCTTTTGACTGATAGAGTATGTTTTTATTGGAAATGAACAGCAAGATGCACTATTTTTGGCTGGAGCGGCTTGCCATTCTGTTTGTGTGGTTAGGTATAATATGAGAAAATGAAAAATGAAACCATTAATATATCTTTTCCAGATAATAATGTCACCCATATCCAATTGGAGTACTGATTAAAGTGATCAGTTCTTTTGGTATTTGGCTAGCCTTTTATTTTATTACCAGTGTAGGATTATTAATTTCTCAATATTAATCTATCAAAATCAATATTTAAATCAGTGAGCAAAAAATCACGTCATAAACACGACCTATTTTATAGGTTTTATGGCTTTTTGGGGGTCACAGTAACTCTGTGAGAGCTGCTGTGAGAATTACTGACTGTCCCATTGCCGTCTCCATGGGTGACCGGTAAGCTAACACAATCGCCCTTTAGCGAAAACAAAAGTGTGATACGCCGAAGGACGTCAATGCTGGTGGTTCAAGGATGTTGATGAAACACAGACGGTTCTAGTTAACCACTACAGCACCAGCTGGCCCGTCAGTGACACAAAGGGGAAGATGGAAAGATGGAGTAACAAAATTCATGTTCACACACATCAGGACAGAAGAGGTGAGAGAGGGCAGCAGGGGTGAGGCGGGGGGGGGGGCACCCACTGACCGCACTCTGCCACAGGACACCACCAGTATCCGGTGTAGCGGTCAAACTCCTCCTGCAGCAGGAAGGTGGCCATCCCCGCTGACTTAGGGTCGTCCTTCAGATTGGATTCACCTGAGTGACAGCAGTGATGTCAGTACATGGCTAGGAAAGGGTGACCTTCCTCAGCCTTCCTTTGGGAGGCCCTCTCGGGCGTTAAGGGCTGACAGGTTACCCTGCTTTATCAGGGGCCTGCTGGGGAGCGTCACCTTTGTGGGCGAATGTGAGGCGAGACTCCGCCCCGCTGTCCAGGTTCCCGATCCAGAGGTCACAGCTGTGGACAAAACAGAACCAGGCAGGGTCCACAGGACAAAGCTTGGGATCCATTCGGATGTTGTGGCAAGAGGTGGGCACTGTCTCAGGCTGGAGAGGCTGGTTCTAAAGAGGGGAGAGGATCTGAAGGTTTGAATAACCATTATGATCCAGTACAGAAGCTCACGTCCATCCATGCACCTCATTCACCAGTTCAACCCATCAGTTACCGTAAACATTCTCCAATCATGGCGGGATTTCAAAGGGCTGAGAAGCGAGTGGCAGTTCAGGAACCCTCACCGTGAAGCCTTTGGGGCCGCCATCCTTCAGGGTGTACAGGGAGCCGCCCGCTTGGAACAGGAAGCTGCCGCTGGCCCGGTGAAAGTCATATGACATGATGCCCTGCGCCCCTATGCGCTTCCTCTCTCGCAGAAGCTCGTCCTCTCGATAGTACTCCCCGAAATCTTGGCTCTGAGAGCAAGGGAGAGAGGAAGTGAGGAAGAGCGAGAGGAGGTGAAGGAACAAAGGGAAAGAAGGAGCACAGCACTATGAGGGTCCTTCATGTGCTACTGCCCAGGTGGAAAGCAGCCTGGGCTAGAACCTGACAACATGCCGCTGCCTGGCAGGCGGTATGGGTCATGTGACTGTGCGCCATGGGGAAGCCGTGCTCACGTGGAAGTGCAGCAGCAGGGGTTTCCATGTGAGGTAGAGCAGCGCCTGCTTGTTGATCCTCTTGGGAATCTCAGCATAAAACAGTGTGTTCTCCCTGCCCTCGCTGGTCATAGCTGCACAGGCACACAAGAATATGGCCGAAATTACCAAGACTTACGAACCACGCTGGAATTCTATTGACATCTTCTGGATGTTAAAGATAACAATTTATAATATTTTGCAGCAGCCAGTGGCATCCTAAACGTCTGACCTGCAGCTTTCTGGGCACAAATCAGTGCCTTTAACCACTATGGTACCTGAGGCCTATCCTTACAGAGCCTGATGTTAAGAGAAATAGGCCACCTTCTCAGCAAGCTAAAATACAAGCAAAGCAAAGGCTCATCTTACTCAAACTCCAACTGTAATGCTGCCATTAGCCAATCAACGCGTAGGTCATCACAAAATAAACATGCCGTTTCCAGACCTGTGTTATACTGGAAAAGATGCTATTTCAGAGGAAGTGCTAGCTGGTAACAGATGTGTTTAACCTGTTCCTCACCCAGGAAGTATACGCGATGGGAGTGAAGCCCTTCCGGGTCATTCTTCAGTACGAACTGGAACTCATGAGGTGGCTTGGACACCATGTTGAACTGGCCACGCTGGCTGTCTGTCAGGATATTCCTCAGATCGTTCCAGGTGTGATGCTCCACAAAGAACTTCTCCTGGCTCTCAGGTGCACCAGGGGGCCATCCGTCGTTCACCAGGTGCTCAGCTCCCGCCTCTTCACCTCCCCACTCCACATCCACGGCAGGCAACGACATACCAGCACTAACACAGACACACCAGTCAGCACTTCTACATTTCACTCTGAAACCCTTCAAAATAAAAATATATGTATTGCATGTAAACACACACCCACCAGGATTAGCATACATAAAACATGTCACATAAATTTCTTTATAAATACATACACGTCGACTATAATTAGTGATTTTTGGTCTTGAAATGTATTCAGCTGTTGATCTTTATGATGTATAGTTAAGATATTCGGGAACAAGTTACAGTATACCTAAGGAGCTTCTAACAACCTGATTCTACAGAAAAGGAAGACACTCTGAATCCTTTAGAGAAGACGTGTATTCAGAAACAGACAGATTTATTTCAATAACATTTCAAAGCATATCATGCGCATTTCAACAGGCTGCAGCTCCGTCTGGAACGGTCACACACAGAAAACGGAAAGGGGACCCTCCAGAAATCATTACTTATAACAGACGGCTGTAAATCACCTCGATCGTGTTTACAGACAGCAGGCAGGCGGACCGCAGCCCGGGTGGACAGCCCGCAGCCTAGCGAAACCTCCACAACGCAGAGATAGGAGTTTAAAAACAACGCTGCCTTTCGTTTTTTTCTGCGGTGGGGGACCTTAAAGTCTACAGCGTGTTATCTACACTTGTCACCCGCTTTTCGACAGGTTAAGCGGCAAAGTTTTAGTCTCAGTTGCGCTTCCTGCTTCTTAACTTTCCCGTCAGTAGCACTACAGCAGTAACAATGATAAAGATGAGAAACAGGGACGCCTGGGAAGAGCCCCGGAGGGCGCCAGCAAAGGACAGTGCCTCTAGCGGCTAGGAGGACCATAACAGTCCGGTGACATTTCGGATTTAAATCTTGCAAACCTCAAAATCTGAAGCGGTATGGTAAATTTTAAGTTGATATCTGATATTTTTAAAACCGGAGTAGTTTGTTGATATCTTATACAGATGTTACCCAGTGTATATTATTCTTATTCATCAACATTATTGCTGTTATTATTGATGCATTTGTCCATGCATCCATGATTGCACATTTCAGCGGATCCACATAGAATATCGCAAACTGGTCATATCCCCTTTAAAAGACTCCTGGCTTTACTAAATCTTGGCCCAGCTTAATAAAAAAGCCAATACAACGATCAAATGAGCGGCAGTATGAGAGCTGTCGTCGGCGTCATTATGTCACCGACTTCAGTACCGAGGAGAGCGGCGGAAGGGGGCAGCGATCGGGGCGTGGAGGAGGAGGAGGAGGACCAGCAGGAGGAGGAGGAGGAGATATCGCGAGGACCGGCGCCGGCACCGAAGCGTTAACAAGGGGACCGGAATCTGATAGGAGAGACACAGCCTGAAAACGCCTTACATTTATCCTCCACAAACAAATAAATTGTATATTACCACCGATCAGTGCGGCCGATATTGCTATTTAAAAACCTGCGTTAAATGGGGATAGTCCGTAGCATACAGTTCGGAGACCTTGCTTTGTAGGTTGCATCCTTGGAGAGAGGAGGTAAGAGATTTGTTTTCCATAGTCGACGGTTACCTGGGCGTGCAGTTCAAGGCCACGATCGTGATATGCAGATGACGGCTTTTTTTGCATGTTAGTCTAGGCGGCTGTGATTGTAATTTGGTATGACACGGTACTGCACAGTCATGTCTATCGCCATGGTCGTGCCCGCGCTCGATGCTGCCGGCCGCTTTGGCGTGTCAGTCTGGGCGTGAGCTTCGTCACATCCCGCTGGACCCTGGTCCGTCTGTCTTTGGTATTGAATGGTATTTGGTCTGTCATATTATAGGTAACAGGGTGATATGTGTGCCCCACTTATGCACAGTTAAATTTTCTTTGTGGTCTGAATATATGACAGACACCGCTACAGTAAGCGAATCCGTCCCAGCCTTCAATGGTTGACTGGAAATTAAGTGTTTCATGATAACGTGACTGATTATTGCGGAGCTAAAAATAATTTGCGTTATGATTAGCTAATACTGCTTTACTGCAACGACCTGAATTGAAATCAGGCTGTCTGAATATGGATGTGGATGTGTGTCATTTAGGGCAATTTTCATCCTTGTTACATTTATGCAATTGGTTATAGTTGTGGTTTTTTTATGGCATAAATTTGTGGCTAGTGGTGAGATGGTGACATGGATCTACGCTGACATAACGTGATGTATTATACTTCAGGCTCGGGAGAAAGTACGAGAATATTGGATTACAGCAATCAGTGGAATAAGTCCAGATTCCTCCATGGCCGGTATGAAGTTCTGCTTATTTGTTTTCGGAGGTGCAAAATTGTTCTGAGTTTGGTAAATTCTCGAGGAATTTTAATGTGTTACTAACTAGTTTTCTGAATCTTTGTTATTTAAATAACACATAACAATTATACTGTGCTGTCCCCAGTGATAAAGTCCAAGAGACTAGTTATCCTTTAAACAAGTTAATGGCAACTCCCTTCTCTATCTCACTTATTGCAGGTGTATTTGAATAACCTAAGTCACAAATCTCAGAAGCCCTTGCTTGTAAATGAAGTTGAAGGTTTGGTTTGAGTTTTGTGTGGAGGGTGCCCTGGGTTTCCCGCTCGATGACGCTGTGACATGTCGGCCCTGTCTGCTGCAGAAAACAACTTTCCCCCCTTGCCTCGCTTCATTCCCCTGAAGCCATGCTTCTATCAGGACTTCAACGAAATCCCAGACCAGCATCGCACCATGTGCAAGAGGCTGTACTACCTCTGGATCCGTGAGTATTGTCCGTGAGTCGCGTGTGAACACACGTCTCCCACACGGTTTCTGGAGGCCTCGGGATGGGCGCAGCCCTGTCGGCTCGCTCGGGTCCCGTCTGAAGTGCCGTCATACCTGAAGGACTCCACAACTTGAGGCAATGTTTAGGCTATAAATATGGTGTCATGTTCTTATAGGGATACATCCTCTGTTTAGGTCACATGACATGTTTAGCTTGAATGTGTCCTGAGGATCATCTGTGGTAATGAGCTCCCTTTGTTTCTTGCAGATCTCCTCTAAGATAAGCGTTAAGAAGGTACCCGGTATTTCTGCCCCCGCTTTGCGTGAGGCCGTTCTCTTCTCCCTGCTCTCAGACGTGGCGTGTGCACTGCACCTCTGCCTGATACCCTGGCAGTTCCCCTTCCTCTGTCTCTTCTGCCGTACACTGCCTGCGTGTTTTTTTCTTTTTTTCTTTTTTCTTTTGCTCTCTTTCCTTCCAGGCTGAGCAAACATTAACATTGCGAATGCCGTGTCCAGCTCATTTTACTAACTAGTTTCCCTGGCTTTTCAGCAGTATTTTTGATTCTCCGCCCTTCGCTGAGTCAGCGGCGTCCATCAGCACGCTGCCACGCGGCCCTGTAGCGTCATGGCACATCTGTCAGCCTGCAGCCTGAAACGCGCCCCAGTCATGCACACATAACATTAGCCGAGCATAGATATTGGGTTTCTGCGGGAGACCCAAACGCCGGATCTTCTGTTCATTCTCAGTCCTGTTGTCTACAGAAAGCGATCAGATTTTCACTGCTGCATCGCTGCAGAGCTCTCCGCCTGTTACAGGAACTTTCTCAGTTCCCTACGACCATTTAAGTGACGTATTGAAACAGACTGCAGTCGGGCCCGTCAGACTGGTAGCTGGGCGGCTGGTCCAGCCTCCAAAAGGACAGAGTGAATGAGAAGGGAAGGTGTCACTGGCAGAGTACGTTGGGAGCAGCGCCAGACAATTCGCACTTCGGCACCGAGCTCTTCTCTCCCTGCCGGCTAACCGCGCCCCGTTAGGAAGATGCCTTCTGTCGTTTTTCCGCCCTGTGTGTGCAGTCTGCCGTGAAGAAGCCTGTCTCTCCTCTGGTTTTCCAGTGAACAGCGCCACGTTGGCGGTGAATCTGATTGGCTGCCTGGCGTGGATGTGCGGCGGAGGCGGGGCTACTAACTTTGGCATGGCCATCCTGTGGCTCATCCTGTTCACGCCCTGCTCTTACGTCTGTTGGTTTCGGCCTATCTACAAGGCCTTCAAGTGAGTGGGCTGCCGGCCGCCGTGCTGATTAAAGTGCAGAGTGCTTTGTAGTGGTGTAACGGGACACAATATTCACGGTTCGACAGGATCCACGGTTTTGGGTTCACGGTTTGGCTCAGTTTCTGTACAGCAGGGAAACAGAATTTATTAGAACTGCAAACTCAAAATTAGGAACAGCCTTAAACCAAAGGCAATGTCTCTGTGTATGAATAACAAAACCTTATCGATGGTTATTTACACATTGCAAAAATAAATATGTAATGTAAATAAAAATTCAAAAATAAGACTGCATCGTAAATCATGATGAACTAAATCCTGTGTTCTCTACTACCAGGTATGCTTGCATATCTGTGGCAATCAACACCCCAATAGCCATAGTTAATTTTTTTTAGCATAGTCTCCATTTCCTGGCAAAAGCCCCTTAGATGTCACAGACAGACTAACTTGCAGAGGCTGCGTCTGCCTTGCACAGCTCTTGAATATACACATTTAAAGCCAACAGTCTTGGTCTCATCAGTAAGTTTATCTCCAGTGTTGGTGTCACTGGAAAACAAAAATACTCCCAAACTGTCAATTATGACTGACTGTTACCTGCATTAGCTGTGAGT
Source organism: Cyphomyrus plagiostoma (assembly GCA_019775915.2). NCBI lineage: Eukaryota > Metazoa > Chordata > Actinopteri > Osteoglossiformes > Mormyridae > Cyphomyrus > Cyphomyrus plagiostoma. The sequence goes on along the minus strand of JABFEA020000021.1, from coordinate 13,775,446 downwards.
CAGTCACACCCACAATAAGCAAAATGTTTTCGGTGGTGAACATCTACTTCTGAATTTAAGTTCCACCTGTATTAATGAATGTATTCATTGGTTTCAAAGTCTGCAGAGAACCGAATGGTACATGACGCATACCCGTTACGGCCCTGCAGGTTAGATGAGGTTAAAAACTCAAGGCCAGCAGCCAGCCCTAACAGTCTGCTATAGTTTCCTGCTTGGTTCTGCTCTTAGCTCCTCTACTTTGCCCCTTGTCTCCTGACAGGACGGACAGCTCCTTCAACTTCATGGCGTTCTTCTTTGTCTTCATGGCCCAGGTGGTCATCAGCATCATCCAGACCGTGGGCATCCCAGGCTGGGGGGTGTGGTGAGGCTTCCTTCTCTTCCTATTGCACGTCTGTCTGCCTGCTTACTGGTCGGCGAGCTCTTGTTAGGCAGAACAGCATTTGTAATGTCAGCCTGAGGTGTACCAGGCTCAGCCAAAGAGCACGCCTGGCATTTTACCTGTACCTGTAGTATTTCATCCCGGAGCGAACAAGATGGCTCCTGAACGGCTCCCTCGTGTATCTGGCCCCCGCTGCCTGACTCACTGGCCCCCCCTTCCTCTGTCACAGCGGCTGGCTTGCCACCATCACCTTCTTCAGCACCAACATCGGCTCGGCCGTGGTCATGCTGATCCCCACCATCATGTTCACGGCGGTGGCCGTGCTCTCCTTCATCGCCCTGACCAGGGTACGGGCTGCGCCACACTGCGCTCACACCACCTCATGCCAGCACGTTCTACCCCGCCAGCCTGCTTGTCCGCTTTAGCTTCCTGTTAGCAAAGAGTACAAGGCAGCTGGAGTGAAATAATAGCAAAGAATGCAGGAAGTGAGCGGGTGAAGGTGCAGGTACATGTGGCCAATCCAGAGGAAGTGAGCGGGTGAAGGTGCAGATACATGTGGCCAATCCCGAGGAAGTGAGCGGGTGAAGGTGCAGGTACATGTGGCCAATCCAGAGGAAGTGAGCGGGTGAAGGTGCAGATACATGT
>JABFEA020000021.1:13730420-13749724 GCA_019775915.2 Cyphomyrus plagiostoma | reverse complement strand
GAATGACTTGGCTTACATTGGAATGACTCCAGGTTGCGTAGGAATGACTTGGCTTACATTGGAATGACTCCAGGTTGCGTAGGAATGACTTGGCTTACATTGGAATGACTCCAGGTTGAGTCAGAGTGACTGAATGGATTGTTTTTAGTCTTGAACACACAAAGCCGATTTGGGGTGTTTTGACTAAGTTGAGGCTGGGGTAGCTTTACTTTCCCCCTTCACTTAGGGCGTGAACATGGCAGTGGGCGACACGTCCTGCTATTAGTAGGGGAATGGGCAGTCATGAAGTGAGGGGCCCCGATGTGCTGGATGGAAGGTGAGGTGAGGTACAAATGGAGAGGGGCCGTGACTCCTGCCCACACGAAGCGTCCCTTATGTCCTCAAGGGAGACAGCAGTGGCTTTGTGCTATCCACTGAAAGAGGCCATTCATCTGGCCTGGCTGACACTTCTGAAGCTTCCTCCATGCCTTTCCTGACCTCAGAGCCTGGAGTAAGGAGGATGCTCCCCGGATCCCACTGCATTTCCATGTCCATATCACTGAACCCCGTAATCAGCAACAAAGCAAAGGATTCACAGCTTTGAGGTGTACACGGGGTGCTCTCTCTTTCACCTCTCCCTTTAAGGTACTGCATCTCTACATGCTTCCAGCAAGTTCCAATCGAGACTGAGCTTCTCCAACTATTTCAGAAATGTACAAAAAGAAAGACTTTGAAAAGCATTGTAATTGACCAGTGGATATTCCTTGATGGCACACATTTAGCTATGGATATGATCATTCCTTAATAGAGGTGATGTTTTACTCAGCATCATATTTGGGGATGACGCTGGGTGACTGGTAGTGAGCGGTAGTGCCTTGTTGATGACAAGCACTGGTCAAACCAGACTAATGGTGCAGGCATTTGTCTCTCTGCTATTAATATCTATGTATCTATGCTAATTTTTCATCCTATGTATAAAGATTAATAATCAAGGTCTCCAAAAAATCTGCATTATCCCCCCACAATGGTTGTATGAGATACTCACAGGTAATTTTGATTAGTCCATACATTTAAATGCACCCAGTGTTGGTGGATCAGGCTGCTGTAGGGGTCGCAGTGACTGACCAACCCTGATTTGCGCGGTGAATTTGACCAACCATCCCTATTGTGAAGTGTTTGTCATGTGCAAACAAGCCTTGGAGTTTAAAATACACACCAGCTGTGTCTCCGTTTGTTTCCTTTACAACCAAGACTGAGAAAGCATTGTGGTGCAAAGCCCAGCGGAGCAGATCAAACTGGTACAATTCAGCCGGAGATAACCCTTTGCTCTCATGACACGGAGATGTCAAATCCGAGAAGTCGAGGACCCTGCAGACGACCACATCCCTCCTAGACCTTCTGCTGACAGGAGGGAGACTGGTCGGGACTGAAGAGGGTGTCAGGGCTTCCATCCGGTACTGACAAGCTTGTCCTGGTGATGTCACCTCTGTGGAATCTACAGAGAGGATCACGTGGCCAAACGCATGGGGTGAATCTTCATCGGGATGTGCAGCTGGTGGTGAGCCATGATGAACACCAGAAGCGATCGAACATATCACCGGGGAATTACTGATGATCTAGAGGCTAAGTGTGACATTTATGTCGGCCAGGTTTCAATCCTGATGGGAGAAAATAAATGATAGGTACGACTCAACCCCCACTGGCTCAGAACAGTCCACTGGCTCATTTTATTCTGCTGCTACCTGTGGGGATTGGAGACTAAGCCCCGGATACAATGAGGCCCTCTGCCCATACGCTCCTGTAGTGCTACGGTGAAGGCCCGAGGAAAGGACACATGTGAAAGTAATCAAAGCTAACGGGAGCGAAGGTCGTGCTGCACTGTGGGGGTGACGTGCTGCACCAGACCTCGCCCCCCCACATTTACGGTAAACTCGCCCACTTCAGGGCAGGATGAAATTACCAGCAGAAATGACACAATTTGTCGGCAGGAGGCCCTCAATGACATGGTTCTGGTCTGACAACGGGCTTTGCCGTGACACCCCCTCCCCACAGAAAGGCACTTACCCGAATTGCCCCAGTAAAACACCCCCATCTGTATAAACCGGTTAACAATTGAGGACCACTTTGGATGAAAGTGTTAGCTAAGCACTTAAAAATGTAAAGCGGCCTGCCTTGGACACGACCCTGGCCCAGGCCATGGGGGGTGGGGGGATTTGCACTTGCTTCCCCTAGGAAACCAAGGCTGTAAAAGTCGACAGACCACAGCTTTCAATTAGCTTCAGGCTCACACAGCTGTTCTCAGGATGGCCATTGGCACAGACGTCGCTGGGGGAATCGCTGGGCTCCACTCCCGCAGCTGCACCCCTCCCCCAATAAACAGGTCCTCTGTCTCCATGGAGAGACTGCCATTTCACTGACGAATCAGAAACGCCCTCACACAGACAACCTATCAAATGCAATACCAGGCAGCATCACCATCTTCACAGGAACATTCACCAGCCAATGGTGCGGCTCCAAGCAGGTGGCTTGCAAATGTGAGGCATGTAGCCTGTACTGTGCAGGTAACAAATCAAACAGCACAGACATAAACACAGCTTCCCCTTCATAGAGAGATTACAGGACAAAAGGGTAAGGGGCTGGCAGAAAGGTACGCCTACAACAAGCATACGCACATCGGCACCTTCATAAACTTCTTCCAAACCCAATCCTCAGGAACCCCCAGACAGTCCGCATTTTTGCTCTCTCCCAGGTCCCAGTATACCTACACCAGGCATTCGGTGTTCCTGATAGGCTGGGAACTGGGAGGGAGCTAAAACGTGGACTGTCTGGGGCCCCCAAGTACTAGATTGGGAAATACCACCATAATGAACGTATGATTACTGCAGGGCAGAGACACGTTAATGGCAAGGGGCCTTTTCTGGAACACCAGTGGATTCACAGCCTGTCGATTCCACCCAAGAAGGCTGGGGTGAACCTCTCTTGTGCTGCTTGGGAAAACGATTTATGCGCTGCCCCAGTGTAGTCTGGGTAAGATGAGGGGATGATAGGTCCGCTCTTTCCTTCCCTGCATCAGTGATACCCTGCTCCAAAGGAAATAGCTTTGCCCATTATGGACAAATTATTTCTAACATTACTCTCTGAGTCTGTTATAGCTATAATGATCAAAATCGCCCCACATACGCCTGCCAAGACATACATAGTCTTCACATAGTCAGGCTTGCAGGGTTATTCAGTCTGTCGGCTTAAACTTTGCTTTAATTTTAATTCTGCTTCATGGTGAAGACATATGCGGGCAGATGTATCAGACTTGGCATCAGGGAAAACACTCGGCACATTTAAAGAGAAACTCCACTCGACTGAGCTCTTGTGCCCCTGGGCCCTGGATGCCAGATATCTGAGGAATGTGGAGTCCCTCCTATAAAGTCACACATCGGTGGCAGCTTTCCTAAAGGTCAGTGGGTTGGTGGAGCGCATGCCCGTCTCCGCATCCGGTCGGAGAGGGGCGTCCTGCGACATGGGCATGCCAAGAGAGGCAAGCTTTATCTGTTATGTCCAAATGAAAGTAGGGATGACATGCAGGAAGTCTTATATCCACGTGACACTCTCATCTGTGGCAGCGCCAGCTTCTTACCTACGCATGACGGATGTGGCACAATCCTGCCACAGGTCAAGCGTGAACGAGACTAGGAGAATCAGGAGCTACATAATAGTGGCCATGCGGGCAGCAAGCTGGGGATGGGGGCCCCAAACATCTTCCCATGGGGGGGGATTCCATACGGGGGGCTTTGTTCCTCCCAGGTCTTCTGTCACGCCGTAGAATTATGGTGAGATGATTGAGACTCTCAGTTACCAGAGCTCTCAGTTACCAACAGCGGCTGGAGCCACTGTCCTGTCTGCTTCTGGGTTAAACGAGACAGTGACTGACAGGGTTTTGGGTACAATCACACAATATCTGCTTTGCCAGAAGAGGGACGTCTTCTCCAGTTAGGGCATGGCACTGTCTAATCTCTTTTCCTTATTAAATTACATAAAAACGGATGAGAATTAGGAATAACGTGTGTGTTTGTAGATACACCGTATCTCTCTGCATGTAATACAGCTGTGCCCCCTAATCACAGCGACACGCACTGCTCCAGGTTTAGATTAAAAACAGTAGCTCTAGATAATTAGCGTCACTGAAATGCCAAGATATGGTGCAAATTGATTTCTGCTTAGAAGTGAGTTTTTCACATCACTGCCAGTCGGGGGTCAAATCGGAAACTTTCACAGAGACGGTGTATTAAATGTAATGCAATGCAGTATCGCATATCACACTAGTGACAGGCAATCCCACCTGCCACATCATGAGGTCCCGTCTCTCGTACCCATCATGAACTTTTTCCCGTCGGAACTGAAACCTGGCCGACACTTGCTATGGCTTGCAGTCCAAATGAAGACTTTATCCGTGTTACACTAGTACCAGGACAGCTAACAATGAACCCAGCCATTACCAATTAGATTCATTCAGATCATAGACTTGAGATCAGTTCAACTTATTTGGCGCTTTGGTTACAGATGCTCACTATTGAGGTGTGAAAGCAAAACAAAAACCGTGCCAAAACAAATCTAGCTGTGAAGCTGCAGTGGGGATTCTGAGTGGCAACTGACCTAGACGACCTGCACGTGGCGACCCTCGGTCCTGCGCATGCACCCGAGGTACCGTGTAAATGGGGCGTGTGTCTCGGCCCATGCTGTCTTGAAGCTTGCATCCACCATCAAGACAGGCGTGTAGATTGCAGACACATTTCTTTTTCTCAGTTAATAAAACGACATCCTTAATTCAAGGCAATTAAACTGAACAGGGCTTTTTGAGTAGGAAAATCTCACAGCACAGGTATGATAAGATCCTCACAGGCAGTCTGTGATAACGGACTTCTCCACCACGGGGTGGCATGGAGCTGAATGCTGGGCAGACCAGCTCAGGGTGTGTAGGCAACATGAAGAAACACTTTGGCTCCTGCTTCCTGTCAGGCCCATTGGCGACCTCTGTTTGTGGGCTAGGTGCCCCAGGTAGCATCAAGATGGGTATGAGAAGACCCAGGCAGCTTCTAGTCCTGTTTGGCAAAAAGCAAACAAACACAAGATTATACTATTCGTCCTTTACAAGCAGTGTGAATGGAACTCAGATCAAAACAGTTTTCCATGAATGATCCATAAATTAAGTTGTGTAAACACGTATACACTCAAATGTCACACCTGTGTCCATTTTTTCCAAATATATTATGTGAATGTCAAAAGCAGAAAAAAAGCTTTCATCTATAATAAAAAGAGTTCATTTTAATGGATGGAATATGATGAGTGAGGCCACCTAGTGGTAGTACAAGCCCCTCCCTAAGCCCTTTCAGAACCTTTATACTGCCCTAATCACCAATTCTTGGACTGGGACAACAAAGGCTCCCAAAAAGACTATAATACGCATAGTAAAATGTTTTTGTTAAAGGCCATAATTCTGTTTGCACCTTAAAGACAACAAGGGGAAATAGTGAATGAATAAAAGAAAGCACATACTCTGTGCTGGGCTCTGCACTCTTCACTGCAGGTCTTTAGTCACCCCCCAGTACCATTCCATCTCAGTCCCTGGGAGCAGGACTTGCTGGAATGTTCTCTAGCTGAGAGATAAGAGGACTGACCTTTACTTACCAGCACATTACCAGAATACAAATTCACTGTGCATCCCCGCTGAAAGAAAAAAAAAAAACAGCCGGGGAACGGTGTTGGCCTGTCCCCGTGCCGTCGAAACACCATACAGGTCCCAAAATAAATCACGAGGCCCCCTGATGCGCTTACTTACGACAGCAGGCAGCACTGCTGTCAGCGCCTTGTTTATCGACTTCTCCGTCCGCTTCCCGCACGGGCCGACAGGGGCTTCTCACCGCAGCCGGGCACATGAGCTGTTTATTCCAGGGATTTGAGTGCCTGCACGGCGGTAACAGTGCTGGAGGAGCCAGACCCTGAACTAATATGCCTGTGTTCTGCAAATAAAAACAAAAATGATGGATTCTGTGCCCTCATTTCACGAAGTGTAATGCATTTAAGCAAAGCCTATTTTTTCCCGGATACAGTTAACGAGTCGTGCGTCGAGAGGAATGATTGTAATGAAGAGTTACGTGGCTGTGGTGAGATTTAGAACAGCAGAGGATCATTTCAACAAGTGCCATTTCAACATGAAAGTGCAGATCAAACACCCGTGTTGACGAGATGACAAGAGAAAGAAATGACAAGTATAGAGCTGATGTCACTTAAATCAGCTCCACTGCACAGTCACACTTCAGTGCATCGATAAGTGTCCATTTTGGAGGCAATCACATGATATCGGTTTTACGAAAAGCATCGTTCAGTGGGAGGTGTTCCGCTGAGATAGGGCACAGCACTGTTTGGCTTCTTTAACCTTATTAAATTTCATAAAAACAGGTAAGACACTGTTACTTCACACGTAGTATATCTATCCCCCATAATCTTAACCATGCAAACTGCCTGTGATTTAGATTGTTAAAAATATGGATAATTGTCATCTGAATAAAACACAGACACAGACACAGCTTCCCCTTCATAGAGAGATTACAGGACAAAAGGGTAAGGGGCTGGCAGAAAGGTACGCCTACAACAATGCATACGCACATCAGCACCTTCATAAACTTCTTCCAAACCCAATTCTCAGGAACCCCCAGACAGTCCGCGTTTTCGCTCTCTCCCAGGTCCCAGTATACCTACACCAGGCATTCGGTGTTCCTGATAGGCTGGGAACTGGGAGGGTGCTAAAACGTGGACTGTCTAGGGCCCCCAAGAACTGGGTTGGGAAACACTGCCTTAATGAACGTATGACTACTGCAGGGCAGAGATACGTTAATGGCAAGAGGACCCTTCTGAAGCACCATTAGATTTATGGCCTGCCGGTTTCACCCAATATGGCCAAGGTGTGCACCCAGCAGAATGATCTATTCTCTGACCACAATGCAATCTGGGTAAGATCAAAGGACTTGTGATAGGTCCTGGTGGGACCAAAGGTGCTGGGAGGAATTAGCCGGGCAGGACCACAGCAGGGCACTGCAGGGCCCCTGCAAGTACACAATGTTTGAAGGACAACACTTGGCTTTGGTTGCCATGCACTTGTAGGTGTATAGACTTGTCATCTGTTTGCTGTCCTGATGTGGTTTTCCAGCTGGGACACCCTGCCCTTTGCCGGTTTCCACGGTGAATTAGTGCATGCTACTGCTACATGAATGGGAGCTGTGCAGCACAGTAAGGCAGCCGTGGCCTGCGTTTGGCCTTCGGGAGCTTGACCTCTGTGTGGCCCTCGGGAGCCCGACCAGATGTGTGGCCCTTGGGAGCCCGACCAGATGTGTGGCCCTGGTGCTCACCAGGGTCAGGCTGGGAGCCTAGCCCTGCACTTCACTCAGACCATCTCTAACTTTATGCATTTTGATTTAAAAATATTTATGCACACAACACTGAAACGGACTAATTGAACATTGAACAATAAAAATGAAGCTTCATGATCATGAAGGATAAGAGTGACAATGTCAGGTCTGAAAAGCGCACAGCTCTGCAGGGAATTGTGGGCAGTGATGATTTTTAAGGGAGGCGCCGTAAGAAGATGTGCCACGCGGGTCCGCATTCAGGTACGCATTAGGGAGGAGGAGCAGAGTGAGGGCACCATGTCAGTCCCACACGTTAACAATGAGCTGAACTGGGTTTTCATCCTGTGGCGCCGTGGGCTGCACAGGAAGCCTTGAGCCGCCTGGGACCCCCATCCCACCTCAGGTATGGACGGCTCTGGCAGGCGGTCACGGCTGAGGTTGGCGGGAGTGTCCACCGAGCTCACGCAAAGCGAAGGGAGGCCACCTTTGTGACAGCACGGGAAGCAGATGGCCGGCTTTCATCAGTGCTCGGGTGCCGGGGCCGCGGTCGATGACATGCCGACGGTGGCGAGCAGAGCCGGGCATCTCTGCACCTCCCTGCCAGTGCCAGGAGCGCTGCCAAATGACCCCTGCTTAACGGACAGCCGTTGTCATACTATCAGAGCGCACGGACATGTCTGGAATACAGAGCCACACTCTGCTCCAGGCCTGCTGATTTCCTTCACCCTGGAGTAACTCCCCCCCAGGCATCCATTAATCCAAATTAAACCGTCTTCCGGGGCCCATCGCTAGATGGTGCTGTTGTCTTGCTGCTGGTAATGTGGTTTACAGAAGAAGAAAAATTGTTTGTTTTTATGATTACCTTTATAGTAGTCCTGCCCGAATAGGACAGAGTGCAGAATATATCCTCTTATTTCAAAATATGCTTTTTTGTTTCGACAAAGATGAAGAAATGACTGAATCTGAGCCAAACAGATTACAGGCTGACTCAGACTGAAACAGACAAACAGATTTAATTGCTTACTTATTGACTCACCTAATTGCTTGACACAATGACCCGCGTTGTTTATAGAACTAGATGCTACATCAGCTGGCTAACACAGCTACCCGACCTGACCCCACTCCAGCGGACCGACTGTTCTTGCCAGCTGCAGTAACCGCTGTGCCATAATTCTTCCCCTAGACTTCTCTTGCAAACTCTCATTAGCAAAGTCATGTAGACGTAAACATGGCCTTCTGGGATTTGTTTAATGCCCAGCACCTCCCACGGCGCCTCCCAAAGCTTAGCTCTACAGCTCCACACTCCTTAGCTCATCACTCCCTGAAATTGGATTTTACAAAGGTGCAGCTTATATTTAGTTGCCTTGCTGACTTTTTAAAATTCAATGCAACTTATCATAAAACTTATTAAAAACCAGTTTATTTTACTGTAATCAATTCAGCCATAGCCTTTTAATGAATGGCACTATGGCAGGGCCTTTCTGGGAGATAAAACCAATGACCTTCAGGTAACGAGTCCATGCCCTTCACCACCATGCCACCTGGCGTCCTTAGAAAGGTTCTCCTCCATTTTCATATTAATTTTGAAGTCAGTTTTATGGCAAACATCTTGCATTCGTTAATACATACTGAGCACTCTGTACCTTCTCCAAAGCTGCAAAGTGTTAGTCCAGGACCAGCGAGTAACATATTTAAATATGAGCAGGTAGAACAGCTGTAGCGGGATGCTGGTACCTGACAGCATGATGTAAGCATAGTGGCCAGGAGCAATACAAACAGTTCATCCTAATAACACCACTAAAAACTAACAACTCAGCATCAACCCAGGCTTATAACAAAGCCTTCGGGTACATAAACACATCCTCATTGCTGACTACATGATGTCGGAATAAGTTAATAACAAATCAATATAGCATTACAGCATTTAATCTGCAAAAGTGAATCAGGGACTACATGCTCGCTTAGGATCCTTCTCAAAATCCCAGAAGACTAAAAGGTGTAGATATCCATGAAGAAAGGTAGATGCACTTACAGTACAAATCCTTTTTTTCTTCTGCAAAATATTTAGAGTTGTTGGACTTGAGAAGACTATATTTGTAGCAATATATTAGGCCTCGGGTCTGAAATCTGTGCAATTACACAGTATAATAAGATGAATGGATCAATGAAGAGTTTCACAGAATAACCCAGCATGATTTATTTGTCTTCTTGGGGACTGAGGGGCTGCTGTTGGTTAAATGGCCATGCGTGAGGAACAGTTTGCTGAAAGCAGCTTAAAAATGCAGGTGGTGTCACTTCTGACAGTGAGAAGCAGAAATAAACATGGAGTAATCTTGTTCTCAATCTTACTCTGAAGCTGTGGCGAATACTTCCCCGGTTTGGACAGTGAATAGAAAGAGAGCTGACCTTCCTACTGGCCGTGCCAGATCAATAGGGCCTTACGCGTGTGACTGTCTTGATTTCGCCTAATTAACCCTACTTGCCAATGTAGTAGGGCCCTCTGTTTTCTAGGAAACACTTACTTCTTACTGCTTACTCATTGAGGGATTATTACAGCTTCATGACTAAGTAACCATCAGTGTGTAACGGGAATATCTGCAGCATGATGTGACCCTGTAACTCTCTGCATATTCACTGCTGGTTTCAATTGCAGGTATTTGTTACACATGCTCAGGGCTTTGTTTCCGCTCTGCTGCATCCCCCTTCCTGTCAAAGCCCATGTGCTTCTGAACAAAGGAGCAAAATGTGGGATAACAGGACCCATAGTGGGTGGGGTGAACGGAGGACAAGAAGCTTAGCTACTCTCTTCCCAGTGGCAGCCCTGCTAGAGTATCTGTGAGCAGGGTAGCTAACCTGAAAGAGGGACTAAAAGGTCAGATTTAAATGCAATGAAGCGGCCAGTCTTAAGAGGTTTAGATCTGGACAGACGCTGCTGCTGCTGGCTTGGGCATCCTGTGTGAGCAGGACTGGAAACTCAGCTCAGCCACACGCCTGAAGCCAGTCATTTAGACAAAGGGCAAGTACAAAACGACGAACACTAGTCCAGCTGGCTAGTAGGAAAAACGCTTCAGTTCCACCGCTGAATGTGAGGGGATACTGCAGCTTAACCCTATTTATTTTACAAAACATACCAGAGCTAGTAAACATACATTAGAAATTACTCGGCCCAGTTTCAATTAGCACTCCACGCAAAGGGGGGCGATTCATTCTGAATACATCTACAAGATTTCAGGATGCGGCTTGCTGTAGTGGGAGAGTGATGACGCCTGGTGACCATGAAGCTATAATTCCAGATAGAACACATAATGCTTGAAAAAAACTTAAAAGAAATGGCGCCAGCTTGAGGTACATGGCGTCACAGCCTCCTTTGGCTGCCGGCTCTCCACACGTCGTCCAGCACATGGATGCAGCCTTCTGAGCTGAAGACCAGCTTTTCTTAATGAGCACAGCCCAGTGCTTTATTTTCATTCTACACCCTTCAAATGTCCCCCCCCTCCCCCCCACTCCTCCCACACTATAAACAGAGTACTCTATGATTTTACTTAAATACTCATTGGTTTAGTTAAACCTATTTGCCTGCTATTCACAATAGGTGTCTGCCACACAGGTTCCTTTCACTCTACAGGACCAGGCCAAAGAGGGACTGTAATGGGGGAGACTGACCTGAACAGGAAGTTACAGACCCAGCTGAATGAGCCGCAAGAAGCAGTGCTGCAGGTCCACAATGGTCATCAGGGAATTCACACGCTGGCTGAGGGGGACCAGAGACGGCTGGGTGGGTAGGGTCTCAGACCAGCGCCTTCATTCACGCGCTACAAAGCACGACATTGCTCTTCAGCAAGAAACCTCAGGAGCAGGTGAGGTGGGCGGGTGTGCCTATGTGGCCGAGCGGCACAGCAAAAACAGGGGGGGCTCCATCATGATCTCCCAGGTCCCCATGGCTGTGGGGTGGGTCCTGACTGTCCATAGAAATCTATCTTCAAACATTGTCAAATAAAATACATGCTTTTAATTCTAAATCATGGTTTAAAGTTTACATGTCATTGACAACTTCAGTGTTTATGTCTTTGTGTCTAAATAATGGGAGAAGTCTAGGTATTTCATCTACAGCACAGCTAGGCGGTTAGCTACAATAGTCCCATGAATAAATGTAGCTAAAGTATGAGCATGAATATAAATGCGTTATGGTGTAACCATGGCAGAGTTGATCATCGTATGGCCATGAGAATGAGACACCTGACAGGGTACGATTGTGCAACACTGGCGCCACCTGCTGACATTAGGCAGTAGGGGCGTGTCAGTACACAAAATTCATGCACCTTGGTCTTGGGCTCAAGGTTTGTGGAAAATTTGAAAAAACAGACTATGTTTTTAAATTGTTTAACTGCACACATAGTTAGGAACAGTTGTAAACCAAACCACAGACAGTGTGTCTGTCAGCGTATTTGAACGAGAAAACCTAAAACAAACTGATTGTAAAAATAAAATAATAATAAGAAATATATATGTATATCATAACACCTTTAATGAACTAGATCCCGTGTTCTCTGTTATCGTTGCATGGTCACATATCTGTAGCGATAAACACCCCAATAGCCATAATTACTTTTTTTAACCCTGTCTGAATTTCTTGGGAAAAGCCCCTTAGATGCCACGGGGAAAGTAATTTGCAGAGGTTATTTCTGTCTTGCTCTGGTCATACACAGACTCGGATTATAGTCTCAAATGAGTGAGCATGTTGGATGTGTTTCCAGAAATATATCAGAGTTTGATATATTTCTTCATATTTCTTGATTTATTTTATCAGCAACGCTCTCTCCAGTGTTGGTGTAATTTACCGTGAAACCAAAATGTTTCCTTCCCCGTAACCAAGTCACACCCACAATAAGCAAAATGTTTTCTATGGTGAACATCTACTTGTGTATTTAGTTTCTGCCCATGTCGATAAATGTCATCATTTGTTTCATTGTGCATTCTGAACCGAAAATGATGCAACGAATGACAAATGTATCACTACAGCTGTATCAGGCAGTGTACAAAGTGAGAGTGTACAAGACTGGGCCGTGAGCTTTGGATCCTGGTTCTACCATTACGCAACATGGACTGCAGTAAAAGAACATTGGGTCTTTCTGTTCGGTAGGCAGTCCCAGGAAGCCCAATGCTGAGGGACGTCTTGGCAACCGAACTAAACAAATCTCTATGGAAACTGTAAAGGTCACATAAAGGCCAACAAAAAAGCCACTCCATCCTCAACACATAAACTTTCAACAGGTCCAAGCCAGTAAACTGAAAAATAAAAATCTGAGATTAAATACTTTGAGTAATCAGCGAGTTATTTTTTAATTCCAAACTTCGTAAAACTAGGTAAAGCACAGGGTGAGCGAAGCGCACTGAAGACAGGACTCCACAAGAGCTCTCTGAAGCTGCGCTGAGGACAAGACTCCATGAGGACTCTCTGAAGCTGCGCTGAGGACAGGACTCCATGAGGGCTCTCTGAAGCTGTACTGAGGACAAGACTCCACGAGGGCTCTCTGAAGCTGCGCTGAAGACAGGACTCCACGAGGGCTCTCTGAAGCTAGGTTGAGATGCATTTCCATATTGGCTGGCCCACAATGTCACCTCCGGACTGTGACTGATCAGTGAAACTCTGCATCTGTCAGGCTGCCCTTGCGCCGGCAGCCATGAGCCAGGAGCCGTCATCTTTCATCATAATGGCCGCATCAGGGAATACTAAAGAGCCATCTGCTATCACTTCTCCTAGGTCGCCAGTGAGGAAAAGAAGCACCTTCAACGTCAGGGGGGCTCAGTCCTTACCCATGTGAATAAGGATTGTTTCTTGCAAAATGAAACAAGCCTATTTTGCTGATACAGACAATCAGTCATAGGGCTCTTTTACAGCACATAACACTCAATCGTAGGCTAAAAGGCAAGCTATGATTTTACAGAAGCCACATGATTTTATCTTGAATTAACTCCCACCATTGACTCCTCAAGGATGGTACAGCCCAGCGGAGAAATGCCATCATGTCAACTTTACAGGGAATGGAGGTGGGAGAAGGGGGTGGTTAGCTCCGAGGAGCAATCCCCCTGGACAAAGTAAACTGAGATGAGGTACATCCAATCTTATTCATGGTATTGAGTTCTAAATTAACAGTGTCACACTAGTCAGATTTCTGAAAGATTTTCAGATGTGGACCAAGTCAGCTGTAAACTGGGCACTCATTCTTGTTTTTCTTCACAGTAAACTTAGGCGTTGGGTTATGAACACACCAACATGGAATATATTCTCAAGAATCGAGGTCTGCTCGCTAGCATTTGATAGTACAGGAGTGATGATCTATATCAATGTGATGTGAGCATACGGTGCATATTTAATACATGTCTACGCCTTCAATTATATTTGTAATCTAACGAGCCGTTTTACATCCGAACATCTTCCTATGAGAACATCAATAGAAAAGTGCTCAGTGCTTGATGCTGAGTGCCCTCCAGCTAACACTCCAAGACCTCATTTACAGAAACGTGCTTTTATTACCAATCAGTCTGAAAAAGACACAGATTAATCCAGGGGATTGTATTGTCCGCATACACAGAAAGGTGGGGCGTACCAAGTGGTTGAAGTGTGTGGTCAGTTTGCTGCTTTTTCTGCTAGATGAAATTAAAGAAAATGATAACATAGGCACATAAAACTGATTCTGTTTCTTCGCAGTGAAACAGCTTTCCAGGTTAGGCGCAGGCCTACATTACGGCAAGGCCTACATTACGGCAAGGCCTACATTAAACTGTGAGCTGGCTGAGGATCACCTTCTGTTGGTTTGCAGGCTTTTCACTGGAAAGAAGGTGGATGTTTCACTCTTAAGCCTTGCAAAAAACTGAAAGAACCACTTACCATAGTCTCTTCTCTTCCAGTCAAGTCCGTGATGAAGATACAAAAGGACTAAACTCTGAAAGAGATCCCCTGCAGCAGCAAAGTGACAACTTGATGAAAACCGAAATGTCAGGAAGTTGTTTACCGATTCATGGCGTTCTATTTAACGTCACTTGCAACAAACTTGGCAGCAAAAAAGTACATGACAAACAATTAACAATCACTCAACGAATATACAATGTGACTGTCAAGCCACCTTTGTCGTTGTTCTGTTATCTGAACAACTAATGTCTCACGGAGGGACAGCAGAATATGTTTGCAAATAATAGCAGCTAATAACTAAATAGAAAGAAAATTGGAAGGTGTCAAAAGCTTTCAAAAAAGCTCATCAAAAGACTATATCTTATCCATTCTCGAACATGACCAAGACCTGTCCAGCAATAGCACAGCTACAGCCTGAATTATGTTTGCTTATAAACACTCAAAGATATCTCTCCATCAGAAGTGCAACCCCTTATGGACTGTCCTCCATAAATCTTAGCTGCTTTTTCCCACCCAAGGATGGCTTGTGGCTGGCTTACCCATCACGTCAGCTTTATTGTCAGAAAGGCCTCCGGTCATCATTAATGGCACCGTGTCACCACTGAAATACAGATACGGCTGCGCCGCTCAGCTAATGAGCTTAAAAGGCATCCGGCAGCACCGAAGCTGAGAACGCCTGTGGGCCGGGAGGGGATGGGAAGCTGTGGTGGACTGCAGAAGGTGGGGGAGAAAACTAGCGGGGGAAAAAAATGCTAATCTACACTCCAAAACTGCAGCGGCATGTTTCATCACACGTGGATGTGAGCGAACAGCAGAGGCTCTACTGCCAGCTGCCATGGTGACAGGAGAGCAAGCTGAGCACACTGCTGGGGGGTAGGGGGGCATTCCGGTCTGAGTGGCCAGTTGCCTAAGAGGGCAGGGAGAAGGCAGACATCACAGGAAGGGTAATGGGCACCCACTGGAGATGGATTCCAATGACATGAGAAGCCTCTCGATTGAAGGACTGAAAGGTCTTCATCTTCTAGTTATATGCTATATGCTGCAACATTATCAATGAAACAGCAATAATGTAGTACGGTGGTACCTCGGTTCTAGAACTTAATCCATTCCGGACTCTGGATCGAATCCTAAAAAGTTCGAGTTCTGATCAAATTTTTCCCATAATAAATAATGGAAAACCAATTAATTGGTTCCCAGCCCCCCAAAATTACACCTAAATATGTTTTTTTCTTAATGGCTTCCAAAACGATAAAGATCTTATCCCAACATTAACCCTGTCCTGCCCCAATCGTCTGCTCCTTCCGTGTGCCACACTCCCTTGTAAACCTCGTGTGGGATCCCCATGTGATCAGCTGTTTCTGGTTGTTGTCATTAGTCCTCTGTATCAAGTCCTCGTTTCAGTTTCTTTTCCCAGTCCGGTCATCGGGTGCGTTCAACTTGCTTACAGCTCTGGCTTAAAGCAACGCATTCTGATCCTGACATAATGCATTACAGTTAGATGCATTGCAACCTCTCACCCGGCTGCACAAACTTGAATCGTCTCCGTGACGGCATACCTTTGCCCTTATTGGCTGAAGAGTTTAGTTACACGCACGACGTTTGTATCCCAGGCGATTCCATTGCATAATCTGCTATTTCTCCCGAATATCACGTAAAACAGTGAGAACTGGTTTTCAGTTAATTTACCTGGTAGAATAACGTTTAAATAGATGACACAAATGCTCTAATAGTACATGTAAGTTAGTGGCTTATTTATTGTTAGTTACTGAAATGTTGGGCGGCTTTATTTGGTTAATCGTCCAGTCTGTGAAGAAGGCATTCAAGTAAGAATTGCATTGTAGTATGACTCATTTCCTGGCGCGTACAATTTATATTAGGTCAGCGTTTACGGTTCAACTTCTGACATTCAGATTGAGTTCTAGGTCAAACTGGTTTGTTCGACTTTCAAGAAATTCGAGTTCTAGTGAGTTCGAGAACTGAGGTACCACTGTATTAGTGACAATAATGCTACAGTATCTCAGCTTCAGTGCTGTGCTATAACCTCAAAGGAATCTATGAGCAGCTAGGAATCTTAATGCTGGAGAGAGTGAAGATTACCAAGGTGATAATAGGCTCCTTCCTTCGGAGGGAGTGAGCGTGCTGGGGGGTGAGAATCCATTTCCATGCAAATATGTGGCAGACATAAACAACATGAATATCAATGCTCACATTTCCATTTTAAGGATTAAGGATTGTCTTGCTTAACTTTTTCACATTGATGTCACCGTCCATTCGCGGTCAGGTCTCAGAGCGAGACTGGGACATTGGTGAGCTCCACGGGCCTCGGTGAGGAGTTTAAGGCAGGCTTTCTCCGGTCATGTGATGCATACTGCTTTTCTCCCAGTTGCAGATTGCACTGACCTGGTCCACAAATGGCTCAGTTAGCCATTGCTTTTGGGTTGCTGGAGTGCTGATGGCGTGCCAGGCAGTCGGACAACACCATTAATCTCTCTTATCAGCTCCACGGCGGGACTGGGTTCCGCGGCGATGCTCGCTATGCATCTGGCTACTGTCATCCAAACGGGCCCAATAAATCTCTGCATTACGGCTCGGAATCGCAGCACAGCCAGCTCCCACTGAAAACTTGAAATGCAAAAGCAGTCTTGCAGTTATTTTTAACCGTTTGCTGCCTCCCTCGTTAGTAAATGTATCAAAGTTTCATACTCAACAGTTTCACACTTTTTACTGACAATGAGAATGTGATTTGGAAACACTGGCTACTCCTGAGTCATCTTGCCCTGAGCTAAGTGAAGGAGGCTGTCAATAGCTGCAGTCATATTGCCTTCTGGATGGCAACACGAAGTGCAGACGAACTAGGCTTCGGGCTAAAAAATAAGATTAGCAAGAGAACCATGGCAGGACACGCCGATCGGACAGACAAGACAAGGTGTTCATTACCTACCAGTAAACCATGACCGAGACAAGCGCATCTCTCAGAACTTCATAGGTTTTCTTTACAGGTATTATCCATATGGCTCAGATGTACAGACTAATGTGTGCATTTTCACAAGGCACTTCTCTTTTCTCATGGTTTCCTCACACTGCACTATGGCTGCTGCAGTACATTTTGCTTTGTTGTGACCAAGCCACAAATCTATGGTGCAAAAATGGTGGATTTCTCTTGTGAAGCAGAAGGCCGGGTATAACATAATTCCATCAACACCTCATCAGTAAAATGGAGTATTACATCACTGCGTGGACCAAATCCTAATTGCAGGAGGTGACATCACTGCATACTAAGCTCTGAAGGTCCATACACATTTGTGACCCTACATGACCAGTACGGTGTGCCTGCTCAACAATCTCCTGAAGTTCATGAAGGAGGGTTTAGAACAGATATTAATTTCTGTGTTAATTCAGGGGGGGGTTCTTGCTGTATGCTTCTCCTGGGTTTCCCCAAGTACTGGAGCACAGTGCATGCTCTTCCAGTGCCAGACAAAGCATCAACCTGACACATACTAGCCAGGCCCACAACCATTAAAGATGACTATTCCTCGTAGCCAAATCAAAATAAACGAAGACTCCACCATCACTCAGAAAGGGACCTGCAACTCTGCTCGGCATTACAGCCCTCTGGTGGAGCCAGATGCTTAATTTCTAGGCTGCATCTTAGTTAACTGGGCAGGAACAGCAGTTTGTTTCTGTTATGAGAGCCACATGGGAGGTGTGTGGTCCAGCCCGGGGACAGGACGCCTCGGTGAACTAAGGCAGACATCTGTTTTTTAACGTAGTGTTGCTGCCTATTTAGCCTGCCAAACGTGCTAAAAAAACGATCCATTTATTTTAGTACCTGTATACCCTTGTGTGTGTGTGATGTGATATATATATATATATATATATATAAACCTAGTCTTATCTCTTGATGTCTGGCACCAACCTCCAAAGCAAATTCCTTGTATGTGTGAACGGACTTGGCAATAAACTCTATTCTGATTCTGATTCTCCCTGTTCCTGAAACTCAGCAGCAGATGCTTCTAAACAGGCAAATCTGTTTGTTCTCCGCTCCTGCTTTGCACTGTAATCTGGGCTGCCTGGGCGAGCTGGAGACTCTGCTTCTCTTTACTCCTTTACATGCTGCTCATGATGCATGGAACAGCATTAGATCACGGCCTTAGACAGACACAGAGCTCTGCATTACCCCATGTAACTATGATGGCTGGCACTCAGTGAGCCTTGTTTAGCATAATGCAACGGCCATGTTAAAAATATAAGTGCCCTTAATGCACACGCATTCATGCTGGCCTTATTCATGCTCTGCAGATGAGCCATATATCACAATCAAAAGTAGCTCAAGTCAAATCAATGGCCATACAGTGGTCATGTCATACTGTGGCACCTCAGTGAAACAGCATAGTAGTCATGTCATAATATGGAATATGAATGACATAGTACTAGTGGTCATATCATAGGATGTCATATGAATGAGATGGTACAGCGGTCATATTATAGGATGTCATATGAATGAGATGGTACAGCGGTCATATTATAGGATGTCATATGAATGAGATGGTACAGTGGTCATATCATAGGATGTCATATGAATGAGATGGTACAGCGGTCATATTATAGGATGTCATATGAATGAGATGGTACAGTGGTCAAGTCATGGTATGACATCTCAATGACAGTAAGTAAGGATGGGAAAATATATTGAAATTCAATATATCACAGTACAAAAATTTTACTATTTGTATCATGGTCTCATGATACACATTGTGTAGTATATATGTGGTAAAGAAAAAAAACTGCTTAACCATATTTACTTCGCCAACACAGTAGCAGATACAATGGCCTCTGTTGTTATGGCACAGTATCATGGTCATGTTATAACATGGAATATCAATGGAATAGTATCGTGGTCGTGTTATAACATGGAATATCAATGGAATAGTATCGTGGTCATGTTATAACATGGAATATCAATGGAATAGTATCGTGGTCATGTTATAACATGGAATATCAATGGAATAGTATCGTGG
>JABFEA020000021.1:13715541-13729540 GCA_019775915.2 Cyphomyrus plagiostoma | reverse complement strand
CCCCCCCCCCCCCCCCCCCCCCCCCCCCCCCCCCCCCCCCCCCCCCCCCCCCCCCCCCCCCCCCCCCACAGCTGCATCCAAGCACTCATTTGGCAGTGAATGGGTGTGTGCCAGCCAGGTCGCATCGCCGCTGTAATCAAACACTATAACAACACAAACAGAGGATGTTAGGCAATGCGCTGAGTGCAAAGAGGGTCCCAGATGTCAGGGGCATCTGTGTAGAGGACTTACTGAGCTCAGCTATAGACAGAAGAGCTGATATTATGGCAGTCAGAGAGGAAGACCTTCAATGACAGGCTCATCATAGGATTCCTTCACTCAACGGCTTCATTCCAGTTCTGCAAAAGCCGGTTTCAATTTTAGGTAGGTAGCTATCATACTGATGGCACGTGGAGAGAATATGAGGAGTATGCTGGTAATATCTAATACAAATAACTAAAGAGGAGATCAAAGGAACATATCATTTCAAAAGCCAAACAGATGCAGGCCATCATATTTTTGGAAGAAATTCTGTGTGCACCTAGCAACAGAGATATTTAGACCAATCCACTGTAATTTCTGTTCAGTTCTACATCCATGTGAGTGCTCTGTGATGTGCTGCATGTTCTCAAGAATGAAAGTATGAGGAGCAAAATGGAGCATCCTGTGGAGGTAAACATGCGCTCTCATCCATCCACCGCAGTCCTGCAGGAGCGTCATAATTATGTAAACGGCTGGCATGGCAAATTAAAAGGGAACTGAACTGAAGAGTGCTTGGGGATGTCTGCGTTGATTGTGTTCACTGGTGGGTGGGAACTGATTGGGAGAAAGCGGGAATCTGAGGGTTATATCAGTGACGACTCTCCTACGGGCTGGGGGGAAATCATAACATACTATATCAGAGCTGGGAGAAGCTGTTGCTCCGCCCCGACCGCCCCTCACCCTGTCTCTCCGCCCCGACCGCCCCTCGCCCGTCTCTCCCTGTTGCTCTGCCCCTACTGCCCCTCACCCTGTCTCGCCGCCCCGACCGCCCCTCACCCTGTCTCTCCGCTCCGACCGCCCCTCACCCTGTCTCTCCGCTCCGACCGCCCCTCACCCGTCTCTCCCTGTCTCTCCACCCCCACAGCCCCTCGCCCGTCTCTCCCTGTTGCTCTGCCCCTACTGCCCCTCACCCTGTCTCGCCGCCCCGACTGCCCCTCACCCTGTCACTCCGCTCCGACTGCCCCTCACCCGTCTCTCCCTGTCTCTCCACCCCCACAGCCCCTTGCCCGTCTCTCCCTGTCTCTCCGCCCCAACCGCCCCTCACCCTGTCTCTCCACCCCCACGGTCCCTCGCCCATATTTCCGCCCTGACAGCCTCTCGCATGTCTCTCTGCCTTGATGGCCCCTTACCCATTTCACCCTGTCGCTTCACCCCAACGGCCCTTGCCCTTCTCTCCTTGTCCCTCCGCCATGACAGTCCTTTGCGTGTCTCTCTGCCTCGACGGCCCCTCACCCGTCTCTCCCTGTCACACCTCTCGACGGCCCTTGCCTGTCTCTTTTCTGTGTTTCTATGCCCCGACGGCCCCTCGCTTGTGTTTATGCCCTGACGGCCTTCACCCTTC
Organism: Cyphomyrus plagiostoma; assembly: GCA_019775915.2. Taxonomy (NCBI): domain Eukaryota; kingdom Metazoa; phylum Chordata; class Actinopteri; order Osteoglossiformes; family Mormyridae; genus Cyphomyrus; species Cyphomyrus plagiostoma. The sequence goes on along the minus strand of JABFEA020000021.1, from coordinate 13,727,958 downwards.
TCTCCCTGTCTCTCCACCCTGAAGCCCCCTCTCCCTGTCTCTCTGCCTCAACTACCCTCGCCCATCTCTTCCTGTCTTTTTGCACCATCAACCCTTGACCGTCTCTCTGCCCCGATGTCCCCTCACATGTCTCTCTGCCCCGACGGCTCCTTGCCGGTCTCTCCTTGTCTCTCTGCCCCGTCGGCCCCTTGCCGGTCTCTCCCTGTCTCTTCACCCTGACAGACCCTCACCTGTCCCTCCACCTCGACGGCCTCTCACGTCTCACTGCCCTGATGGCCCTCACCCATCTCTCTGCCCCGTCGGCCCCTTGCCGGTCTCTCCCTGTCTCTCTGCCCCGTCGGCCCCTTGCCAGTCTCTCCCTGTCTCTTCACCCTGACAGACCCTCACCTGTCCCTCCACCCCGACGGCCTCTCATGTCTCACTGCCCTGATGGCCCTCGCCCATCTCTCTGCCCCGTTGGCCCCTTGCTGGTCTCTCCCTGTCTCTCTGCCCCGTAGGCCCCTTGCCGGTCTCTCCCTGTCTCTTCACCCTGACAGACCCTCACCTGTCCCTCCACCCCAACGGCCTCTCACGTCTCACTGCCCTGATGGCCCTCGCCCATCTCTCTGCCCCATCGGCCCCTTGCCGGTCTCTCCCTGTCTCTTCACCCTGATGGCCACGACAGCCCCTCGCCCATCACCCCCTGTCTCTCTGCCCTGACAGCCCCTCACGTGTCTCTCTGCCCTGATAGCCCTTACCCGTCTCTCCCTGTCGTTCCGCCAACGATGGAACCACGCCCTTCTCTCCCGGTCTCTCTGCCCCGACAGCCCCTCACTTGTCTCGCCTTCAGACCCAGGTAGATGGGTAGGTATCACATACACACATGCCGCAAAGCAAATAACTTGCTGCTGCAAACACCAATCAGAACACACTTTGCATCAGCCTCAGAGTAAATGACCCCCCCCCCCAGCAAATAGCTGGTATCGCTTTCAGTTCATTTCATATGACCCCAGCCTGGATGTGTCTAATAGCAGATGGATTCATGATTTCCATTTATATTTTCCAAAACCACAGCAATTAACACCCTGTGAACACTGTCATTCTCCATTCCTACAAGACACATTCAGCTGTTCCTTCTACTCTCTGCAGGTCTGCGTATCACATTTATTGGGGGCAAGACTGTCAAACATTGTGACCCATAAAACATTATTTCCAATAACATCAATTCAGAAATATTTATAGAAAAGATGATTTCCCCAGCTGTCTACAGCACCGCTGTAAACTGCAAGTTTATAAGAAGCACACTTATATCTTCCAAAGTGAGGAAAATAACGGAATGCCATTAGGCTCCCTTCTGTGTCTCATGCATGTTTCGAAAACGGGGAATGGAAGTGAGAACCTCTGCTGAAGGTTCAGCTTCTGCATGCTCTCCAAGAACAGCACACTAATCACTTCCTTAAATATAGCATCTCTTCAAAAAAAATACTGCTAAGCTTTCATATTTCTGCTTCAGGGAGCTCCGATAATGTATCGGTGATTAAAGAAAATATTCATAAAGCAATATAATGTCAAATTAAAAAGCTGGTTAATTTTTACATTATATACAGTCATTACAGATCATTAATAGTGGCGCTCAGCTCTTAATTCAATTTAACACATGGACAAAAGCATTTGACTAAGCACTATCTTAATTTACCATTATCAAAATAGGGCTTGTAGCTTTTTTTGGTTGCCAATAGAGCATGAAAACTTGAAAGTGGTTTAATGTAGGAGGTGAGATTTTCCATTCTTAAAAAAATATGAATGTGTCTGGAAATCGCCTTTAGCTGCAAGGTCTCCTTAATAATTGCTGGGATTGTCCTTGGTGGTGTTGGAGAGCGAATGTGAAAGGGAGCGGCACAAAGGGGGCGTTACGCTGCCCATGGTGCGTCGGGAAGACACTCGTCACCATTAGCGTCACTGACCATTCACAGGCGCCAAAGTTTGCCTTGAGGGCCAAACACCAATGCTGTTCCTACTCAGCACAAAGCAGATGCAAGACTTCCTCCTCATTCCTGTGCTTTCACTGCAAACCTTCAGGGGTGCACATTCCTTCTTCTATTTCAGCGTCGTACGTATTCGCCTTTATTTTTTGGGACTGGTTTCCCATACGTAGTGTTCCCCAAGTTGGTGTCCTGTGCTGCCTGAAATAGCCCCAAGGTCCCTCCCACCGGAAACCCTGACCAGGATAGGCGGATTAAAAATAGATGGCAGGATGGGCGGATGCACAAAAAAATCATGAACATGCAGGTGTGAGGATGCTGGTCAAGGAATCCGACTTCGGCATTACAACACTGTAGGGCAAAGAAATAAAAAGTGAACCTGCATTTTAAATGGCAACGTGTGAGTGAAGGATGCGTAACCACGGGTAGCAGAGAGAGCTCGGCCCCTTGATCACAGCTCATGTCACATAACCGCGTGACACAGCGCGCTGCCTCCGATGGCTCCCTACTTAGTCGGGGGAAAAGAAAATCTTGGATCCCTTGTCACCGCTATACCACTGACATTCCCCTCACCCCTTCATTTACCAGGAAGGCTGTATTTGTCATGTGATTTGATAGTCATTTTGTAGTGGATTCTGCTTTTCAGTGGATTAGTCAGATTGCTTTCTAATGTCCTTCGTTTAAAGGTGGGAATTGTACTTCATAAAATTTTGCATCTATTTCTGATTCAAGCGTTTAAAAATGAAGGGGACACTGGAAGCTCTCGGGAGGCTTGCCATTTACTGGCATGTAAGTCAAAGGGGATGTTTCCTTCCGAGCATATTCCGTGTTTCCCAGCATTAAATAACCTGAGGATTCCACACATTAGTGTTCCAATGCAGTTTAAAAAAGGAGAATATTAACGACAGAGACATGATGCAACGGCGCCGCGGTTCTTGCCCATTTCTCTTGAAGATGGTTCCTGCCTGAGCTCCTTCTCGGGGCAGACGTGTCTCATTTCCAGCGCTTGCTTCAGCATTTTACGGGGACGCCTTCCATACCATAATCACCATATTAACGTTAACAATTTCTCCAAGGACAAGCAGCTCAGAAATAAACGGCGTTGCTGCTGGTGCTGAACCGCGGCCTCCCACTGAAATATCTTCCAGACGATGGGAGTCATTTATGCGACAGTGCCACCCGGACAGAGCTGTCCCCAAGCACTAGAACACAATTATTTCTTCAATTATACCGTCTGCCCGCTGCCCGTGTCACCACCTGCCCTTCGACCGTGGGATGCCCCTCTTTAAAGTTTGCACTGCTAGAACCTTTTACACGCACACATACAGACACACATGTTTGTAATTATATCTTTGTGGGGACTCACCATTCATCTCTTTGGGGGACACTCTAATCCCAACATGACAACCTTAACCCCTACCCAGCCCTTACCTTACCCGTGGTTAACCAAACTTTCGATTAGTTTTTCGATTGCATTCACATTGCTAGATCTTTTTGTGGAGCTGAAAAATGCCCTGCACAATGTCAAAATAACATACATTGGTCCCCATAATGTAATATAAATGTAATCCCCACACACACACACACACACACACACACAAAGACAGACAAACAGACAGAAAGACACACACCATGCAGAGACATCTTAGTGCTTAATTTCTGCCTCCCATCTTCTCAGTACTGACAAGCTAAGGTTACTGTCACCATCTGTTCTTCACACGTATGTAATGATGCTGAAAGTAAAATATAAAACTTTATAAAATGCTGGTATTGGGAGACAAACCCAGGTGTGCTTCCAGCCAGAGCAGCAGAGAATCGCTGAGCCCTTAACACGAATCGCCAACCGCTGAAGGATTCACCCTATGCTCGGTCTGGGAGGCATACACTTCAGCTTCGGGTCTTTGCTGCTGTTCCCCATTTGTCTGATTAACCACCAGCACAGATATGCACCTACATCCACATAGACACAGATCCACAGGAAGGCTGGAGAAATCATATTTACAGGTGCAGCAATGTCTTTCAAAAACGGGTTCTCCTAGGCTGGGGTGGGGGGATTTAAACTACAGTATGTCAAGCCAAGAACTGCTATATGGGGACCTCTAACCGGAAAAGAAGGGAACTGCCAGTCACCTTTCAAAATAAAGGCTAGTAGAGCCGCATGGAGCCGATCCGATTCTGATACACGACTGCCGATACTGAGAGATTCTAATTCAGCTAAAAAAATGTTGGCAGAAAATTTCTGTTGGCAGAAAATCCTTAATTAGGCAACTGGAAACATACATAACATACTGTTCCACCTTGTTTTTACATCTTGTTTTAAGCATTTTTGGAGCACTTTACAGCTCAATTTGAATATCATCCAAGTGAGGATACGTAAGAGGCGAATGCTTAAAATGCCCTACAATGCCTGTCCCACTGGAAATAGTGTCACTTACACTTTGTTGCGACAGCAGCCCCTCCTGTATCACAAAGCTGTATCAATTGCACAAAACAGTCCAAGCTAGCGACTCCTAAATCATCCATTGCTTTTTTCAGATTACTCGCATTGTCTTGCACAGTTGCATGTGCTTTTTTTTTAGTGGGATTTTCTACTAAACGCTACTCCCACCTTTCAAAGACTGCTGTGTTATTAGTTGCTGTTGAAACCGTAAAACACTTCCAGATAGTCACATTCTTATCTGATGTTCTTACGCTCCCTATACCGCAAAGGGTATGCGCATGACGTCACGGCGGGCGGGAGTCATGGTACTCACACCCATTGAGCAGCAAGAAAAACAGAGTGGCAGCATTAGTGTTCAGCTTGAATGGCACAGAAGACATCTCAGATGGGAAACAGCTGTTGTGTGGTTGATTGTACAAATAGATTTAACACAAAATAGGAGCTATCTTTTTAGAGACTGACGAAACCTAAATAACAAAGTATCGGATGTGGATTGGTCACTTATGGCCGATACCTGATCCATCAAATAGGTCTGGATCAGTGCATCTCTAAAGACTAGTTATATGGGAAGCTGAGCCTTTCGAAATGGCGGCCCTGGGGGCGGTGTGCCCACCTGCGGCTCTACCAGGGTGCCAGTCAGGGCTGGTCTGATAACACCTGTGTGAGCCGACCATATGCCTCGCATTCCCATTCTCTTTCCTCTTCTGTCAACAGGGGGCAGCACGACACAGGCTTGTCCCTCCATCTTCCTATCGCCTGCTCCATAGGGGTCACATTGATTGGTTTCTTCCGGAAACCCAAAGGGACCTTCGCAACAATGGGGTGTGGGGTTCCCTGGGTTCCGCAGGAAGGCCACATAGTCTTAAGGGATGCTGAGCTGAGCATCTGCCGAAACCGCAGTCGTATGTACACAGAGATACGGTATCTGCAAGGCTGCAGACGCAGAGGGATGCGCACGGTGAATTTTAGGGCAGCTTTCAGCTATGAAGTTCCCGCCACTCTGGAGCAGCCGATGGGACTGACAGGTACTAACACACTGTACCCAATGTAGAAACAGCCCCTGCCTCCGGAGTTTCCCTGAATGGGCCCTCTACGCCATCAGAGTCATTTCAGGTCAGCCTAGGGGAGGGCAGGCCAGCTCCCATAATCCCCCACTCACTGGCCCATTTACCATACGGCGAGCCAGAATGCAGACGCATGTAACATGCTTCCTGTCTAATTCCTCTTGAGGTAAAAGCATGAAACCAAAGTAAAAAGATCCCAGCGGCTATGAAGACAGAACTGAGTCAGACTCCATGTGTGAACAATCGCAATTCGCATCTCCTGCAGACTGAATTGCATTAAAACGAAAGGTGCACAGCTTTTATTAATATAGTAATATAATATAGTATAATACATATCATATACGTAAAAACAAGCTGCAGTAACCAGGGCACACAAAGACAGTGGCGCATGTTTAAGACGTGGTGAAATAACATAGCATAAAATACGATGAAATGTATGACACATCATTTCATACAAATCAGAAGGGAAAAGTTTCTATCTGGGAAGCGGCTGGATTCTCAGCTAATAGGGGGTCACCGATTCATATCCAAGGGTGGGAACAACCATGGGGATGTCAGGCAGACTAGTTAACAAACTGTTTCTCTAAGATGTACATACTGGGCTGCTACAAAGCAGACAAGTGCAATACTCCGTGACAAAGTAGAGAGGGAGGATCTGAGTCATTAACACGCCTCCACACAGTTAAACGCTCATGGTGCAAATTCCTCTAAGCCTACACCAAACCGCACTGAGTGGGGACCAGAGAGAGAAAAACAGGCCATTCACACCTGAGCAGAACCCATTATGTGATGCATTGCTGTTACTCACCTACATGCTACCACGCCGCCATCTAGCCAATCAGGACATGCTCCGCAGGAGGTCGGCTCAATCAGGAAGGAGGGTGTGGCCTAATGGGTCAGAGACAAGAAAGAGTGGAGACACAGCTCAATTCATCACGAAGGAGGAGGCAAATAAATGGAGAAGGAAATGAAGGCTAGCAAAGAGAAATGTAATTAAGGCATCATTTTTAAAACAAATAAAAGTAATTTGTAATCAGGTTACAGAGATTGAGACCGACCACCCATTAGCAGTTTCATTCGGTCAGGACTGCAACTTTTGATTTATGTCTTCCTATAAAAATCCAGCAAATGGTTGAAAAAAATGTATCCAAATTTCCAAACAAATATTTCAGCATCATGCCACAGTGATTACACTAAGAGCAATATGTCAAAATCAATTAAACAAATTACATATGCTTAATTCAGAATTAAAACTAATTTTCAAGGAGGCCTATATAACTGCAGTCCAAACAAACCAACAAACGGGCTAGTTTGATGTATTGAATAAATGAAATGTATATGCCAGTGAATTAGGCTCATTAAAAAAGGCTCATTCAGAGTAATCAATCACAAACAGGCTAAAGGTTGGATAAAAAACAAAGACATACTTAAGAACCCGCATATACATTCATACATATTATACAGATATGTAGATGTACATACAGAGATCCTGCATGTGACTGTAGGAGCAGTGTTTCCCCACGGCATTGGCCAGTGCACACTGCTATCAGCTCACACATCTGCCTGGTTCAGCTGTTCCCCTTTTCTGTTCCTGTGGTCACCAGTGCCCTGCTTCGCTGATCGGCCTGCACAGCAGATAGACAGATGATATGAGAGCGCCACATATGACAGCATGATCCATTCTGCACTCTCGGAGAAGCACAAAATATCTTTAGTCTCTCTGAAATTCATCAGCTACAGCAAGCTGATTACAAACCGAGCCTCCTTAGAATGAATGTCAGCTTGGAGAATAAATACTAACGGCTGCCATTGACTGGAACTTTCAGCTGGGGCCACTTAAGCAACCAAATGAATGCCATTCTGCGTAAATGAATGGAAGAGACTCCAAGTGCCACACAACATGCAACGGTAGAGCAGAGGCTGACTCGTCGTTTCAGTCATTGTGGGTGATTTAGAAATGTCAGAATAAACTCTCCCAAACCAGTGACTGACCCGGCCGACACCAAGAGACCGAGTGCGCTGACATTAATGCTGGATTAGTAATAACCAGCAGGAACTCGTATTTTTCACAGGAATTATTAAAGCTGCAAATCTAGTTTTGTGAAAACATAGAGCTGCCTGAACACAACCTACCTGGTGGCCTGGATATCCAAGCAGCTGTGACGCCATGAGCAAAGCTGCCGTCTCTGGAGTGAAATGCACCTTCTTCCCTTAAGTGATGCTCCTAGGATTTCACACAAGCAGAGAGATGCCATTGTTCCTTTTAAAACTGTCCACTGCACCCTGCTGTTCTTCCCCTCCATTCAAAATCCTTTAGCCTAATATATGCTGCCAGCCGCTTCACTGTCAGACATGTAAGGTGCTGCTGGGAGAAAAGGACGACCCACCCGAGCTCTGCAGCCCAGGCTAAGCCGACAGCCACCTTTCAGAGCCTCTGTCGCGAGGGATGAGTGGCCTTACAGCCCCGCTGGCAAATGGAGTCAACATACAGTCTGTGATCTCTAGGAAGCCAAACGTCAGTATGTTCCAGAATTTTCCGTTCGATTTTAATATGACACCACTGAACCTATTCAGAGGTGAACTACGCTACAAGCACTAAACTGCACATCCCGTAAAATATCAGTTTACATCACCAAAAGAGATTTCGGTTGTCCCACGGTATCTGCAGGGGTTTGGTTCCAAGATCCCCGGCAAATCGGCAAAATCAAATCAAGGAACTTATATAAAATGCCATAGTATTTGCACATAACTCTGTACTGTATACGTTAAATAATCTATGGATTATTTATCACACCCAGTACTATATAAATGATGTGTAGATAATTGTTATACTGTATATTTTAGAGGATAATAAAAAATAAGTCTGTACTTGTACAGTAAAGAGCCCGTAGTTATGGAGTGCCGACTATATTTAAATAAAAGCTCATGTTGCACTATGCCCTGCGATGGGCTGGCCCCCTGTCCAGGGTTGTTCCCTGCCTCGTGCCCGTTGCTTCCGGGATGGGGGTCCGGACCCCCCACGACCCAGTAGGATAAGCGGTTTGGAAAATGGATGGATGGATGTTGCACTAACACACTGATTGACAAAAATTTAACAAATATAAATTTATGTAATTTAAATTACATTTTGCTTCACTATTGCATCATTCCTGTGTGACTTTCACCAGTAGTGAGCAAGGCTTATAGATTATTTAGGATGCAATTTTGAAGGCCCTAAGCATCAAACCCAAACCATCAACAAAGCAGCAGTAATACAGCAAAGGGAACCAGTGTGTGTGTGTGGGCCATCACGATGACACCTGAATGCAACGGCCAAAGAGTTCACAGCGGTGTTCCACTGAAATCACACCGTGCTCATCGGAACCACAAGGACGGCCCGAAGCACTTACCGCATCACACACATTACGTTCGATGGGTCTGCCAGGCCAGCCATGCTGCCGGTCACTTTACTCCTCAGCTTGGGGGGGGGGGGGGGTGCATCAAGGTGAGCTTACACTCATCAGCCAAATTGGAGGCATGGAAGGAGCAGGAAATGGAAACACAGAGTGACAGCCCGGCCTTCAGGTCACATGAAGAGAAACTGTAGCAGAGGGCAGGGAGACACTCTCCTGATCATGGTATCACTGCATTATTCAACACATCCTTGATGGGATTAAAAACCTGCGATTGCACTGGGACCCTTGAGACACACCGACCTTCGCCATCAGTCGCGAAGCAGAGGGTGATCAGACCCGCACAGCCTGCCTCTCTGGGCCCCGTCCACACCTCGTCTTTCCCACACCGCCTGCGTCAGCCTGGGTTCCTCTTTCAGACAGGTGGTACGTGCTTCTAGCATGGGGGATATTTTCACCACTAAGAGTTTGCTTTGGGGAACTAAAGGGCCTTTTAACTTTGTTCTTCAGATATCGGGAAGCTTGCTTCTGAACTTTTACAGGTTTTCTTGTTGCACGTATACCTAAGGGAGATCACATTCCTTCCAACAGAAAGTAGACTGCTCTGTTTTTTAATTACATATATAGTCACATTTCATTGCCATAAATTATTTACACAACAGTTTACGAGCAGTTTGTTCCACAGATCTAAAAGAGTTTGATCTGCTGTGGTCTCAACAAACAGGTTTCGGAAATCAGAGTGATGCAAGCCTTGCTCAAGGCGAGTTGGCATGTGAGACGTGAGGATGGAGGTGGGGACAGGGACTTTATGTGAGGAAGGGAGTGGGTTTAACAAAAAGAGGCCAGCAGGGACGAAAAGAAAAGGCATTAGCCATATTAGTGTTAGCGCATTAGGACACAGCAGCGCTTAGAATGTGAGTGGGTACATGTAAACAGCTAGGACCGTGGGCACGGCTGAGAATCAGCACTGTGCGCTACTCTACTCAAGAAACAAAGGCGAATTTGAATAAAAAAGTAACACTTCCCAACAAAACCATAAGCCAATCGAGAGAGAAGAAAAGATGCCATTTTAAGGTTAATTAAAGAGCGGTATTCTTATCAGGCGGCAGCACAGTTCCTTCATACAGTACATCTCACAGGCTGTCAAATCTGTCCCATTTTAACATCCATGGAATGAAATGACGTGAGAAGAGGGTAAGAAACTCTGATACACGGAACCTAAAATAAATTTAACAGACTGTAATTAACCCAGAATTTATGTGTTGTTACTACAATTAAATGTACATTATATTTAATCTGTGTATAATCATCTCATTATCAGTGGTCATCTATAATAAACTGAAATATAGATAAAAATTATAAAGATAAATAGTTTCTAAACTGTTTCGATGCTGAGCCACAGGACAGCTTTCTGAGACGTTAGGAAGAAACTGAACTACATGGCCACATTATGTCCATACTGACCACTGATCAGGAGTGACTGGTGATTGGCCATCTGAATCACTGTGGGCCACCAATAGTTTTAAAGATTGTTAACATGGGCAGTTTTCTAATCAAATCAGTTCCATTTTTGGTCAAAACCACTGCATAAACTCAAAAAGGGGGGAAAATATCTGTATTGGCATGCCTGTGTCACAGACAGACTTTCCACCTAATACATTCACTGCATGAAATGCATTTTAGAAAAGAAAAATAGAGTGAGGAAAAAATGAAAAGTACAAGGCCAATCTGTAGGAAGAGCCTTTCTGCAAACAGGCTTGTCTTTTAAATCCAGAACAAGAGAAAGCTGGATGGGAACAAGGTTTTCCGTACGACTACACTTTCATTCTCATGCAGTGCTACACATGGCTTAGAAAGCTATTTCAGCTCAGCGGCTCAATTTGATCACCATTATCACAAAACTGCGCAAAAATAACGTAATTTCACCACATGATGGTCCTTACAGAGAATGAACCCGCAAAGGAACAGCTTAGAAGTCCAATCAGTAGTCGTCGTAAATCTAGAGAATCTGTGGTTCACCAGGAGCTCTACCTAGCAAAATTTTTGTAATACAGTATCTTGTTTTTAACAGCAACAGATGGTAGCTGGAATATCAACTCTCGCACATAAGGGAGTAATCTACAGCTTGTCAAAGCGATTCTGCATTCATCTTGTTCAGAGACAGGACAACGTGAAACTAAATAAGGCACCAATAACAGTGGTCTAAAATACGAGCATCAGGCGGAGAGATGCTGTAAACATCGGCCTTTACCGCTTCTCTCATCTCTGCCTCTCATTCTCCGCATAAGCCATTTATCCAATTTGTTTTTTGCTGCAGTAACTCCAAACAGCAATTTGCCAGGGAAGTCTGAACATTCTCAAACATTTGGATCAATCATAAAACCTCAAACTTGTAGTGGTCTTTAGTATGATGCCGGGAGATGGGCCGGCAGAAAGCCGCCCAAGGCGATGGGGAAGGCACCCACGGCGTGTGACTTGACTGTGCTTGGCAAACACACCCAGGAATGAATACATCAAATGCCAGCAAGCATAAATGGCACAGTGCACTGTTTAGTCTATTCAATAAAACAGCTTCTGTGCAAGCTGTATTAGTCATTTGGCTATTTTCCACCTCAGTTAGTACAGGAATCAATAGGCTTCTCAAAACATTACTTGGTTTTCGGAACACCAGGGCTTTGAGAGACCCAGTGGATTACAGTCACGTGTTGTGGTGGATTCCAGTATTTATTCATTATGTATTGAACTGGCTTTTTGGGGCAGTTTGGAGTCAGCCCTCCCCCACCTGCCTGTACATCATTTACACTGCAGGCTTTCTGATAACACATCGATATTTCATAACCCACACACGCCAACTGCCATACGCTGCCAGCATTTCAGTGTTGCCAGGTGTGTATATACACATAAGAGTGGCCCAGTGGGTCTCGGTCGCATGACTACTCCGCAGTGCATCTGCTCATGAGACAGAATCTCTTAGAAAGAAGCAGCAGTGACCAGGCATCACAGGGGAAGCTGTCCTGCTACTCTGGGGCGGGCAGGACAAAGTTCAGCTGTCGCCTACTCTCTGATCCAGCGGGACCCAGGCACAGGGACCCAGGCACAGGGCCCCAGCCTGGCAGCTTCAGGTCAGTGACAGAGACAGCAGCAGAGATGTGCCTCTCAGGAGGCTGTGGTCAGAAGGGGTCATTTCTAGCAGTGTCCAGGGCACTGGCCAGACGCTGCTATGAGGACCACTTGCAAGGGCAAAGGAGGAAGTTTTATACTGGACACACACACACACACACACAAATTAATATATAAAATTTAAAGGCATATTTTAATCATTGGTTCAGTCATGCCATAGGCAGCCTGTTTCCACTCCCAGCTAGAACTGGTCACTGTGAGACAATAACGCCACCAACTGAATCCCCCTTCCCCCCCCGCCAAATGACATACCGATTAGCTAAAAAATGAAAAACAAACATTCAAACACCATCTCACATTAGATCAGGGGTGGCCAACCTTATCCGCAAAGAGCCGCAGTGTATGCGGGTTTTCGCTGCAACTCCCTAATTAGATTACTA
>JABFEA020000021.1:13682772-13696818 GCA_019775915.2 Cyphomyrus plagiostoma | reverse complement strand
ATATGTAAATACACTGGCATAACCCTACCCCCCCCCCTCCACAGGGATTAAAAGACACTGTGGAGCAGGCTGAGGGGAGATATAATACCCCCCCCCACGCCAGCCTAAGCCGAGGGCAATTCCAGTGTAATAGCAGTGATCAGTTTTTGCAGTTGCAGTCAAGGGTGTCATTGGGTTCACCTCAGTGTACATTTGTGATGCGAGTAAATTAAGACCCAGGTACTTTATTTTCAAAAAAGCTGGTGTTGACGTGATTCATCTCAGGAACCCAATCTCCTCTCCAGGGCCAACGCAGACACTTGACTATGTGGAATAATATCTTTTAAACCCCGAATAAATAATGTCAAATTGGCCATTTTTCTTACTTCTCCGATAAACTGGGGATTCCGCCTCCCTCTCTGTGACTGCCAGGATATCAAGGCCTGTTTTGTATGTGGAAATGCAGTTCCGCCACTCGTCTGCATTTGCCTTTGATTTCCCCCATGTCGTGGCCAGCCGTATAGCCTGACGTGGACAGAGGCACCAGCTGTTCCTATGAGTTATCACACACTCTAACAAGTGGAGCAGAGTGCGTGGGCCACGGGCAAGTGTGTCCTCTAGCTCCTGGGAGGACGCTGCCAAAGCGGCGGGATCCCTCACACATCCCCAGCGTGCAGCCAGGTCACAGACTGTCACCTGCATCCCTGTGGATCTGTGCAGTTCTCTGCGACTGGGGCACTCGGCAGAGGTTCCCAGCCTTCCAGCTGCAGCTCAGCTGTATTTTTTTTTTTTATTGAATTGCAGTTTTATATGCCATTTGCACAGATACAATAGTTCAAGTACACTGCAATTCTTACACGGTTCCCTCAATCAAGATTTTACAATAGCAATAACACTAACCAGGTTATACTATAAAATTAAAATATTAAAAATATAAAGAAGGTGGTGATTTAGGAGTCCAGTGTAACTATGACTTTGGGGTGGGAGTGGACTGTAGCAAACATGTAGCAAATTTGCAGAAAAGCAAACACTGGGCATCATGCCGGGAACCAGGCTCTTAATAGACTACTTTGATTGTTGAGACTCCCTCATTAATGTGTGTGGCACTGCAATGTTGAGGGACTCATGATAGATTGCCTGCCCCCCACCCCGTCCTCACAGTTCTGGTACACTATTCTATTTTGGCACTGTGAGAATTAGCTGAAAATTAAATGGATAGGAAGCGAGTAACCGAAGAGACTGTGCGAGAAAACATGACCGGGGAGGTGATTAAGATGACAGTTGGGATAGACAGCACACGTGTTAACTGGCATGAGCTGGGAAGCTGGGATACGGATCGCCATTAGCATTCCTGCTAAAACACCAGGTCTCCCGCCTTGAAGTGTGAATGACATTCCGCCTGCCGCAAGTCTCGTAATTAACGCTCCAGAATCACTATCTAGTTACGATTATTTGTACATGAAGGAATTATGTATTCACCACAACACACCGCAAATCACAAGGTGCACTTCACAGTTTAATCAGCATTACAAAAACACACATACATGTATATACATATGCAATCTGTTTTTCAGTGTGCAAAAGTTGTGAAGAAATGAAAGAACATAAGTGTCTTTTTGTTGTGTGAGCTTACGTGATATAGACTCAATACAGAACATGTGTGGGGATGGATGAACACAATGACCTCTGCTGCCAAGGTCATGGGTCAAAACATAGATCTTGCAGCCTTACTGTCCACGGTGCTGTGAGACAGAATGCTGGTTGCAGAGAGAGGAGTGGAGTGGCCCACTCCTCTCTGTTCCTGCATTGCTCGAGGATAGCAAGCATACAGTGTGGGGAGAATGGGAGAAGGTTGCTGGGTAAGTCACTGCCTGACCTTCCACTTCTACCTTTTCCAGTCATGAGTCATTATGTGTATACTTATTCATTATGTGCAGTTACAGTACACTTGCTTATTATGTGTATATTTATATGTACACTTACAGTATACTTACTCATTATTAATTCATTATGAAACCATTAAAACAATTAGTGGAAGGTAACGATAACCACTAACCACTAACTTTTGAAACCCTTAAAAACATACTTAGAGCGCTAAAATTAACCCGCTTAACACTGAAGTCCCATCTGTCTGACTAAAATGATCACCATGGGATACTAAGGACTTACTTATTGTTGGGTTCTGTAGAGTTTCTGGAATAAATCTGCATTGAAATTCTCTTTCTATGATATTCCATTAGCGAGATATAAGTGTTTTTGTTGAAGAAGCCCTATTCTGCGACTGGTTCATGCTGACATTTTGCCCTCGGTGAAGCTGCTTGGGGACTATAAGCATGGTGCTATTTACCTGGAACTAGGAAGGAGGGTGTCAGCTCTGTATTGGTCTACAGGCTTTGTCAACCAGAACCTGGAAAATACATCTGGGGGGCCTCTATCATGAAGCAAGATTTCTTGCTTAGCTAGATAATTTGTCCGATTTAAGGTAGTCTGAGCTAAATGTAAGTGAATGAAAATAAAATATACTTAAAGTACAGTAGTACTTAAATGCGACAAGTTAGGCTAAGCAAGAAATCCAGTTTCGCGATGCAGGCCAGTGTTCTCTGCTTAGTTCATAGTAGCCCCAATTTAAATTGACTTTATCTTCGTTCACTTATATTTAGTCTGGACTACCTTAAATCCAACAAGCTATCAACTCACCACATTTGGGCTCTATTTTGACGAGCTAAAACAAAACGTAAAGTGCAAAGCGAAACTAAGACTTATGGGCGTGTCCATGTGGACAGGGGTGGAAAAGCCCACTTGTAATTGAAAGATTGCAGGTTCGAATCCCTGACGAACAAAGCACCACTGAGGTACCCTGAGTAAGGTACCGCCCCCATGCACTGCTCCTCGGGTGCTGAATTAGCTGCACCTTGCTATGTCACGACGTCACATATGGGTTAAATGCAGAGAACACATTTCGTTGGTGTGCACTGTGGTGTGTCAACAATGACAACTTATCACTAAATTCAAATTCAATTCAGATCCGTGTCCAAGTCCAAAACCAGACCAGCGCAAGGCGGAAAAAGGTTGCCCTAACTCTCTTAATTATTCAGAGGCGTATTTTAACAAGGAATAAACCGATTGGTAGGGCACATCACACCTTTAAAAGCCAGAGGGGCATGATCTACTGGCGGTTACTATTACAACAGCCTATTTGCCCGGCAAACCAGATCGTTTTTCGGCCGTGGAAAAGGACGTGCTCATGCACGAAGTGAAAATGAGCGATTACATCATTTACAGGAGCAGGCGTGGGATGAGGTAGCGGCGAGTGGGGTCCTCGTTTTCTGGCACCATTAGATCATCAGCGAAGTGCCGATAGCGGTATAATGACATAAGAAGACGGGGAAAGCAGAAGCTTGCTGCTGAATGAGAGCAGCGGTTGGGTCACGAGGACTTATTATGCTTCTGTGTTCATTTTAATTTCGGATGTACTGTTCACAAAATTTAAAAGAAAGTGCAATCTTTGTTCAAGCAAAACAGTTTTAAGGTGTTTTAAAATGTTAAAATAAAAGGCAACAGGGCTGTGATTTTTCTACATCTCATACTTTAGGTTCCTTACCAGGCTACAGATGATTCAGCCCTTCTGCCACCTGATCCCTCCTTGCCCGTGCTGCCGGCGTACACTCCTTTGTTGCCATCGGCACATGCATTACTGCATCACGCCTCGTAAAGTCCTCTGTGTCCTCGATGATCGTTTACGTCCAACAGACATCCATCACGCATGACAATGTAACGCAACATACAACATGCCACAAAGAATGCTGCGACCTTCTGGGGGCTGTATTGTAATGTTCCACCTGACTTATCTAAATATCTGAAACGCAATTTCAACAATCCAAATGTCCTTTCGATTACAGTATGTGCTTAATTCTGATAATGAACGCGAAACACTTAATGATAATTTGTTCTTTATATATTGTTTTTCTTTTGGCGTTTAATTAAACAATATGATCACGCGAAAGGATCAGATGTATATAATAAAACATATATAAATAAAATAATAAAAAAAAACATTTGTGCGCCTTGAGGGCGAAAACTGTCCGTCGTGAGCATCGTGCACTCGCACGTTTCTAAAACATGCCCCTTATACTGTATACCGTTTAACAATGCACCAGTTCAAAACTGACAATCGCCCTACCACCGTTCATTTAAAAAACGCCACTCTTACAAGCGAAGAGCGGGTGCAAAATTATTTACTATTTTGACAACATGCGCGCATGGCCTGAAAATGAGCAATACGTCGGCACAAAACTAGCAAAACCACTTCGTGTAGGGGTTTGTGCAGGTCGAAAATAGAGCCGTTTGTGTTTACACCTAGTAAGGATACAGACTGTTGCAAACATGCACACAACAGACAGTAACAAATATGTATGTTTTTTTTGCAAGTGTTTTTAACCGTTAAATTTTATTCACTTGCCCTGCACAAAAATGCTAGCGGATTGGTCCGGGTTTCAAAGTTAGCGGAAAGGGTAATCCACTAATGAAAAAAGATATCTGCGCTAATTTGCAAGTAGCGGATTAGCGGATCCCGGCCCACCACTGCCTGCACTATACTATTTCAATACGTGTATACTTATCTGTATCCTTAAAGTATACTTATTCATTTATTTCTGATTCAAGTTATATGACAATTTTCAGTATCTTTCCCCACAAAATAGATTGTTACTTGTATTCTATTCTGTAAATTAAAATGACTTACCTAAGAATTCGATTTAAAGACAGACTTTGGGAATGGACCTTTTTTGTAACCTGATGACTGCCTGTATTTATCTTTTTTATTTGATTAAATCCTATTTATTTCTCTTTCGCAATACGACCAAAAAATAAAAGTAAAAAGTATAACAGACACTGACGGCAGGCCATGTACCAGAGGTATTCAAACTGTGGCACACTGCTTGACCCCACAGTGCTGCCTAAGCAGGTCATGTGCAGTGGAAACATCCAGCTTCAATCATTTTCAGCCTTCACATCCTGTTAAGCTTCAGGGTTTTTGTGGGTTCCATCGTTACAGGGCTGTGTGAGGCCTCACAGGTGAGCCCTTCCTGTTGATAAGCCAAATATGCTTGTTGATAATGATATTTTAAACAATGTCTTTGCCCTCTTCTAATTAAAGCATTCCATCACAACAAGCTTTCACATGGACACATTATCTTTGGCCAATTGCTATGCAAATGACAGCCTGGTGCCACACCTTATCACAGCACATTAGAAAGATGGGGGGCATACTTGTCCCCATCATTGGTCAGTTTTGTAGTGTTCAGTATTCATAAGGCAGCAATGCCATCATCAGCATTTTGTCTTAAACAAGGCATTTTGAGGACTATTTGATGATGGGGGCTTTTTTTTGAACACTTGGCCATTTTTCATTTTAATCTCCCCATGCACTCAGTTGCTTTGTGAATATATTATTTTAAAACACACCCACGGATATTTATCACGTTATGGGGACATTGTGTCCCCATAAGTATAGGTATACCCACACACGCACACACACACGAGAACTCCCCATATGCGATAACCTTAACCTTAGGCTGCTGATATGTCCAGTCACATGTGCTCCCCTCGTACATGACCTGCAAGCATATGAAACCCACAATATTCATAAGCATCGTGTGACTATTGAGCCTGGCTTGAGTCATGTAGGATGTTTCTCTTTCAAAACCTTTTTCAGAGTAAATAATTATGACTCACTAAAGCAAGGCGAGGTGGGTGTATGGTTTAACAATTTCATTCTTTTTTTGACCTAGAGGAAATAATTTTTTTTTTTTTTTTTTTACTAAATTCTGGACAAGATTAAAGAGGGACCATCAGCAGGATTGTTGAGATCCAGAGTACAGGCCCAAAAGCCTTTGCAGCAGAACTTGTTATACATCTGAACATAATGAATAAAGAAAGATCAGTTCACAGAGAGAGAGAGATTCTCTTTATTATCTGCAATGTCAGGGCAAACAGATGATAAATTTGAATATCCAGGACACCACTACAGTAAAGGGTTTTCAAGCACAGAAATTATATCCACTACAGAATTATAGTGTGAACAACATGTTATGATCGCAGGCATAAAAACACACAGAAGTATTACCAGCCTTGCTTCCAGACCAATTAAATTCCCTGCTCCATCAGCAGGATATAGGCTCTCCATGCTCAGCCAGCCTTCAGTTTCTTGCTGTACACACGTGCTCCTTCACTTATCTCCCATTCGTAATCCTGCAGATTATGTGCACATGACTGTTAGCGGCGCTCAGCTAATACCACAGCACCCTTGTGTGTCTCATCTGAGAGTTCACTCTCGTGGAGAATGCCGAATTGCACTCAGACTGCAGGTTTGCAGCAACCACACATTGAGGCCTTTTCAAATGGCTAGCTATGTTTATTTGCCGTATTTAAGCACTGATAAAGAGAATCCTAATGAGGGTTAGGGTGTGAGGTCAGATTGAAAGCAGAGCAGCACATGGTGTAAGAGCGAGTTTGATACAAGGGGGGCAACTTATTTTTAATGTCAAGTTCTGAGGGTGCAAATGAAGCCAAATTAACTGTTAGGGGTATCTGCCTCCCCTTCACTACCGCGGGTTTGGTAGCACTGCTAACCGGTGTCCCGGAGAATTCACTGGAAATCAGCCCCTCTGCTCCTTTGTCTCCGTAGATCAGAGTTCATATGGACCAAAGATACACCAAAACAAAATTCTGTTATTCCATAAAAAATTGAAAATACATTTTGACAAGAGAAGTTAAGCACCTAGAAGTAATGGTCCAATTTGGATGTAATTTGCTACATGTGCAGACCAGCGATGGGTATGTAAATGTTTTGATTTGCAAGGAACTACCATGTCTAGTTACCGGACACAGAGGATGCCTCGTAGATGCATTAGACAGCATTACCTGCACATGACGGAGTCTGATAGGGGTGGCATTGTGGGTTTGCATGAGGCTGGATGGTCGTATTGAGCAATTGCCCGGCATGTGGGGCATGCAGATGTCACAGTCGCCCAATGTTGGAACCAATGGGCAGGTGAGGGCACCCACACACGTCGTGAAGGTTCCGGTCGCCCAGGACAGACCTCACCAATGAAGGATCATCGTAAGGTGCGCTAAGCATTACAGAACCCCATCTTCACATGCTATCCAGACACAGGCACTGGACTCTGTACAACACCCCATGTGTCATCCTGCACCATCCCATACCTAGACTGCTGTTAACACCAGCGCAGAGACAGCTGTGTTTGGAGTGCTGTCGTAACTGTGAGGCATGGACTGGTGACAAGTGGCGTTGTACCATGTTCAGTGATGAATCTCAGTTCTGTATTACCACAGATGACCATCATGTGCACATATGGTGGCGCATACAACTATGTCTGGTAGGCGTTTGGGGTCCCTGATGGCACTGCAGTACGTCAGTGAAATCCTGCATCCGCATGTATTGCCCCTCCTGAGACAGCACCCTGGTACAGTCTTTCACCAAGATAACTCCAGTCCACACACAGCACGTGTGTCTATGGACGGCCTGTGTCATGTTGAGGTCCTCCCATGGCCAGCCAGGTCCCCCGATCTTTCCCCAGTCTAATAAGCGTGGGATCAACTCAGATGTCAACTCCGACCTAGCATCAATCTGCAGGATCTCGAGGGCCAGTTACAACAGCAGTGGGCCAACTTGGTGCGCCACACCATACTGACATGGGACCAGCAGTGTGCCCATAATGCGAACTCTGTTGTCTGTTTGATCTGATATTACAATAATTGCAATACAGTCACATCACCTTTCACCCACCCATCCTTTTGTCCAGACATGACAATTAAGTTTAAGCCTCAATCAGAGATAATGACCTTGGAAAAGATCCAAATGAAATGGCCCCAAGAAAAGGTCCACATGATTGCCCCACTTCTTCTGGGGTAGGACAGGCAGACCCCAGCACAAAGCCAAAACCCATACTTTACAGAAAACAAAAAATAAATGCACTATTATAGCAGAATAATATAAATTACAGCTTCAGTGCTCTGGGACTGCAAATAAAATCTGTAGTGGGATAGATGAGTCTGAAAAGACCTGAAGCTTGCCATTTATTTCTATTTATATTGTCTAATTATTTAATTAAGGTCACTACTACTTAAATAACAAGCTGGTAGATGGATCATACTTCTTTAAAATCAATACTGAAGTCAGATGGTCCCTAGAAAGCACCAACAGCATCCATTGTCATTTTTATTACAACAGCATAAGAGATTCAGTGGCAGATCATACGCCACCCCCTTCCCCCATCAACAACTTTTACTGTAAACCTTCCCACCCCCCATGAACACCGAATACCTTTCCCATTCTCATTACGCTTCTATCACCGGACATAATGTTCCTCACAGGCATTCCATCTGTGGCTATCCCGTCTCACTCACCAGCATCTCATCTCTCTCACTAGGCACCCCATCTTTCATTGGGCATCCGTCTTTCTCCAGCATCCCGTCTCTGCCGCTGATTCTGTCAGGGCACATGAGGGCTGTCAGGCTGCTTTCACAGCACAGAATACTGCACAGATGCCTGTGTTGAACCCCTGGCAGGTCCTAGTGTCCCACTTTCACACCGGTGACCAGTTCTGTTATATTGTCATATCGCAACTGTCCACTGTCATACTGCCGGTCTGGGCGGGACGCATGGCAGTGGAGCTTGCAAAATGGCAGCAGCTGGCAGCCGGCCATCCCTCCATGGTGCGACATCACGATTAACGGCAGAAATGGGAACGATTTCGTCAAGCGGTAGCATGAAGCATTACCTAGATTCTGCTTCACAGTCTAGCAATGGAGGTTTTACAGGGTACAGCAGAGGTGTTTTGCATCCTCATGCCTGGCATCTATCCAGTGAACATGCAGTTCTATCAATGGAGAAGTGTTTGTGAATGTATTCTCCAGGGACACATGATATGGAAAATTTGAACCGATACTGATAACCAATAATTAAGTCCTTGTCATGGCCGATTCCAATACCAATAACTTCATATTTTTTATATTTACTATAATTTTAATATACTCTGCAGTTTGTGCACCCAGGGGACTAGAAAATCAAAGATACACTGATGAAACTGAAATTTTAGTAGCTCTGGCCTAACTATAACAGTAAATGGTAAAATCATACCGGTTAAGAAAACATCACTATTGATCTGAATATACATTTCTAATCTGATAAAACATGTTGATTATATTATCAAGTTTACATTTAACAATTTTTAGTAATTGAAATCTTCTAAAAACATTTGGAAACATTTTAAGTTATACCCAACAAAACTTGTCACTAGCCAGCTAAAAATACTAATACTAATACAAATAAAAATTGTAATCGATAAGCTTATCACTCTCGAGCCAAACATACACTAATAAACCATTAAAACATGTCGATTGTACAATCGAGCTAAGTGCAAACGAGCTCATAATAATAATAAAAACACACTTTCAAAAAAATACTTATAAAATTGGTTTTCTGACTTAACTAATAAAAAAATGTTGGTTGTACTGTTGAGCTATTTGCAAACAAGTTCTTCATAATAATTAATAAAAACACACCTTTATAAAAAAGACATTTATAAATTTGTATTTTATTACTTTAATACTGCAGCTTTAAAATTTCGGGGGACATTGAAACATGGGGTTCTTTGAAACTGCATCATCACAATTGCATCATCACGATTCATCACAGGCAGAAGAAATTTTATAGGCAGAAGAAATTTTGCATGCCTGGCGCTCATTTTCAGTCAGACGTCATCATTGCAACATGGCCCATTTCAAAAGCAAGCAATTTCACATGTTCTATTATCCTATTTTAATCGGATCTATATCAGATTTAAGTTATTTATCAAAGCAATAAAAATTATTTCATTTTACCCCATATTGGCCGATAATATATCTGTCCGATAAATATCGTGCATCCCTAGTGTTCTCCATAAAGTGTAATTTGGGCTTCCCCACATTAAGGCATCCTATAAGCAAATAGACCATGCTGCTTATTATCAGACTGCAGTAGCATCGTCTGTCATTCAATATAACTAACTCAACTTGTGTCTAAACAGAAATGAATACCGGTATTTCCTGTTTCCACCACTCGAATGAACACAACATATTTGCTGTAGCATTTCTGGATATAAGAAATACCAGGCAGGGCGTTTAATCCCATTTTACATCAAAACGATGGCAGCAAAGGGTGGGGAGAAAATCCAGGCAAGCTGGACAGAACTAGTCTTACTGTAATTTTTTTTTGTCTCACTGTACATTGAGTTCACATTATAATACTGTATATACATACCATTATGAGGTTTTAATCTCGAGGCTTAATTCTGTATGTAAGTGCATTACATTAGGAAGTCTTTGGTGTCATGGAGGGTATTTACCATGAGAAAAATGACATGCCAGCGAAACACAATCCCTGAAACAACAATCTTTAAGGTTTGTGTCGAGATTTGAGACGCTACTATCTGACAGGCTGTGTTTTCTGAGGGCAGGCATCGGCCCCTGGAGTAATCCAAACATTTTGCAGAAAGTGTCATAAAAAATTCTCCACAATGCCCCCTCCCTATGCCCTCCACTGTGTCAGAATCCTCCAATCCCCTAGACTTTGTTTAATAAATAGCCCCCACCTTCTGGGGGGTCAGGGGCTCTTACAGCAGACCAATGTCAAACCCCCCCCCCCCCATTTCTGACTGGGGAATACCTACTGGGCCCTTCATCACCTGCCATGACGGCCAAGTGCCAGGCTGGAAGCTAACTCTTACGTATGGCCTCATCCTGAGAGCTGTCCTTCTACTGGTGTCTCCTCAGAGCTTCTGAAGATCTGGCCAGCTGCCAAATAGAGTAGAGGGGCCCCAATGATGTGAGGGAGGGAAGCAGGAATGTGTGGCTCTTCTTAATACTTCGATCATAGGAAATTTCATGCTCAGATTAGGCAAAGGCGTGGGGGTATCCACTAGAGATGCAGCAATCCGATATTTAGATAGGTATCGGCGCCGATCCAGACCTATTTGACGGATCGGGTATCGGCCATGCATGACCGATCCACGTCCTATCTTACTTATTTAGGTTTTGGCAATCTCTACAAAGATGGCTCCTATTTTATGTTAAATCTATTTGTACAATCAATCGCACGACAGCTCTTTCCCATTTTACATGTGTTTCTGCAGCATTCAAATCGAACGCAATCGGTACCCCTCAGACTTTTTTTCTACTCAGTGGGTGTGAGTACAGCGACTTCTGCCTGCTGTGACGTCATGCGCATTCCCCTCACAGTACGAGGAGCGTAAGATAAGACATGACGATCTGGGAGTATTATATGCTTTTAACAGAAACCAGTAGCGAAATGCAATCTTTGTAAAATAAAGTTTTAAGAGGTGGGAATAGCGTTTAATGGACAATCCCATTTAACAAAGCGCACTTGGACTGTTTTGTGAACTCGCTGCAGCTTGTGATTCAATAGGGGCTGCCATCGCAACAAAGTGTGACTGAGCTGACGCCAATGGGAGAAATATTGTGTTAAAATTAAGCATTCAGCACTTGCTTTGAATATATTCATATTGAACTGCAAATCCCTCAAAAACGCTTAAAACAAGATGTACAAACAAGGTGTAACAGTACGTTATGTATGTTTGTAGTGGTCTAATTTTTTTTTTGTCACACATTTTTTCCCCATCTGTATTTACTAGCTAAAAAAATTATATATGAAGTATAACAAAGTAAAAAGAGCTCTTGTATCGGAGTTGGCAGTGGTGTATCAGAATTGGATCGGAACTGACAAAATGTGGATCGGCCCATCCCTATTATGCACTACAGTGATACCCCTTCTGGCAAATGCAGACTGATCATCAGCTGGACTCATTCCATCACTTACTGCTTGGCCCAATCTGGGTTCTGGTCTGAGCACATAAAAACAAATCATGGGTTCAGATATCAGGGACGAAAGCAACAACTAGATAAGAAACCTGTCACAGTGTGTGCGAGTGACCTTGAGGGGTGCGCCTACAGGCAACATGGACTTGATAAAAATAGTATGGGCCGGGTTGCAGCTCATTGGGTTAGGACACTGGCTGAATCTCAATATGCATACTTGACCGTACTTGTGTTCTGATGTACCCATTTTACATCATCTTCCATTGCTGAAAACTAGTTCCAATAATAAGATCACAAGAGCAGAGGATGGTAAAAATCCCTGATGTTGGTCTTGCTCCTTCCCACATATTCAAGATTCTTTAATTGTCACGTACATAGTTATACAAAGTGCATCCTGAACTGCTCTTTTGTAGACTGTGCAAGTTGCTAAAGTTATAAAGTACAAAAGTGCAGAACGATGCATCGGGTGCATCCTTGCCAATCTTGCGTGATTCGTTGCGTGGTGGACCGATAGTGGAGCAAGAAGGTGTGAACCATAACTGTACTACCTTAATCAGAGTAATCTTTACATCATCCCTGCTGATTTTCACTTTTTTGGCTCGTGAAAGTGCTGAACTTGGAATGGTTAACACCCATGTATACAAATGATTAATAGCTATATTTCAAGTGTAAACTCTACTTGTGCTTTTTTCATAATAATCATACTAGGAATAATTAGTAATTTAGACTGGACATTTGAATTACGTTTTATTTGGTAAATACTGCAATAAAAATTTTGGCTGGGGTAATTATCTGGGTGTACAGCATAATGGAGCAGCAAGTAGACAAGTACACATCTGTCTCAATCCAAAATCTGTCCTCATAATCTTGCGAGAGTTTCTCGAAGGCAGGTTCACAAGACCGGTCTTGCCAAAACCATAGGTACAGTTTTAGTATTGAGATTCACCCCCTGCCTGTGATTGGAGGGATGCCAGCTCAACTCCGAAGCTCAGAATACTGACATCACCACTGGGCCCTTGAGCGAGGCACTTAACCCGGCTTCACTAGGGACTTCTCAGAAATGTACCTCACTTGAAAGTGTCTGATGAATAAACAAAATGTAACTGCGGTGGTTAAGATGTGGCAGGGAGTTGGCTGGAGTGCATTTCACAAGCCCAGGGTGAGTCCACAGGCAGCACTGAGCAGGCCGAGCGTAAGAGACAAAACGGTCGGACGGCAGTGCTCTGCCACAGTAACGGGAGAGAAATGACAGCATGACAGCATGACAGCATGACAGCATTGACAGCATGACAGCATTGACAGCATTGACAGCATGACAGCATTGACAGCATGCCAGCATGACAGCATGACAGCATGCCAGCATGCCAGCATGACAGCATGACAGCATGCCAGCATGCCAGCATGCCAGCATGCCGACGGCCCACGGAGTCCTCTATCAGCGCCGCACTTCGGGCAGGCGCTCTGCTGGTAACGCTCGTGTCTGAGAGAAGGTTGCGATGTGCATGTACCCATATAACCTATCCACTCCGTTGGCCTCTCTGTGCCTTTATACCAATTTACCCCAGGATGATCACATCAATAGAGCGAAGAGTATTTCAGAAAACATTCTTTTCATGAAGCTAAATTATGTTTTATGATTCTGTTTACCGGTCTGAGTGTATTCTCCAGTGCGGAACTGTCAGCGGTCCATCCCAGAAATGCATTAGCACCCCCGCTGCTGCATAGAGACTATGCAACACTGACACTGGATCGGCTGAATTGTAAGCTCACCAGTAAGGCTTGGTCTTTGGCACTAAGGTGGACTTCAGTGGGAAGGTGTAACGTTAACTGGTTTGCTCAACATAAGCATAAACTCTCCAGCAGCCAGGTAAAGCAATGCTGCTCCCTGTTATAGGCTTATGTAGGGTCTCCTGATGCAGTGAAGCAGCTCAACACACAGGCATAGGGAAACAGACCAAGAAGCAGCCTGAGAGAACTACATAAATGCTGAACAGGCCCAGAAGGGGTGTGGCAGAAATAAAGGAAGGGTCACCGCTAGACAGTTGTGGTGTGAAAGCATGCGGATGCTGGGGGGGCACAAAACAGAGAGATGCAAAGCTAATTCTTGGTGGCAAAGCTCACTGCTCCCATGAGCATCCTGACATGGCTGCGGACCCCCATGGTTACCTTTTT
>JABFEA020000021.1:13657186-13678901 GCA_019775915.2 Cyphomyrus plagiostoma | reverse complement strand
CACGCTTCGCGCAGTCATATATCCCAGCATGCACCGCGCGCTACTTCTTCTACGGGAGAAAATGGAGTCGGCGGCTGTTTCCTGTAGTTGCGAGACCTGTTGCGGCTCAATATTGATCCATATATAAGGCGCACCGGATTATAAGGCTGTCGGCTTTTGAGAAAATGGAAGGCTTTTAGGTGTGCCGTATAGTGCGGAAAATACGGTATATATTCAGGCACAGACATACATCACAGCTCAGTGTTATGTCTTAAATTGTCTTCAAGAATACAGTTAATAATAGCAATGCCCCCCAATTCAATAAATGTATGTATTTTCTGAGTAGAACTTTTATAGTTCTGAAGGTTTCCTAAAAAGGGCAATGGGGTATATAGATAAAATGACCAAAATAGTCCTGAGCACACTGAATTTGTAGTTTTGATAGAAAATACAGATGGCTTTTTAGATTGCAGCAGAGTTAGGTGTGTGGTCTTCCTGCACAGGGCAAATATAAAAGTTGTTTAACTGAGCATGCCTGCAGGCCCATGGAAACACAGCCCAGCACTATGCTAACTGAGCTCTGGTGAGCAGATTCTTTCTGCTCATTTCCCACTAAAGATTAGAAAACCAGCAAAGTAAGGTCCTCTGCTTATGGGCCATTTAGGAGTGAACGGCAGTAAAATGAATTGAGCTCACAATTTTTATAGACTCTAGGTTACACAAAATGGCCTGCAGTGAAGCATGGTCTCAGACCACCAAGAGCACATAAAGACCCTCAGCCACCTTAAGCAGGACAGATGCTGTGACTTCATGTAGTACTGGCATTGCTTCATGGGTCTTGTTCTCTCGGTGAGAAAAAAAACCTTATTTACAGCCTAAGCTTGAAGTCCTAAATTGCAGAAACATTTATAATGCTGGATGTCATTGTCACATGCTACTGCAGACTTATTTCCAATAATGCTACAGCATGACCTAGTTACAGAGCTTGCCCAACCTCAACCAGACAGATCCACACATACATAAATACATAAGTAGATACAAAACAGTTTGTGGAAGTGCCCACATCTATGGCAGCCCAGGATTCATTCACAGATTCAAAGGCAGGCTGCAAGGATGAGGAGGGTCAACCTCAGCATTCGATGGACCAATCAAGGTTCTTCCTGAAACATGGTTCGGCTAATAGCTGGCCTTAATGTGGCCAATTGGGGTGGTTCTTAAGGTGACCTAGCTGTCAGAGAATGCCAACTGCAAATGAGAGAGCAGAACAGCAGCTAACGGTTCAACGTAGTTTATTAATTCACAATTTTTTAAGGAACTGGGGTCGTACCCTGTTATGTGGTATATCACACCTTTCTTCATAATCATAAATTATGTGTCACAATGTCATGTTTATGGATGAACACACCTATGGAACAGAACATAACAGGACATACATGCCATATGTCTATGTATGCAATTACTGTAGGGCTTTCACAGCCAAAGAGCCTCTACAGACCCTGTTTTCTCAATCATGTGGTATCTATCTTCTAACGCTTCATGCAGTGGCAATAACACAGGACATAGATTGGAAAGATAATGTGTAAATATAAAAATGGAAAACGTTTCTTTCTAAACATTTCACCAAAGCGCATTACAGCACATATTTCTGTCCTAATAGATTTGGCTGGCTCAGAACGCTGGCTTGTTAATGACTAATGCGGGAAAAATAGTGGGATAAGTATTGCACTGACAATTTAATCATGGCTGTGAGCATTAATACTTGCTACATCATTGTCTAATACACCATCCCTATCTGGCACACAAAGGGCCCCTGATATCAAAACCTTTCAAATAATGCAAAGGCCCTTCTGTGTGTTGGAGAAGACACTTCCGATTCAGCCTTCACCCACTGCTCTCATTATGATGTCACTTCCTGTTGTTAACGTGCAGATCACCGTCAACCTAGAAGAATGCTAATTACTGCTGATTCATTCCTTTGTTAATCTTCACAGAAGGCTGCTTTAAAAATTCCTATATTATTATTATTTTAACAATTGTTTACACACAATTGGCCTTACACACATGACTCAGGTTTTTAAAAATGACATGGGAGCTTGTCTCAGGTCCATTGTGTCTCCATTCTTAGTGCCATTCCTCAGACAGCTTTAATAGAGTATCGATTGCCCCTCTAAGCTACGCGTACTACCATTCTGTTTCTCCGCTCTCGCCCTCTTACTGTATACCCCCATACAGGCTTCTACAATCCCAGGCCACAATTATGAAGCCCCATCATCGCCCATCAAGGTTTCCAAGCACGCGCTGAAAATAGCCCGATAGCGTGCATAACGACCATCATCACGCAGCCTGACTCACGGCGGCAGCGCGGACACGGGCGAGTGATCTAGAGGAGGAGAAGTCTCCAAGGGGAGGAAGCTGACAGGCTTCCAAACATGCAATCCACTGTTATTTTTACTAAAGAGCCCCCGCAGTACATCCGGCCTTATTAAAATTTCACGGGGGAGTGGGACCACTCGCATGCGGGTCGAAGGAAAGTGCTGCCCTCAAATCAAAGGTTAAAGTTGAAGCTGAATGGCCCCTTCCCCATTAATCCTTCAAAAATGAGCCTGCTTTATGTCTGTAGTTGATGCGAATGACAACTGGAAGGCATTCAGCTACAATCTCAGCCATCTTGTGCTGCAAAAGCAAACAAAAGGATATAATTTCACACAGCAGCCTATAATCACTGTCTACATTGTGTTCTCGCATTTAAAATCCAGCTTGGGCCCAGTGATGAGCTATTCCTACTTCATTTACAACTTTACATTCTTACTCCATTTGGCTCTTCAGCCACTATATAGCTCACTTTTTTTTTTGTCTAAAATGGGAACGTAGATTATTTCTTGTTACCCCTGCACTACCACACATCTGTGACCTAGAAAAAAAGTGAGTAGCACTTATTAACTCTGGCATCACACCAAATCCAGTATGTAGTTGGTGGAGAAGAAGGGGAGGAAAAACAGTCATTTTCACGCTCCCCAAAACTCAAATAAAAGAGGACAAGCTAAGCTTAGCACTGCAGTGAAATGTTAGGAGAAAAGCCTTGCTTATTTAATTTAACGTTTCATTTATTTAACACTTCCCACTGTTAGAATGACCTTTGTCTCACAACCTCAGAGAATAGAAAGGATTTAACATGCGTGATTAGCATACAAAGCCTGCTCTCACCAATTCCTAAACTATTTGCAAGCATTGCAACACTTGGGATTAATAGTGAAAATGTGCAGAAATGTAATCAATTAATGTAATACCTTTGTTTCCTTACATGTGGACTCAGTCAGTGCCAGGCAGTTTAGCATTATCTGATGGAAGATTTATGCTGTCAAGAGGGTACATCATGTCCTGAGGTTTCCTGGGAGACTAAGGAGGGGGAGACCTCTTCTTTAACATGACCTTCAAAAAAGTAATGCTCAAATAACTGCGGTGGCATGTTCCAGTTCATGGGTTACCATCATGCATCATCAGGAAAATACTGAGGAAATTTTTATCTAAATGAAGATCCATGACCTATAGTGCTATATAAAAATGTCTTTAATATGCACGGGTAAAATGCGCAAACTTGCTTTAAAAACTGATTTTATATTCCTAAATAAATCTGGGGTGGGGTTCCTTATGGAGACCGTATCTTAATTATGTTCTCTGTTCCAAACCTGGAGTATGGAGCATGCAGGACTCCAGCTGTGGCAGGATACACAGCGATCCATTTCATCTGCTCCCAGTTACCAAAAGATTGTTTCCACACACCCAACACATCTAAATTTCATTTGAGACCCTGATGTCCTATGTAAAACCAAGTGCTGTAACTTGATGCCAAAGCAGTGCACACTGACAATCAGCGCGCAAGGCAGTGCACACTGACAATCAGCGCGCAAGGCAGCTTCGTGGTCTTGGGATACCACTGTAGTCTGTGTCAAACTACTTGAGCACTCTATTTCATACACACACACGGCCATGGAAAAAAGATAATTTTTTGTTTCACTCATTTCTCAATTTATGGGTATGCATATATGTGAGTAATATATATTTTTCTGCAAACTGCAGTCTGGTTCTTCCCTGCTTCTCATTAATGAAGGGCTTCTTCCTTGCTTTATTGGACAACAGTCCTGCTTCTAGAAACCTGATACAAACTATCCTAGCAGTGTACACCTCACACCTGCACTTAATTTCCTAGGGATGTAACAATACACTCAACTCATGATTCAATACGGTTCATGAGTTCCTGATATGATTTTCTCACGATTATTTAACATAATGAGCTGCCGACAAATTTATTAAATCTCATCCGCAAAGGGCCGGTGTGTATGCAGGTTTTTGGGATAACCTGTAGGTCAGCTGTTCAAACACAGGTGTGAAGAGTCTTCAGCCAAAACTTGTTTGCATGCAGTTTTTGTCTTGTCTGTGCTTTTCTCTTTTCTTGTCTGTGCTTTTCGTTTGTGATTACCGGAAAGCTAAAATGCTACCAACACCACTGATTTAAGATCGGGGGGGTGTGTCCTCAATTTCAAATTTGCTCACCATCTCGCATTCGGTCAAAACCAAAAACTAACGTAGATGTCGGCGTGAATACACAGTGACATCTGACGTCAAACTGAAGTTGTGAAATCAAATGTAATACACTGTATTACATTTTTCTGTAAAGTACAGTGGTACCTCAGTTCTCAAACTCATTAGAACTCAAATTTCTTAAAAGTCGAACCAACCAATTAAAAAAAAAAAAAATTAATTACCTAGAGCTCGATCTCAGAAGTCAAACTGTGAACACCGACCTAAGATGACTTGTACATGCGGAGAAATAAGTCGCGCAGCACGTCTCTCAACGGAAACAAAGGGTAACGTTTCAGTCTCAGCCTCGCATTTGCTGCGATAGCATCACTAGCTGAATACATATATTTAGACAGTAAAAATACATTTAGACAATGACAGACAGTAACGGTAATTATTATATAATGATACATTTTAAAATAATATTTTAATATTAATACTAAACCATTAATACATTTAATTAGTATAATATTGTCGTGCCGAGTGGGGACGGAACAGAGACAAAGGCGCAGACGAGAGTGAATCGGGGATTACGGGGTTTAATTACAGGTAAGGCAGGCAAAACGCAGATGGACAATACAATGACCGGGCTGGGGAAACAAAGTAAAATGCGGATGAAATACAGAGGACTAATGACAACCAGAAACAGCTGATCACACGGGGATTGCACACGGGGTTAACAAGGGGGCGCAGCACACGGAAGGAGTAGACGATCGGAGCGGGATGCACTGTTTGGATACATTTATTTTCTTACTTTACAAACTACTGTTTTGATAAATGTGCTTAGATGAGTTTAGTACAGTATATGCTCTTCTTGTTTTATCCAGTTCATTTTGTGTTTAAATGCTAAAAAAAAAACATATTTAGGTGTAATTTTTTTGGAGCTGGGAACCAATGAATTGGTTTTACATTATTTCTTATGGGAAAAATTTGATCAGAACTCAAATATTTTAGGATTCGATCCAGAGTTCTGAACGGATTACGTTGGAGTTCCGAGGTACCACTGTACTGTGAAGTACTCATTTTTCACATCAGCTGGTTTATATAGTGACACATTTACATTGATTTTTAACCAATGCGCGATTCTTCGTTACATGCGTAATGTTTCCCATTCCTTTTGACTTGATGTCATCCTTCGATTCATGAGAAACTATCGGATAAGTTAACGGTCAACTCTGGCCTTCGATTAAACCATGATTTATAGAGTGGTCTCTTAATTTTGTGTGTGTGTTTTTATAATATATATATATATATTTTATCATATATACACTCATATGTGTGTGTGTGTGTGTGTGTGTGTGTGTGTGTGTGTGTATATATATATATATATATATATATATAATAGATAAAAAGAAAATAATATATAGGTTTCATAACAAGCTTCTGCCAACATGGGTAAGCTCATTACAACAATGAACGAGCAATTATCGCATAATTCAGATGCAGCTGATGTTTTCCACTGCCGCACAACAGCAGTGGAGTAGCCTATCGACACTGCTGATAAGAGGTTTAAAGCAGCTAAATTGCAGAGCTGTTTAGAGAGGATACAATCAAGAGTCAATAGGGTTTCCTGTTCTTGGTCATATTCTAAAATAACATCAGCAACTCTGACATCCATGGCTCGCTTGTCCTGAAATTATAAATCATGTGATGACACCCATTTCACTGGATCTGATCAGAAACCAGATGTTTCCTAACCCCCCTTCTTTCCCCTCCAGGTCGTGGGTCAGATTGATAAGCTGACTTCAGACTTCGACTTTGACCTGGAGCCTGATGACTGGACAGTGGCCACAGCAAGCAGCACCTCAAGCAGCGAGCGTGGACTTGGAGATACCTTCAGGCTGGACTTCCTCAATCCCGATGTGCTCTCGGACAGCTGGGAGTTCTGCGGCTTCTTGGAAGGCCCCACCCCTAACGCCAGGCCGGATCCAAAGTTGTCGGACATGACGCTGGAGCAAGAGGGTGGGACGCCACCGCCAGCCACTGCCACTTACTCTCAAATGAATGGGGGGCTTCCCACCCCCAATGGACCCCTGAGGGTCACCCCAGATTCATCGAGTGAGGAGGCCACCAGCTCCACACACAGTCACAAGACGTCCCGGACCTCGGGCACCAGGGAACGGGTCCGCTTCAGCGACAAGATCCTGTACCACGCGCTGTGCTGTGACGATGATGAAGATGAGGAGGGGGAGGAAGGCCAGGCGACTCCAGATACGGATGAAGCCACCAGCCCGTCGGCGGCTTCACCCTCCCCCACACTGTCGTCCTGCGAACACTCCCTCCATAACTGCCTGGACTCCAGCACGTCCCCTTCACCGGACAGGGTCGTGGGGCTGCAGGCAGCAGTGGGAGCTCCCATGCCAACCAAGAGAAGCGTACTCCAGCCAAGCAGCCGGAAAAAAGTTTTAAGGAACAGCAGCACACAGACTGTCTCGGACAAGAGCACTCAAACAGTACTGCCCTATATCCCAGCCAGACAGAAAGTGAAGGAGCAGCTCTGAGACATTTTCAACTTCAAAGGAGATGCAAAAAGAATACTGTACAATTCCATGTGACGGTCAAAATGTCAGTGTACTATTTAATATGAAACACATAGGGGATAGATTAATACACAAATAAAATGTCTTATTAAATAAAATAAATGCTATATGAAAAATGGCTGGACTATCTAAAGTCATTGTGAGGCTCAGGGAAAAAGATTAATCATAATGTCCTGAACAAATAAAAGGTCAGCTTCTTCAAGTGGTCCCAAGAACAGAGAGCCATTCCCCAATGCACCAAAACTGAGGCTCTGTGGGTTCAAAAGTTTTTAACACTCAAAATCAGCCAGTGACAAATATTTTCCTATAACATGAAATATAGATATATGAAATATGTAACTAGATGTAATGAACACAAGCACAGAAACAAGTGTGATGATGTCTTTATCGTGATCAATCATCTTGAAGCCTGATGTTATGCCAAGCCGACATAACATTCAATGGGCACA
This sequence comes from Cyphomyrus plagiostoma, assembly GCA_019775915.2. Lineage (NCBI taxonomy): Eukaryota > Metazoa > Chordata > Actinopteri > Osteoglossiformes > Mormyridae > Cyphomyrus > Cyphomyrus plagiostoma. The sequence continues at coordinate 13,671,355 of JABFEA020000021.1, read as the reverse complement.
TCAGCATGAAAATGTAAGCTTTCGTACAGGAGTACGCATTTATTACCAGTCTAGCAGTAATGGCAGACTGGTGAGAGAGAACAGACATTCATGAAAATAAGTAGCTAGGCAAGGGCATATTCACAAAGACAACATCTACCTTGAGGGCAGACTGCTTCTAATAATTCCCACGCTGGCATCGGCCTTCCTCGGCACGGCTCAAAGTGCTCACTGCTGACTCATCTCCCCAGACATACTCCTTGGGGGATGCTCTGCTCCTGGCTCCTTCCCCGCTTCTTTCTCAAACCTTTCCTCCTCTGGGGGTTTACACCCCAACCAGTGTAGTGCACTCAGTGGCCTCTGGCACTGGCTGAGGAACACCCTCCGGTGTCCCCCCCCTACTGGGGGTCCTCGCCTTTACTGCCACTCTGCTTTTTCCTCCCCCGCCATCTATACACCTTCCCATGCTGTGTCACATCCCCCGGATTCTTCTATTTTTACATTCTGCCAGGTTCCCTGAAGAACTTGCTTTCCACCACGACTTCTAAATCGCAACTGCACCATTTTTGACCACGAGGCTCACTGGTTCTTCACTGAAAAACTGTGATCTATAACCATTAGTAGAAAGGCATGTGAAAAATATGTAACCCTCATTTTATTATGTGCAAGAAACAGGGCCCAAACGCCGGTCCTCAGCTTGCGGCTTTAGTCATGTGATGCAGGCAGAGAGAGCAATTTCCGTCCTCTGTCATCACCTCAAAGGAGCTCCACGCAAGTCCAATGCCAAGGCGTGAAACTCACCTCAAACGATGCTAAGAAAAACTGTACTGGAAATTAGGAGGGTTACAAAAAGTCAGAGCAGAGCCCATTTTTTTCCACCCATAATAAAACACAAATGAATATGCATACGCATCTAAGCAAATACACACATTTCCACTCACACAACTGGTACAGAGTGTCTGCCATCTGAAGGGCAGGTGGGTCATGCGGCCGTTAATTTCAATAACCGATTATTTTTATTATCGCTTTTACTTCGCCACTACAGTAAGCTGTCCAGCGATTCCCCCCAAAGATGTTGCCGTGTGATCACTCAACAGTTATGTGCAAAATGAAACAGACTGTAACCCGCATACAAACAGGATAAGAGCCCCCTGGTAATTCTTTCCAGTCTTGTACTATTGTCATTTTTAAATATGGTCCCATGGTTTTCTATTATTGTCACAAGGTCCAAAGCTTCATAGATTTGCATATAGTTTATTATTTTGCCACAGAGATCAGCAGATTCCTTCACCTATTACAATAAATCACAGATTTTTTTTTGTTTTTTTTACTTTTATACCATTATTTTACTCCGGCAGATCAGGTGAAGCACTGTGCTGTGAAGTAAAGCAGCAGCGACCGTGTGTAAATCCTTTGTTTTTGCAAGAGTTGAGCTTCTTATACACTGCACTACCAGCCAGCCTGTAAGAGGGTCAAAGGTCAGAGGTTATCATGCCGAGGCAGGCTGCTGACAGGGTGCTGATGGGGACGTTCTGACAGGGCACCCAGGGAGAAATGTGGAAGGAGATGCATGTCTAACAAGCTCGGCATCACCGGACAAGGGCATCAACACGCAGCCAGCCCTCTCAGGGAACAATCAGCACAAATCAGAGCCAAGTGACATGGACAGTAATGGCCACCTAGTGGGAGGCCTGATTGCAACACAAGCTGGAATCCAGTGGATCAGAATGATAAAGATAGAAACCTTTTCAAGTTCTTGGACAGACTACGTCACATAAGATTACATATCAATTAGAGACGCACACCATATGGACAGAGGCGCAGGCGATAGCCTCAAAGCGGCGTGCACACTCATAGCCACATGCTAACATGTCGTTAGCATGGACGTTCTTCACTGTGAGTGAAGACAATACAAAGCTTGAAATTTGTATTACGTGTAAAACCAAGGTAAATAGTGGGGGAACCACCAAGAAAAAGTGGTAGAGCATTGAAGATAAATTTTAAATTGATTATTAAACAAATACTAGAAAATCTTGAAAAAGAATAGTGATTAAAATTGCAAAGCTAGCTAAGGTTTTTTCCTATGACAGAGTAAAAATGTTTTAGCGAAACTAACTCCCTGCACTATAATGTCCATACAATATGAAGGTATGGAAAAAGCCTGATCTTAATCTATCTTACTAGTGATGTAAAAACTGTATATGCATAACATGCAATATTGGCATTAACAATATTACACTGCACCTATTATTATTTGGAAGAGAACAGTACACATGAGATTTATTTGGAGGTTTATAACCCATGGGCTACTTTTTAAGATGAGGGGAAAAAAAAATGAAAAAGGTAAATGCCATGTTATCTGGTAAATTTAAACATAATGGAAAATTAAATAAGTAACTGACTTTTCTTTTGTTATTTAAATCTGTTGCTCTTGCTCGGTATAGTAAAATATGTCAGATAAAGTTTATATTCAGTCAATTATTTGTACCTCTTTCCAATCACAGAGCACTTTTATTTTGAGACATGTTTAAGTGATCCTGTAGCTTAGTGCAGTTTGGGAGAAATTATAAAGTTTAACATTTTCTTTTATTATGAAAATAATTTTGCACTGAAGTAATCTTAGAAAGAAAATCGGAATCAGCAGGTCACACTTGCAAAGAAATCGGAAATCAGAATCAGCCAAGAAAATTGCAATTGGTGTCTCTCTAATATCAATACGTTAATTTAAAAGTTAAGGTTAGAGGGAAAAACATAATCGCGGCCTCATTTGAACAACTGTGACGTCTCATCCCAAGGTATCTTCAACACATTAAAACTATTCTGTCTTACGATGACTTATTGTCTGATGAGCATAGAGAAGCTTGTACAGCTATAAAGGTATTTCATCTACTTTTTAGCACATTTTACTGGTGCCACTAGGTTTCTCCTACAGTCCAAAGATGAGTCGTTTAAGTGAGCCCATGTCTATAATTGTCCTCAGTATGTGTGATGAACTAGTCTTCCTTCCTGAACATCTCTGGTTTTGCCCCCAGCACTTCCCGGGATTGGCTACTCATCAGACAAGCACTTAATTAGACAGGTATGGATTATACGATTATGCGGATGTTATGGGTTTTCTGCAGTCGACCTTGAGGAGCTCTCTGCCGGTGCTTAACCATGGAAGAAAGCTGACCCATCCACAGGCCCCCATGGCCATGGTGCAGATCAACAATGGGCACAGAGAATCTCTCAGAAAACGTTGCAGTTTGAAAGAAAAAAATATTCTTAAACTTCTCCACCCCAAATGGTCAAGATGTCCAGCTCCAGAGACCCAGTATGGAGCATATGAATAATTAAAATAAAACCACCAGTATGGCTCCAAGATGGAGCAGCAGATCTACACAGAGCTGTTTAGCTATTTATTCATTCTGTGACTTTCCCATTCTGTGGAACAGAGGCTTAACGATGCGTCTGAAAGGCATAAAAATGGCCTTGCCAGGAACACTGAAACCGGCCCTCCAGCCATCACTCAAGAAAAACCTGAAACAATCCCCTGACTGTTGAAAGAGCAGTTTTGTAAAACAAACAAACAAATAAATAAATATGATATTGATCTGCCTGTCGCCTTCACTTGTGAGCCATGAATAGTGGGGCAGCTTCTCCTATCGATCCAGACCTACATCCACATTCAGGATCCCAGAGGCAGACACCCAATTAGATGAGTGTTTCTGCATTTGTTCTGTATGGTGGTGAGGTTGAGTTTAATTCAAATCTATTTTTCAATTGGATTTTATTTGTATAGTGCATTCTCACAACACTGCATTGTTTCAAAGCACTTTATATTATCCCTGCCCAAAGCCCCCAGTGAGCAAGCCAGAGGTGACAGTGGCAAGGAAAAACTCCCTAGAAGGAAGAAACCTTAGGAGGAAGCAGACTCAAAGGGGAAACCCATCCTCCAGGGGCCAGCAGAGAAATTCAAATAAACAATTGATATTTATTCCTCTGTGCCTTCCAACAAGCAACTTAATTAAGCAGATGGTGTTAGGTGGGGGGGCGGCATGAAGGTGCAGTGGTTAGCACTGTTACCTCACACCTCTGGGACCTAGGTTCGTGTCTTCGCCTGGGTCACATGTGTGTGGAGTTTGCACATTCTCCCTGTGTCGTTGTGGGGTTTCCTCCGGGATCTCCGGTTTCCCCCTCACTGTCCTGCGATGGGCTGGCGCCCCGTCTAGGGTTGTTCTCTGCTTCGTGCCCATTGCTTCCAGGATAGGCTCCGGACCCCCCGCGACCCAGTAGGATAAGTGGGTTGGAAAATGGATGGATGGATGAATGGTGTTAGCTGGCCTTTACATATGTACAGATGTAGGGCTCAGCCGGAAAGAGAGAGGGCATAGCAGAGCAACCCTGCTCTCTGAGCTTCTGGCGGGCTCTGGTGGTGGTGGATGGGTGCTATCTATGGGCAGCACAGTGCAAAGGAGGACTGGAAAATGGCACAATGAGAAAGAAATACCAGGGTGGAAATAGGAGAAGTGAAACCCATCCACAACACATCATCACCTGAGCCATCCCTATCTCCGCTGAAATCGGATTTTGATATTCCCCACATTTTTGCAGGCTGACATCTTAATCCTTTTCCCGGGATGAAGCACTACATCAGGCAGCACAGGAGCCACTGAATGGCTGAAATTATTCTGAGAATAGCAACTAATCAACTGACGACATCCCTGCCACGATACCCTGCTCCAAAGACATTAGCACGATGTAATTCAGAGCAGAAGGTCTCACCAAGCACTGGCCGTGGGACCTCCCTTCAGTCCCCCGCAAGCTCATCCGCATCACGCTCTCTTCGTGGCCCATGAATGAAGATTCAAAATCTATTCACATCATTACCACCAATTCCCTGAGCTGTGAATCACCATCCAAAGCGTTTTTACAGAGTGTCAGGAAGAGACTTGGCAGAGTAGGGGAATACATTTCTGCTTAATTAATCCCATTCCTTACTTTAGGTATTAAAAGGTAATGGTCTGTTTAGCCATCAAACGGGCAATTAGTCACTGTCTAATCATTTTTCAAATATTTTATAGATATGTCACAGCCAGGTGTGTCTTTCAGACGGGGACCTTTCCCTGAATGCTTTGGTTTATCTCCCATATCTGAGGTCTTATGGCTGTCAGGGGTATTCAAAGTATAAATTGCAAACGTAATGGAAAAAAAAAACCCTTTCCATTGCAAACACGTTCAGCCAGAAGTTTACCTAATTCTGCGCACCATCAAAGGGTATGTCTGAGCATGGCCTCTTTTTGGTGTTTGTGCCAAATGGCACAATGTCACTGTAGCACAGATTTTCATGGGGGGGATGGTCGAAAGTGCCTCATTAATAACTATAACTGTTTATTCAAATCACACACTCTACCTTCTCGATCTTTAGTTACTATGGAAGAAGGTTCACAGATTAAAATGTACATCCCCCCTCTCCTCACTTTCATACTTCACCTGGACTGCAGCAGGCTTCAGAAACCCCCCCCCCCGAGCGACTTTATGGAATTATTACCACATTCCATTGGCAGCACTCAATTAGCAACCCCCCCGTAACATTCCCTGCTGTCAAATTCTAATCACTATTAATGTAAATAGTGAGTCGCAGCTCAGGTACAAAAGGACAAAAGGGATCAAATCATTATTATTGGTATGAAAAGAAAAAAAGAAAGAAAAAAAAAACTCAGAATTTGTTACGTCAACACCCAGGGAACTGAGGCATTGCATACATTTAATTGAGCACCATTCTGTGCCTTGATGGCTAATTCAAAAATCCATCTGTGTAATTAAAATTAGCTAAGCATCCCATGTTCCAAGATGTCAAAAAAGTATTAATAAATACATATTTGCTTCTTCCTCTTAATCTAGTACCTGAAATGGTTGTCATTTTGCTTTTTCAAAAGTGTTAGTTCTAGAGGTCGACCGATATGGGTTTTTCAATAGCCGATGTCGAAATTGAGGAGTCAGGGTCAGCCGACGGCCAATATATGCTGTCGACATTTTTTGGCCAAAAATTGGACATTTTCCGCTCTATTAGCATGATAAAATATCACACTAATAACAAGTGATACACAAAATTTCTCAACTTAGCATTTATTGAATACTGACTTGTGTAAATTTAAATATAAAAACTTAACAAAAACACAATACAATTTGTAAACAACTTAAACTTATGAACAATAAAAATAGCAGCATCAGAATCTCTTTAGCAGCAAACACAAGCCTGATGCAGATATTGCACCTGGATTTTCGTGGTGTTGGATTGGTGCTGCCATACAGGACTAGATTTTTGTTCATCCATCAGACAGCAATTACTAAAACGAAAAAAAATGCAAGGTTAGCATTTTTATTATAGTGCCTTTATCTTCAATTCATTCTACAATTCCAGTATTCCATGCAGATTAAAAGAATTACACTCTAATACATTTTTAAAGAAAAAACACTTTAAGTGCATCATGGTATGACGAGTAGTGTACAAGGCCCAAAACCTTTCACTAACATGTTGTTTATGCTGTTAGCAGACATAACTTACAAGCCAAATTCACAATCAGAATATAGCGATTGCGGAAAATAAAATAAATTTGTCGTATTACACAGGCTTGTATGCAAGGACAACATAAGTCCCTAGTGATTGTGACGTTGTCCACGTATAAGTCCGTATAAAGGATAGACATTTTTAATGAGGAAACGAATTGCGCAAAGTCGTGCACTTTTTATCTAGACGTCTGACATTTGTTTTTATCTCCGTTCTCAAATGCAGAAAAGTTGCACAGAAGGACCATTGTTAGTATCAGCTCAAGTAAATAGCAACCAGGCTTTCGAACAAAGAGTTTTCGCCGCCATGCATTGATCTTAGCAGTATATCAGCCCTGTGTCTCCAAGGACGGCGCTGTCTGTGATCGGGGCAGAGAAACAACTCTCACACATGGTGCAGTGTTTAAGAGCGCTACCTGCTCCGCCCCACACACACAGAGTGAAACTCTTCAACACAAGAAAAAAAAAACAGAACTGATAACATCGGACTGATATTGTAAAAATTAAAATGATAATTAAAATTATTTTTAACAATTAATAAACGTCTGTGAGCCCACCAAGAAGTGCACAAAAGTAGCTGTCAGAATCAACACCTCCTTAAAGTTACCTGTAAGCTACAGTTAGTTGAAGGCTCGTTATCATTACCTCAGTTCCCGAGAGCGTAATTCGCGTTCACTTTCAAAAGTGCTCATGTTTTCTTTTTAAAGCAATATTTCATAGCAAACCAGATAAATAAACAGGTAATTGAAAGATCAGAATATAAACCTTACCGTTTTCTCTCAGGACCCTTCCAACTTCTGGTTGGGGTCCTGCACAAGGTATCATGGATTACGTGTTCCACAGCAACAACAACACTGGGGTGCCCGCAGACGTGCCTATCTGTAAAACGGCGTAGTGCACTCGGATATCGGCCGATGCACATACATTTAAAAATGCTAAATATCGGCCCAATATATCGGCCGGCCGATATATCAGTCGAGCTCTAGTTAGTTCTAGAGCTGGGAGATATGCCTAACAAAATCAAAATTAAACTACAGATGACAAATGGTTCAAAACAAGTTTTAACTTTTTTACTTTAAAGTGCAATCTGACAAGCCAAAAAAGATGCTTGTAAGGGAGATGGCAGACCACGCCATTGTAAACACTTTTAGAAACTTGTAAAAACTTTTAGCATGTTAATGAATCCCGGCTTTTACACAGTATGTATGAGCACCATGTCTCCTGCAATATACATCGCGACAGCGTTTGTTAATGTTATCGCCTTCCACCGTGCCCCATTCTTATCATATGGCACACAGTTCGAAAACGCGTCAGGGACAGCTGCTTGCTTAACTTTGGATGTTGTGCTGGTGCTGCGGGTATTTTCATTTCGCTGGAAGCTGCGCTTCTCCCACTCCGCTGTGTGCCTCTGCTTTGGGTGATGGAAAAAAAATTGCCGTGCTGCTTCCTTTGGTTGCAACAGTTTTTAAACAGACTTTGCAAGGAGGACTTGTGTGGTCTGTGTCCGACCGCACAAAACCGGACCATTGTCGTGTTGTTTGTGAATCCGCTACAGTGTTTTGATGCGCCGCGCTAATTTGCCCGTGAAGAACATTGCGTTGCATTAGTTCCACTTTTGGCGCTCGCGTGTTAAATAAGCTATAAAATCGATTTTCATAAAAACACATCGTCCTGAACTGTAAATTCGAATTAATCGACAGATTTATCGCCCACCTCTAGCGGTTTTCATTTCCTCCAAACCCCATATAGTGACACTCTGCTGTTAGTGCCTCCCTGAAATCTCTTCAGTTGGAGGAGGAAGCAGCTCTGAAAAACTTTACTGCAACTTAAGTGCGTAAACACAGATCTGCACTCACCACCCTATGCTGGCTACCACCATCCAAAGCATAATATGAAATACCCTTCATGGCTTAAAAACAGCATTGCACCAGTGCATTCTCCCAATTTATCAAATAGTACACCCTCTTCAAGTCCGTGATTCACATACACTCTCCACATTTAAGCAATTTTTTAGCACCTGGTTCTGAAAAACAAGGGGAGTGCAGCACCTGTTTTTACCCACTACAAGCACTAATTAGACTTAAATTTTAGCCACTTCCATACAACCCACCTACTTACGAACAGGATACTTCAATCCTATTGGTTTTTAAATGCATCTTGGGTGACTGGATCACAAGTGGACAGCTGAGATACATTGCCGTTTAGACCTGGGCCTATCATGGGTCTTCAAGGTGCTCGGCTAATGACGCGTTTAGATTCTGTCACTGAATGTGTTGCTTTGGCTAGAAGGTCAAATTGACCCACACACAGTTATTATGAACTTCTTGTTGGTGGGGCTTTACTAGGTGGGGGAACCCTAAGTTCCAGTGAGATGGCGGAGCAGAGAAAAATGACACACCTTAAAATAACTCCCAAAGTGACTCAGCCTACGCCCACACAGAGTATTCAATCAAAAACAATCTCCATCCACAAAGACATTTTCACATTGTTTACGAAAGTATTACTATAAACACTGAAACTATTACTCTACATTAGGCATGCGCGCATCGACACAGTGATTAGCAAATGGATTTCTTTTTGGGCAAATATGCAGCAGTCATTTGTATATACAGGTCAACCACAGGGACAGCGCCTTCGAAAGCAGCTCCACCCTATCCGCCACGTAGGGTGACATGGTGGCCAATCCGATGATGAGAGGCAGGGGACGTGTGATAAATAGGGACAAATCAGGGCTCTTGCAGAGTCTGCATTTTCAAAAGTCTCTGCTTTCACTTTGCCATATTGCAACTTGTCAAACAGAATTTTCTGAAGTATGCGGCCGTGGCAGTGTTTACAGAAGTCTCCGCAGTGGGAACAGGGGTGGAGCTAAAAATCCTTGGATTGCAGTGGGGGCGGCATGGTGGTGTAGTGGTTAGCGCTGTTACCTCGCACCTCTGGGACCTGGGTTCGAGTCTCTGCCTGGGTTACATGTGTGTGGAGTTTGCATGTTCTCCCGGTGTCGTCGTGGGGTTTCCTCTGGGTACCCCGGTTTCCCCCATGCTGAGGCTGATTGGAGTTCCTAAATTGCTTGTAGGTGTGGTTGGTGTGTGACTGTGTTCCCTGCCTCGTGCCCGTTGCTTCCAGGATAGGCTCCGGAACCCCCGCAACCCAGTAGGATAAGCGGGTTGGTGGATGGATGGTCTGACAGCAAGCGCAGACATAGTAGGCTAGGAGGGCACTTGTAGGGGATTCCTGAGAGTCATTGCCGGCAGTTGCACCGCTCACTCCCATGAGAGCTCTACTTCACAGCAGGACCTGGTGTCACTCTAACTATGCTAGCTGAAGTGTTGGTAGCTAGCAAGACAGAAGCCAAGTTGCACATAAAACATCTTGTGTGTTTCGTGATATTTCTTGAAGTTCTGAATTTGAAAGTACAAACCACTTGAGGGAAAGAGCAACTCGCTTTCCTTCTGTAGCAAACTACTACCACAAAGTTTATCCATACAAATGAACCTGCCGAAGGGAAGGGATGAGACCGGGACAAGGATGCATGTTGAGTGTGGGACTCAGACTTTACTTTCTGATTGGTTGAGTATGTCGACGGCATCACCAGGCTGCAGCAACACAAAAAAGAAACCCACTTGACATTTTTATATATGAAACCGCCAATCAGATTTAATTATGTATTAAATGAGGGTGCCGGAATGCTGTTCCAGATCGCTTAGCCCTCGCTTATTGGGAATACATTACATATTAACATTTACACTACAAAAGGTGTGTGGTCAAATGTATCCCAGAGTGGTTTAGGTGAATAGATCACAATGTGTCTCGTGTCTCGTTTACATTTGTATTTAGCGCTGTCCACTGGATCCGATCACCAAAGGGGCATTTTAAAGTCATGTAATCAGGGCTTTTTCCCCTCGTTTCCCCACTTTTAGCCCCTGGCCACTGTTCAGGGCCGCCTGCTTGAGTACTACCAGATCACCAGCTGCACTCAGGCAGCAAATCCACGTGTTGGTCGGACTGAGCGTGGGGTCGTGTGCACCGGCTTTCTGTCGCCTTCAGTAAAGCTGCTCATCCTCGAGTTTGCTGTGCTTTTCCCTTTTACAGCTTCCCTTGTCATTTGTCCCTTTACAGACCGTTTCTTAGGGGCACCAGCAGGTGCCTATGGGGGAGGACATGTCCAGTCCGCATGTGTCGGTGCCTTCGTGTGGAAAAGCCTGATCACGGACTTACAGCCCGACTTTGAGTTGACATTGTCCGACTCTTTGTTCTTAAGTCGAGCCCTAATGACGATAATCAATCCATCACTTCATTTAGCCCTTAATCACTTAACTGATTTAAATGATTAATGCACTAGAACAGAGCACACAGTTACTCACAGCACGCTGGGAGTAACGACGGCTAAGGGACAGTGGCCATCTTTCACTATCGTTCAGCATCATCTATGACCATGGTTTGGTCTGTGGAGGTGGCTAGGCCACAGTCTTATAATCGGAAGGATGCCCATACCTTGCCAAGATGGATGCTGTTGTACACTCAAGCAAGAAAGACACCTGAATTACACCAGTTCATGAACAGTAGCACAAATGTAAAATTGTACCAAAGAAAAAAGGGTCTGATTATCGTTACAGAAGTGCAATTTTTTTTATGCAAACTGTGTATCCCTGTGTAATCTGTAAAGAGCAATAGTGTGTAAATATCTTAGATCAGGGGTTTTAAACCTGGGGGTTGTGACCATCTTGGGGTGCCCTGAACATTTAATGAGGTCTGGAGAGACACTCCATAAATAGACAGAATGGTGGCACACCCAGCCCACCTCCTCACCTGTAGCTGCTCCTGCACCCACTGAAGCCTCTCCTCCGCCGTGCGCCCCTGCACCGTGAAGCCCTCCTGAGCATCAGGGTGGTTCAGCTGAGCAGAAGGGATGTTCAGAGACCGGGGGCGGCCCTCGTGGCAGCGGGGCATGTAAGGGCTGGCCGGCTGCTCAGGAGCACTGCCGCTCACGCTCATGCTCATCTTGATATCAGCCACGATGCGGTCAAGGTGCTTGTCAGGCACCGCTGCCCCCTGGTGGCTGGAGGAATAACCTGTATTCCGGTTCCCATCTCGACCATGGGGGCTCCGTGAGTCTGGCGCCTTCTGTTGGACTTCTTCCTCTTTGCTTGGACAGTACTCAGTCTCCGCCTCTTCCTCCTTGCCCTCCCCTGCACTCCCTGCCATTGGATGGGCGTGGGCCACTGCACAATGGTCCCGCGTCACTTTGGGCTGGCTGTTACACCTTGAACCCACAGAATCACGTTCCACCACCGCTGACTGCCCTCGAGGCTCTGCTCTCTCCTCCACGGCCTCCTGGCCTCGTCCCGCGTCAGGGGGGAGCCTTACTTTCCCGCTGCCATAGTCTTCCTCAACACCGTCCACCCCCTCCAGGTACGCGTCATCCTCGGGACAATAGCGGATATAGTATGTTACGCCCTCCTCATCTTCAGGTAGCCCTTCATCATACTCCTCTTCCTCCGACGTGTTGTTTACATAGTCAGAACTGGAGTCCTCATCGGCACTCTCGCCGGGGATATGGAAGTTTGTGTGACTGTGGCCGTGGGGCGCCCCAGGGGCAGGGGGCTCCTCGTCAGCGCTGTCGGCCCGAGGCCGCTGAGCTGCATGCGTATGGCTGGGCGCCGCTGCCTGGCTGCTCTTTCCATCAGGCCCCTTGGTGCCGCAGTAGCGCGAAGGTGGCCCCACCCCCCTGCTCTGGGGCCTCTCGTCGGGGCCCTCTGCAGTGTAATGGGCCGGGCGGCTCCGAGCCCTGCTGCTTCCACTGGTCCCAGGCCTCTCCCTGTAAGCCATTGCCGGCTGCGCTCACACACACTGCATCGCGGCTTCACCCAGTCCTGCAAGACAACAGACGATTGGATGAAAATTAGTCCCAGCATCACTGCAAACCCAATGAAAGTGGCCGGCACAGATGCACAGAGACTGGCTTCTGCTCTCTGCAGCCATTTCGCGATCTTTGTGTCTGGAACTAAACAGACCTCAGCTATGTCTATTCCGGAAGCCTCTGGAGAACGAGCGTTTGGGTGATTTGGAGACACCACCATGTTTCCCCCTGTGGCAGTATTCATCAATGACGTACATCTCAAGAGAGCAGCAATGCATCCACACAGGCAGGGCACACGACACCCATGCAGTCACCAACGCGCTCCCTGGCTCAGCACTTGCTGTTGTCTATTCTAACGCTTACGTTAGAATAAGCTAAGCAGAGAAGCCTCCAACTGCCCCCTTGGATTGCAAGTGAGCCAGCATTTGCCTTTGCTCCCTGCACCAATCACAGCCCAGGCCACTGGCTGTGCCAATCACAGCCCTTGTATGTGGACATCACCCTGAGGAGCAGTTCATAAATAAAACATCATCATGAGACTTTCTTGAGAAACATGCAAAATATGAATAGTAAAAGTGAAGATGACAAATCTTCATCTGATCAACAATAAAAAACATTATGCTCCTGTTAGAACACCTACATGGCATAGAACTGTGACCAAAGGTCTGTTCTTCTCAGTGTAGCTGTTCCCCTATTTGGAAACTGCTTCTGCAAAGAAACTCTTAGGAGCCCTGGTATGCCGCCTAACCACGGCACTGCTCACCGAAGCCCTCTGTCCAATTTACATCAGTCACCGTAGGCCAACTACCAAAACGCAATGTCCTTTGCATGGTATGATTTAAATTATAAATCAACTGCATAATTAAACAAACATGGAGTTGTAATATATCCTCTTGGACACAATCAACCCAAACCAAAGTAAATCTAGGAGGATGCGTTTAATTTCTGTTTAAATTCATTTTGTTTATTCTCACTGACAGTCCTGGAAGAGTCAGCCATCACCTTGTGCTCATCAGTCAGTTCAAAGCAAGGCTGAACATGCAGTGCTGGAACACCAGCCTCCATGGTGTGTGTCTGCCATCCCATTCCAGAATTTGTGCTCTGAAATGATATTTACGGTGAATTCCCACAAAGAACTTGCCCAGGGGACAGTCACGGTCAGAGGATGGGGGTGTCCGCTTGGGCCACGCTGCAACTGCACCCAGCCATGAAAGGGGGGCCTCACCTGCACATTCCCCTTGTTCTGCTGGCGACAAACAGACAGCTAAGCTGTTTGCGGGAAATTTATGGCTTTGTCAGCGGTGAGGGTGCCTGGCTGAAAGGAGGATGTTAGCAGCTGTTGACCTTGGAAGCTCACCACAGATCCAGTGAGGGGGAACTCACGCCGCTGAGAGTGACATGTCATGACATTGTGTTTCAGTGTCTGTGATGAGACGCATAGATCACGGAAACAAAACGGAAACCCAAAAAACCCAAACGAAACAGAAACCAAAACAATACCCACCCAAAAAAATTGCCCTCTCAAGAGACTCTCCAGGTCCAGGATGCTTGTCCTCTACCAGTGACTGAGGATTTAGACCAGTGGTTCTTAACCTTGTTGGAGGTACCGAACCCCACCAGCTTCATATGCGCATTCACTGAACCCCTCTTTAGTGAAAAAAAATATAATTTTTTCAAATTCAAGACATAGATAAGTATTTTACTGGGGCACAAAATGAGCCGTGCATGAACATCACCTTGTTCAAAGAACAAAACCAACACAATGCATGAACTTACAACAAATT
>JABFEA020000021.1:13626708-13637413 GCA_019775915.2 Cyphomyrus plagiostoma | reverse complement strand
GACATCATGAGTAGTGCACAGGTGTACCTTATACTGCCCACAATAAAAGGCCACCCTGGAATGTGCAGTTTTTTGCTGTATTGGGGGTCTGGGGACTCAGAACCGGTCAGTATCTGGTGTGACCACCATTTGCCTCATGCAGTGCAACACATCTTTTTCACATAGAGTTTATCAGATTGGAGCAGAAACAAAGGTGTTGCGTTTATATTTTTGTTGAGTGTATAAAACAAATTCCATAGTATGCATATAGTTATTTCCCTAAAATACTTCTATATTGACTATAGACATGTGTTATTCTTAGTTTTCAGTTGCACATGTTGCTTGTTTACTCCAACATTTAATTTTTAGCCTATATGCTCAGCAATTTGCACATTTTACATTTTTCTTCATTTGCTTTTGTTCTTATATTTAACACATTTGTTAAAAGTAATTTGCACATTTTGCATATGCATCATTTTAGAATTTTATCCTTGGCCAACTTCTGATTTGCACAGTTAGCTGTTTTTATCCATTTGGTCAATGTTTTTATATTTAACATTTCATTTTTTGCCTTTTGGCTCTAAGCAATTAGTACATTTTGCATTTTTCTTTCCTTTGCAACTTTTATTTGACATTTTTATTATAAGGCAATGCTCTAAGTAATTTGCACATTTTGCATTTTTGTTCCTTTTGTTGTCATGTTGTCATGTGTGTTTACATTTTGTATGATTCCGTTTTTGTGTGCCACTTGCCAAGAAATATTTGCCACTCTTGTCTTAATATTTTGTCATTTCTTTCAAAGTGCATTCATTCTCATCACAAGCCACATATACTTTCTTCTATGAAAAACAAACGTTTCGGCTGGCGATTTGGCAATACTGACTCAAGTGAGTCGCACACCCGGATCAGTTTAGTGAGTGACTCAGAGGGAGCTGAATCCTAAAAAGGAACTGAATATTACTGCTCTGCTACATAAACTAATTACTTGCTACATGTTTAAGACACACCTCAATCAAACTTACTTAAAATTACATTTAGATACTAATCCAAGCATCTTTTGAATATGCCTACCTATTACAAATTACAATGAGACAGAATGTCGTTGGTAAGCTTCCAGATCAATGTAAAATGTTTCTCCATTGTCACATAAATTACAAGAAATTATTGTGTACCTTTATGATTTCTAAGAGTGATTTCTGGTAATTACACTACAAAATGTTTTGTTCATATATTAAAATGTGAGGTTGATACCAAGGCACACTCTTATGAAACTATATGTTTGAAGTTGAACTTCATGGTGGTAAATGACAATTTAAACCGTCACACTGCATCGACAAATTGCCTTTTTCTCATTAGGATGTTAATGATTAGCCGAAATGAATGTTTCTTTCCCTGAATAAGATTGACGTTGAGTGGTTATAGTAAATTAATTCCACCCAGGGTCCTTCAAGGTTCTCATCACACTTGTCCTTAATTCTAATCCTGAATAGACTTGTTTGTTCAATGGTACTGTTTATACTCAGGGTTCATATTGAATAACTGGAGTGGATGAAGAGCTCCAGTAAAGTCAAATCTTGCTCAAGTGTAAACTTTTCAATCAAACTAACCCAAGTGTGACTGTAGGCAGTTAAAGGCGTATTTTAATTTACCGAACAGAACTGACCTATTCGAACAGCAATAGAAATATGTAACTGGAATTTCTTTCTCAGAATTATTCTTACCAGCACAACAATGTATTCAAAATTAATCAATTTAAAATATAAAGATTAATGAAGGTTCCCTTTGTCAGTACAATGATGTAATCACTACTAGCAGCATGGATTTTCTCAGATGCTCACACTGTATTCAATTCAGTTATTTTGTACCTTTGGCTGCCATAGATGCAGTAATTCTGTTTTGTTGCATTTGTCTTACAGTTATTCACAGAATTTATGCTTCACATAAATATTTTTCACAATGGACTTAATCCTTTTAATACCGTCTAATCCATCTGCAAGAGGAAATGCTTTTAAAACTGTGTGGTTTCGAAGATGCGGTACGGGTGTATATATTAGGCTTCAGCTACTTAATATGCAGATTGAGGATAAAAAATAAACACTACAGAAAGAAATTCTATAACTTTGTTGTGCCTCCATCTCATTCTTTGGAAATTCTATTATTATTTTATTATAAAGCCTAGCTCATCCCCCAGATGTTGACCAGAGAGGGGCCATTGTCACATCAGTTAGGCTCTGGGAGCGGTTGGGTCGTGCTGTTTTGCTGCATGCACAGCTGGCAGAAGCTGAGATGAATGCCAACACATGCTGTCATCATTCAGACTACCAAAACCAGAGGGACAGCAGGTGACAGATTCTAGCTACCCCCAGGTGGCCTGAAAACAGGGAGCTGCATAAAGAGACCATCATCAGCTGGGGGTCTCAGGTGGGGGTGGTGTGTCCCAGTTGGTCTCCTGGTCCTTGGTTACGGTCTGAAGTGGAGTCACAAAAGCAGAGCAAGACAGAATATTCTCCAGGTCTCAGTCCCCAGACTTAGTGTTTGGAGCACATCTAGATTTACAGTTTTAGTTGCTGGACAGTAAGTAACAAAATCAGTAGGAAACCCAGGATCATCAATCCTGTTGGTTCAGGTGCTTTGTCAAGTGAAGATATTTAAGATTCTTGTGATCCGTTTCCAAAAATGGGAATTTAACCCCCTCTATCCAATGACAGCATTCCACCAGTGCTAACTCAATGGCTAGCAATGCTGTTTCCTTTCTTATAATTCTGTTCCACAAGGGATAATCAACGAGAGAAAAAAGTGCATGGATGGATTCTCGTCAGCATCCACACACATGATAGCAATACCACACTCACCCCAGTGTCTGAGGTACCCAGCCCTATGACAAAAGCCCTCTAAGGAACTTGGCGTCCAACCAGATGAGTGAACAACAGTATCAACCAGCCAGATATCAGTTGGGCCTCTGTACTATCCTCAGGTACGAGCACATAACCGGGGAATGATATATCTATATATGTATAGATATATGTAACTCCAATTTGACACACAACCAGTTCCCTATTAAATGCTGAACAATCGGTCTGACATGAGATGATAGCATGTACATGTTCAGGCATCATTTCAGAAAAGATTCATTGAAGGTAAACGACAACAAACCTATTCAGTATATCCCGGAACACTACATTTACAAACTCCTGAAACACATTTGGAGCACTTACTAGCCCGAAGACTAGTATTCATAGTGCTTGTAATGCTCTTTGGTTGTATGGAAGTCTGTTTTACACTTTTCTCCCTCCCACATATAAAATAGGTTATAGGTGCTGCAAAGGTCCGGTTTAGTGAAGATACATGTCAACTGAACCTTTGCAATTGATGACAGGATCAATGGCAGGGGTAATGATTCTTAATTGCAATCTCATTAAGACTCTGGTTTTCTATACAAGCCATAGCCCTCCGTCCTTTATTCCCCCCACAAAGAAAAAGCTGGTAGCTACAGGAGAGGTCCATGATGAATGAAATGACACTCCAGAGCTTCTGTAATATACTCATCTATAGCTGGTGCCATTGAGACAGAGGGGGGATGAGATTAATAACAATGCCCATGAAGGGAAGAACTGAGGCCCTCTTTAAATTAAACAAGTCAGCACGAGGGGCAGGCATCCGTACATCCTTAGTGGTGCCACTCTACAGCGGCAGCACAGACAGAAAAGGATATGTACCTCCCCTTGCCAAAACTAGACATTTGGATAATTCCACTGAGGCCCAATCTATGTGTGGGTTATGTAAGTGGAAGTCCTGAAATTATCATGACTGATGGAACACAGGTATCAAGCTACTGAATAGTCTCCCTAATGAGGATCCCTACATTGAATTCTGAGGGACATGTAATAGCAATGATTAAAACCTTCCTTAAAGGTCACCTATCTACACCCCAAATGGACAACACCCAGTCAGCCTTTCAGAGGGATCTTATGGGGGGGGATGTGCAAAAAATTCATCCATGGAACTAGCCGCATGGGATCTCAGCTCCCTTAATTTTAAGACATGCTGGGACTTACAATTGCAGAGAACAATTATTTGGGTGAACTGCCCCCTTAGCTACATAGCTACTGTTCCTTTGTGGGATTTTAGTCAAACAGGACAACTGCACCTCCAATAACTGGCATCATCATATCAAAACAAAGTTGCTGTGTCAAGCAACATTGTCTCTCTTAGTCAGAAATTTTACCCATTTGCCTCAGGGGAGTTACAGGTGCCAAAACAGGAGGCATAAATGAGCTGGATAAGGCAGGTGGACACCTTTACTTTAACCTAAGGCCTGCGGTACATTTGCCCACATTTCCACAGCTGGTTATCTGATCTGAGTGACAGTTCATTTGAGACATCCAGTAGAAGCCCATCATCATGGCAAGAAATCACATGCCATACTAGACAGTAATCAAGGCTTACTCATTTCAATCAGTGTTGGCATCAAGAATAGTAGATCTCAATAGTATGGATAAAAGTAGAGCTCAGCCACAATAACAAAGGTGGGCGTGGCCATGAGGAGTGACAACACCTGTGGCAGGTAACTAGGGAACTAGATTCTGGACCGGTTGTGAAGGCCATTGCTTCACCCCACTCTTCACAGGAGGGGTGTGCCTGTTTTTGCTTGGGGGAGGGGGGCATTAATAATCACTTTTGCCATAAATGGTTTGTGCAGTTTCTCCAACTCATTGAGTCTAAGGAATGCATAAAGAGCTGCAGTCTCTACTTTTATATTTGGCATGGCTTTACATTTTATAGAGTTAAATTACTGTCATTACAGTACATGTTTTATTAGTAATCCAATAAGCACCATGGTATGTTGCTGCCTAATCCACTAAGTTTTTTTTCTTTTTACTTAATTCAGCAAGCACTGTAAGGATTACCTGCAGTTCCAGGATACACAGAAAACTTCAGAGGAGACACCTGGCTTCCATCAGCCGATTTCTGTGTGATAGTGGGCATTTTTTCAGCGCAAACCCCACAATCCACACTCACGTTTTAATAGAAGGATTAAACACTAGGAAGGGAGATGTAAGAGAGCATTATCTGACGTACACACACGCTCAAGTCTCTGTGTTTAAGCAGCGGATTCCTCTGATGGCCACTCGGATCAAAGCTCAGCGGTGTCTCTCTGACTCAACTAATTTGCTTATTTATTTCTTTCTTTCGTCTTTTCTTCTGTAGAACTGTGTTATGACATGAAGAAAAAAATGAGGGTAGCTACATGAGGCCAGGCTGGGATATTCAGAGCCACAGCATTGTCTCCTTTGGCTATAAATCACTGAAAGCGGCTGAGAGTCTCAGTAGAAAGTCACACACCTCAATGTTATTGGATAACTGCCAGTAAATGTCTCTAAAACATTCAGTATCAGTTCACTGTGAGGAGGCTGTTTTAACATGCAATTTTACTTAAAAAAAAAGGCAGATCTCAATGGGGAAAAAATCATGCTGTATATCTATACTGATATGAACTGGATAATGTGTTAGGAATGAAAGGATGCCACATCGTTTGATGGAAATGAAAATGAGACTTCATTTATACAACATTTAACTCATGAACACATATATGTTTCTATGTAAAAGTAAAATTAATAAAACAAAAGCTGAAAAGATAATGACAAAGGCTTTTTCACTATTTTAACAAAAATCATAGGGCACCTTATCTAGTGTGAAAACCGGAGACTAGCTCAATTTTAATATTCAGTCGAACCATCCTTTACCATAGTGGCCAGATGTCACGTCTTACACGTCTGAAACGTGTCATTAGGCTCGCACAAGCATGTTGAAGGTGGAAGCAAATATTGGCATTAGACATTCTGGAACTGTGAGAAAATGGATTTTAAAACATGCATTTCAAAAATTTCATGACTTTGTAGACCAAAGTCTAACTAAGGGCCAACCATGGGGACGTTAACAAGGGAGACAGACCCCACAAAGACACTGGGAGTGCTTCAGTGTGGATGAGAGCTCAGAAAGCTGACGTTGTGATTGCCCTTTAATCTCAGCTGGTAAAGGAAGACTCTTCAATGACTTTTCAGAGCCAAAGGCCTCGCAACACGTCACTGGAAGCGGCACAAGCGGAAATGACACTATGCAGGGCAAAAAAACAAAGCATGTCACATCCAGTCTGTAAAATATCAAGGCAATAGAGCACATCATTCATAGATAAACATATGGGGAAGATCTCTTCATGACAGAATGGAGACAGCATATTGATGGCATGAACAGGCAGCTTGGTGCTTCCTTGCTGATGTAGAGTGTCTGGACCAGATGTCGGCAACCCTGGTACTGGAGATGCTATGTACTGTTTTTGCCTCAATAGGCTCCCAAGTAAATTGCTTTGATTGTTGACTGAATCCTGTCATACAGTTTATATTATATAGGTTTTAAATGGATTTCAATGGAAATCAACCAAAATAAACAATTAACAGTTACAAGTGTATTCATGCCAATAAAATCTATTCCTTTTATCTGTTCATTTCTGGAACTTAAACAAAATAAAATAGCATAAAATAGTAATGAACTTAATTTAGCATAATAAGGGCATTACTTACTAAGTCGCTCAAGGGCTAAGTAATCATTGATTCAATTAAAATTATGAACGCTGTAGTATTCATTTTAATGAGCAAAAAAACATTAATAAAATCTACTTCTATTTTCTCCAGTTCTAACATGAATTTGGTTAAACACAATTACAAAATAATAGCATGTCATTAAGCATACATTTTTATTTAACCTGATTTGAATAGTTTGATGGATATAATCAATGCCTCAATTAGGAATAATTAATTAAAAACTCAGCTGGAATGAAAATGAGAAAATCATCCAGCTCCCAAGACCACAATGACTGACCCTTAATGTAGATGACAGAACGTGGGGGGATGACAGGCCATTTCTGACTCTCTGGAGAAGGTGGTTATTCCATCCATCCATTCATCTTCTGAAACTGCTCCTCCTATTCAGAGTCACAAGGGTTCCGGAATAGGAGCCTTGCTAGACATAGAGCTGTACTGGGGCACAGGCCCAAAGTCAGCACTGCTACATATGTTATCACACTTTATTCCATTAGAAAGAGAAGCTATTTGCTTTATTCTCTCTGTGGTTTTTTTCGGCATATTTCCACCCATTCATTCATTCATTTTCCAACCCGCTTATCCTACAGGGTCGCGGGGGGTCCAGAGCCTATCCTGGAAGCAACAGGCACGAGGCAGGGAACCACCCTGGACAGGGGGCCAGCTCATCGCAGGACACACTCACATATGCACACCTACGGGCAATTTAGGAACTCCAATCAGCCTCAGCATGTTTTTGGACTGTGGGGGGAAACCAGAGTACCCGGAGGAAACCCCACGACACAGAGAGAACATGCAAACTCCACACACATGTGACCCAGGCGGAGACTCGAACCCAGGTCCCAGAGGTGTGAGGTAACAGTGCTAACCACTGCACCACCATGCTGCCCCTTTTCAGCATCTTTGTAAAATTAATTTTCTATAACTTTCTTTATATTATATGAAAGCTAAAAGTTGGTATGGTGGTAAAGAGGTTAGCACTGTTGTCTCACACCACTGGGACTAGGGTTTGAGTTTGCCCTCCGTGTGTGTTTTTTTCCGTACATTCTCTCCGTGCTGTTGAGGTTCCTGTGGGTTTTTTGGCTTGACCCCATGGCCCAGAACCACGTGAATGGTGTTGGCGCCCCATCCTGGGTTGTTCCGTGCCTTTCGACCTCAATACCTGGGATGGAGTCCGGACCCCCATAACCCTGCATAGGGCAAGTGGGGGTAGAAAATGGATGAATAAATCCTATAGTATGTAACCAAGAGAACAAGAACTGCAAATTCCATTAAAGTAAAAAAATGTTTTAGCAGCATAACTTTTCCTTAAAGCCTGTGTCTCCCGTCCACAAGCCAAGGTCAGATAAGCATAGTTAAAAATGGAGAGATGGGCTGTGCTGCACATAAGTCAGTGTACCTGTGAGGCTGCGAGAAGCAGGGGGATTTTTGTTTGTTTTTTACGTACATAAATCACATTCTATTAGCACTGTTTACTCAAAACAGCCTTCCGGTGCTGCAGTTGGCATTTATGTGGCACTATATGACAGTTTGTTTTTAATGCTGTGTTAATCTTTCTTTATGTTTTCTCTCTTTTTTTTTTTTAAAAAAATACATTGCTATCTGATTAGTTTAGCTATGTTAGATTTAGATTTTGTTAACTAAAGAAACAATCAGAATATTCACACAAACACTCTGTGACTGGGTCTGGGGTGAATCACATTTGCAAATATTTTCATCATGAAAACAGAAACATCTGTGTTCCACGAATGGATTCAGAGGTTCGGGTGTCAATGCTTGTTCCTCTGTGTTAACAATTCAGGATGTGAGTATTCATCACTGTTAATTGTATTCATTATCAAGACTTTCATCAAGCTTTGGAATTGAGATTAGGTACCAGGGCCCATTTCTTACATGTTGGAACTATAATATATATCATCTGAATAAAAGTATTTATGTATTCAGTAAAAGATGTACTTTATACTAATTATGGACTATGCGGCAGGAGATCAAGCTCTTCTCAATTCTTTCCTATGAGAAGCAAGAGTGATTGTTCTGAGATGTGCATGGGTTTTATTTAACAGCAGCCACTGCTTGAGTTCATTACTCCTCTGGAAGTGTGGTACGGTTAGTGCCGGCACACACACTCACACACTGACGGTAACGTCCCCGTCGCCGTTCAGGTTTATTACTCCTCTTAGGGTGTGGTACAGCTAGAGCCGCCACATGCACTCACACATTGACATTAACATCACCTCCGAGCTGCTTGTATTTCAGTCCCATCCTGTCACTTTGGCAAACATCTCACTGCCATCTCTTTTTTCCCCTATTCATTTTCATCAAAACTCTGCAGATAGGCGGGGCCCTGAGTCCAATTAATCACATTAAAAATCGATCGCAGGGCCCCTCCATTAATCATGCCGCATGCCTTGTTCCATATCTCCAATGGTGTCTCTGCCCAGACTGGAAAACCCATTAGCTTGCATAAAAATATATAGAAATATACAAAGACTACAGACAAGCATGCGCAGACATGCCCACACACATTGAGTCACCTACTGTACCACCAGCCCCTATGGAACCCAGTGCAGGCAGCAGTACAGAGGACCTGGTACTGGTCAATTTGGATGCACTCCAGCACTGGTCCAATCCTTCTATGCCAGCTGACTGACATTTGCTATTGAGTCGAATGTCCTCAGTGTACCACCAAAAGCACATCAAAGCTGTCTCATAACAGCCAACAGGGGAAGCCATCAGCTACTCCCGCTCATGTTCCCTTCGTGTTTACTTTGCATTTAACTGGCCCTTCTCTCATCTGGGTATGCTGCCAGGTGAGAGATCAATTAATTATGGCACATTTATGTCCACACAAGCCTAATAAAAAGGCACAAGTGAGATCTACAACTGGATTTCACATGGAAAAGCATGTAAACGTTGGGATTGTCCAGCAGGGCTGTGGGACACCGCCGACGACTGGGTCATGATCTCTGTGCAGCTCATTGTGTAAGGCTCGCCTCTCTGTCATATCATTCACTTCACTCTCTAGCTTTGCTTAGTCTGTTGACTAGAATAATACTTGGAGCATTCATCCTATAAGCATTTTTAACATAAGCAATTTTTAAGAAAGGCATTTATAAAGCAGAACAGACAACTCACTGAAGTCCAGACAACTTCCTATTAATATCTTATTACTTCCTTTTTACGTGAAAACAGTGTTTAGATGGACTGCCTCCGCTTTGCATTTCTAAACATCATTTCTGCTTGTTCTTCAAGATTTTTTTAAAGAAGCTTTTAAAACTTTGTTGCTTAAAGGTCTTTGTGATCTTAATAAGTTGATATCTATGGCTGAATTTCATCCACCCCTTTTATCTGCTGTTACTGTGGATAGTGCAATCACGACCAGAGAGAAAAGATCGATACAGCTGGGAAGCGTGAGAATCTCACCACACATGGGTCTGTAAGCCAATGATGGCAAGGATATCCAATACAGCATGTGTTTCCAAGCATCTAAAGGTTTCATACAAGACTTATTACTGCTATATATTTGATATCTAGAGACTCTGGTGTATGTTCACAATCAACAGCATTTAGAAAAATAAAAAAAATTCAGCCAGTCCCTAGCACAGTCAGGTAAGCAGTTTTCTTTTTAGATTCTCAATAAATTTGCATTTTACAAACACAGGGGCAGATTTTTACTGTCCCATCAGTGCATTGGTTCACTGCATTTCAGTCGTTGCGTGGTTAACGACCTGAGCCAAACAAGCCAGTTAGCCATCTTCAACGCTAACCTGCCAGTTTTAACCACGTAACTCTAATTAGGCCAGTGTCACTGGTTCATCCGCAGACCTGGTCTCTGCTGCACGGGTACAAGAGCGGAGGACAGACTGAAATGAACAGAGACAGAGCTGAGTTTAACAGGGCAGCCGTATGAGCTTCTGATGGGAGGGGAGAGCCATGCAACAGAGAGCACTGAGGATATTAGAAATGAAAGTGGTAATATTTGACTTGCTAAACTCTCTGTTTTATTCTAGTGCTTAATCTGATTTTAACATTTTGCTATTTTGTAAAATATTGCTAAAATACACTGCTCAAAAAAATTAAAGGAACACTTTTTAGTCAGAGTATAGCATCAAGTCAGTAAAATATCTGGG
>JABFEA020000021.1:13586178-13617203 GCA_019775915.2 Cyphomyrus plagiostoma | reverse complement strand
ATACTGTACTCAGATATTTGTTTTTTTTTAAAAGGTAATGCATTAAGCTAACTTAAAAATGGAATTAAAATGTTTTGGGAGCATATTTAGTGTTTAAATTATAGAAATAAGCACATATTACAATTTTTAGTAACTACCAAACATCCGCCAATCCTCCTCATTCGCGACGGTTGCTTGAACTTAACCTCACGAATGTCCCAGGTCTTACTGTATTTTGATCGAGCGGCTACTTCTCAGAAACTGACATCCGAAGGGCTATCTTATCGGTGCTGTGTGGATCCTGGTCGACCTGGCCAGATGTTTCGACACAAAACTGCTAACAAAAAACACATTGCTCGTATAATCCAACTCTTTTTTTTAACCCGTTACACACTGACGTGCTAAATTAGGTCCAGTAAAAAAAATTATTAGTTTATCATCCCCGCCCGCGTGGCGAATTTAGCCCGCATCGATTTTTTTTAGTGTATTTTCCTGTGTAAATTCCACTGCCGGCGTTCACAAATTTTGAATAAAACATTTTTTTTTAAATATTTTCTTTTCATATTAATTTTGCAGGTCAGCCCATATGTCATACATCTGTTGCTGTTCCTTTTGTTTACTGCTGATGTTGAAAACTTATCTTCCGTTATCTTTTTTTCTAAGAAATAAAAAAAAAATCGTCCTCCCTCATCACTTGTTTCTGATTGAAAGGATAATAAACTAATAATTATTTTTATTGGGCCTTAGTCCTTTTACTTTCCTCATGATTACTGTGAGGAATACAGAGAAAGTACAAAATAAATTAACCATGTTGTTGTGTCTGTAAAGTAACACACAGATTACATACTATTAAGAGAACAAGATAGACGGAGACCAACTTGTGCTGTTAAAACCAAACTTTTTTAATCATACAACAATAGCACACTAACCAGAGACTTCACCTGTAGAGAGGACCCTCGTGACTCTTTGAATCCTGGGAGTTGTAGTGAACATACGCATACACAACACGTCACTCCAAGGGTACTGTCCAATCACGAACAAGAAGTGTGGCCCTACCCTTTCCGTTTTCTGAAACGTTGTTGTGTTTTTTGAAATGTCGTTGTGTTTTCTGTAATGTCGTTGCGTTTTTTGAATTGTCGTTGTGTTTTTTGAAATGTTGTTGTGTTTTCTGTAATGTTGTTGTCATTTTTGAAATGTTATGTTTTTTGAAATGTCGTTGTGTTTTCTGTAATTTCATTGTGTTTTTTGAAGAGTTGTTGTGTTTTCTGAAATGTTGTTGTGTTTTGACCTTCAGAGCCACCGTAAAAATATCTACACTAGTCACGAGTGCGCCGAGTCTGGCCACGCAAGTGATGCCCCGTATGGCCATATGACTGCAGGCAGTGCGAGCATCCCCACGAGATGCGCATTCATTTGTCTCGTGCTCAGGCTATTATTCGCAGCTCTATAGCTGTACAGTATATACTGTATTCATATCACATACAATGTGTAACAATAATGAACTAAGAAAACGCCAAATAAATGCTATTACAATTATAAACTTAGAAAATTGTGATAAATAGGTTATAAAACACCAAACATCATGACTTAAAGTTGGTATACGACCAAATCGACTTTCGACGGTCACTCGGAAAAATTATATTTATAATCTCCCTCTGATTAATACTTAAATAACAACCTCTATTACAAACTTTACAAAGATGGGTATTTTCAGCTACCAGGTGTTTCTGATTGGTGTGTTTTGCTTGAATACCCTGGGAATGGATGTTACAGGGTTGAAAAATACTTAACGACAAACAATATTTTAGATACGTTAATTAAATTGCAAATGATCACACTTTGGTTCTTTGACAGATAATCAAAATGTTATCTCCCCCCTACTCGCTCAAATTTTCTGTATTTGACTCTCCCTGCCGGCCCCTGGAGGATGGGTTCCCCCTTTGAGTCTGGTCCCTCCCAAGGTTTCTTCCTTCTTGGGAGTTTTTCCTTGTCACTGTCACCTATGGCTTACTCACTGGGGGCATTGGGTGGGGATCCTGTAAAGCGCTTTGGGACAATGTAATATTGTGATAATGCGCTATACAAAAATAAATTTGTTGTTGTTATGGGAGAGGATTGCTGAGAATATTATTTTCCATCAGGAGATTTTAAATAAGAGACATATGGACAATATGATTGAAAAGATAACATGATGTAATGACACTTTAAAGCAATGCCTTTTTTCTCTACAGTTGATCTGAGTAATGTAATGTCAATTCTAGCCCTAGTCTGTTTTCGGTCTTGGTCTTGGTCTCACCTTAGTGTGTTTTGGTCTTGGACTTGGTCTTGGTCTTGGTACCCTCAAGTCTCGGCAGTGTGTTGGTTTTGATACTCTCTGGTCTCAGCAATGTCTTGGTCTCAGTTTAAGCGGTCTTGACTACAACCACCTTACTGCACAACTACCTTATTGTGATTTACATTACATTGGAAAAAATATATAGATTTTCATGTTACTTTTAACATTATGTTTCATATTTTTTTAAAATTAATTTGCTTTAAGAGTATCCTACAGCATCTACAGAATATCCAAAAAGTGTTACAGGATGAAATGGCTTCGATGTAGCTACCTTTTCTCTGTAGTTTGTAGTGTAGCCAACTACAGCATTAAAGCAGTTCCCTTACAGTGGCTTAGGCACTTTTAATCATAAGTAGATTGTAGCTACCCCAGCACTGATAATGACACAATACACGTAAAGACCGGTTCCCAACATTCACAGGCTAACTATAGCCCCAAGGAGCTGGTGATTTGACTGTCAGACAATAACTTTGCAAGGAGCAATCAGCATGAATTCAGAAAAGACAACTCATTCCTAATTAGCTTTCTGACCTTTTCATGAAGTGTGGCAGAACTGAGGAACTAGCTTATGTTTTAGACAGAAGCATCTGTCAGACAAATAAATAATAAATAAATAAATGGACAAATGAATGAATGAACAGATAAACAAACCAGTACACAAGTCCTTAAATCAATTAATGTCAGCATTTATTGTTTCAGTTAATTTCTTATTACTTAATAATATAATAAATAATATATAATAATATATTTATAATAATAATATACATATAAAACCTAAAAATAATAAACAATAACAATATTTTTTGCCAATTTTACTTTTCCAAGATGAACAAAAAACAGGACAAAGGTGTAAAAGTGTAAAACCGCTTTTGTCATTATTATGGGACATTGCAAATCCAGCTGAGATACTGAGTTCTTAGGTCAGGCCTTTGGTGTGATGAGCTTTTCCTCAGACTCTGTCCCCCAGGGAGCCAAAGGAGCTCCCCTACTGCAATACAGAGGCACTTTCACCCTCACCGCTATTCTTTTTATTTGTGGTAATGAAATGTGAAGACCTGCTCTTCTTTGGAGACAAATTCTTTATTAAGCTCAGAATCCATTTAAGGTTGCATCAAGTGATGTCACGTGTTAGAATTCACGGTACGGGGGAAATCACAGGCGCGCGGCAGGCTAATGAAAATGGCGGCAGATTTCTCAGCACTTTCCATTTAATTAGTCTCTTTAAATCAGATCTCACTTGTCCCTGCTTGGCTTGGAATGAAAGAAAGGCCGTGTTTTCGGCCTCATCCTCTTTTGCTTTCAGTCACCTTGTCAGTCAGCAGGGCCTTTGGCAGCCGCGCGCTGGCGGACCTGGTGATCCCAGACTACTGTTTATCAAAGCGAGCTAACATTGATTATTATTTACCTTTATTCCCGGGGAATCCTGACACTTCATAGTGCTTCAGGCACTCTCAAGACACTTAAGGGCCTCATTAGTGGAGCCTGGGGAGTCGTGTGCTTAGGACATGCATGAGGAAAAGCTGGCCACACACACACACACAGACACACACACACACACACACAGACATACACACACACATGCACGCATGTGTGGGGAAAGGCCGGCCACACACACATACACATACACACAGACACACACACACACAGACATACACACACACATGCACGAGGGAAGGCCGGCCACACACACAGATGCACGCACGTGTGGGGGAAGGCTGGTCACCCACACACATACACACACACGCACACGCACACGCACACTGTAGCTTGGCTCGACGGCGTCGTTTTGCTGACGCTAATGGGACACTTACAGGCGACAGGGCCCATCTACCCATCCTCCAGCAGCCCGAAGTTCCTAAGCCTGCCTCCTCCTCCATGGTAGATTAATAACCCTCCTCTTCTCCATGGGGAGGGCAATGAAGAGGAAGAGCATCCAGAACACAGTCACACTTAAATTTAAAATTTGCATATCAAGTTATGCATTTCTGCTTCCAGGTGAATCTGTACTAAATAGAGGAAATGAGGATCAGTGGTGGGGTTCTCTCTCCCCCTCCACAATCTGCCTCTCTCACTGCTAGGCCGCACAGTATCCCGCCCACGTCAATGGATACAGACAGAGGGTTGGGGGCGATGTGGGCTGGACAGAGGAGAGGCTAGATAAGAAGGAAAGTGTCTGAGGGTGTAGCTCACGCAATGTGACTGAGGCTCGGGTTCAGTGAAGTCACAGTGGCACGGATGGCGTTAAGGTCCAACTCAGTCAAGATGGCATGGCATGCGAGCTTAACTCTGACAAATGAATTTAAACACACTTCACTCTTTCATTTTTCATTAAAATCATTATCCGCTTGGCTGTCAGCTGGAATTAATGAAAAATTTACAGATAGTAAGAAAAAAATGCCACTTGCTCCAGAGGATGTGTGCTTGGGTGGTTTGGTTTCCATGAAAGGGCTTTCCAGGGGCTCGAGGCAGGATGTAGCCAGCAGACGGGCCACAGGGCACGATCCTGCACGCAGACCTGGTATGATTACATGGAAGCAGCTCGTCAGCCGATAACTGAGACACTTTCATTCTTTGACACCAACCAGATTTTTCTGTGAAATCAAATTAGGGCAGAATTTGTTTTGCCTTCCCAACAGAATGCTTTCAAATAAGTCTTACATAAATACCCCTTTCCTCAATTTAGATTTTCAAATTAAGTCTTCGAGGCAAGATGATGCTTGCATTTAGCATCAAAATGAGGCAAAACACAGAAATCAAAATAACTATATGAAATATCTACAAATTACTTGCAAAATCTATAGCAAGCAGCAATTTTTAATAAATCATGTAATCCTTTTTAAGAGCCTCACACCCGCATGCAAATGCTGTGAATCAAATGTTCATTATTCCAATTTGACTTTTGCAATTACATGATGATAGTTCTTTGCCTAATTAATTGATTACATTTTCCTTAATTAAACAAGTTCGAAAATGTTGAGATCACTAGCAGGCAAACAGATTAAGGTTTGATCACACTGGTGGGGTGATTTCGAGAGTGTATTTTACACATTCCAGTATCAGGGAGGCTCCATCCAAGCCTTTCAGCCACCTGACTATCTAGGGTAGTTCACTGGTGAGTACTGGAGCCCTTCATCTGAACTACAAAATTAAATGAAGTCATTGCACTTCTCATCCATTTTCCATATATGGGCACACTCGCCATTCACAAATGGACAATTTAGCAACTCTATTTCACCTAAGTGAACTTTTCAGACCCGATGGGGAACATGCAAACTCCACACAAAGAGTGGCAACAGTGTGTAGTGTCGCTGAGATGGCCCCGCAAAGCGCACCCTATTAACATTTCCCAGAATGCTCACGATGTGCCATGTAAATAGCCCCGTGTGATATTGTTGTTGTACATAGTTGTGCTGTGTCCTCGGTGTATGTAAGTGTGTTTGCCTGTGCTTCACCCTGATCTGTCTCGCATATTTCCATGCCCTCTGTAAATAGTTACCATGTGTGTGCCTTGCTGTCCGGTATCAGATTCCTTGTGTTTCCCTTTCATGTGCGCTGCAGTTGTGGTGGCCATTTGTTTGAGTCCTTTTAAGGGCTGATATTAAACAGCCTGGTGTTTAAAGATGCGGCCTTGCTTCTTGTCCCCCCCTCCAGAGCTGGGGTCCGCTGGGCATCACCAGTGCCAACCACTCCGCCCCCACGCTCCCCCGTCGCTCTACTCATTTCATTTTATATTTACCTGCAGATGGTTTAAGAAGCCATATCTTAATCATTTTTTTAAATCTTATTACTTTATGTGGACAGTCAGCACTTGGAGTAATAACAGTCAGAGTCAGAACCAGAATCAGAATCTTTATTGTCATTGTTACAATGAGACATCGTACAACGAAATTAAGGTGCAATTTTCCAGTGCAAAAATAAAGTACAAATAAAAACACAATCACTCTAAAGGCTACCATAAGTTCTTTCTTTCATACACACAACACACAACATATTGTACAACATATTGCACTTGTCCCTTTAGCCAGAGTTGGCATTAAACTTAATACTGCAGAGTGAACATAATACTGTGTTGTACCGTAAGCATGGATTGTGCATTAGCTCAGATTGACCACTTAGCAATGTTCAGCATGGTGATGGCTGAAGGATAAAAACTGATTCTTAGTCTGTTCATTTTAGTTTTGATGGATCTGCCTGTGGGCAGACGTTCAAACAGTACATGTCCTGGGTGCGATGGGTCTTGAAGAATTTTCTTTGCATTCCTGAGACAATAGGAGCTGTGAGGTTCTTCAAGTGAGGGGAGAGGACAGTCAACTATCCTCTGAGCGACCTTAATAACGCTGTGGAGTTCTTTTCTCTGTGCCACTGTGCAGCTGGAGAGCCATGCACAGAGACAGTAGACCATGATGCTCTCTACTGTGCAGCGGTAGAAGGACACCAGCAGTTTCTCTGGGATGTTGTTCTTCTTGATTACCCTCAGGAAGTAGAGTCTCTTTTGAGCCTTCTTCAATACCTGTGCAGTATGTGTCCTCCAGGTCAGGTCCTCGCTGATGGTGAAACGGAAGTCTGAGACCCTCTCCACACATTCCCCATTGATGATAAGTGGCTGCATGTTTTCTGCCTTTTTCCTAAAGTCCACCATAAGCTCCTTAGTCTTTGCTGTATTGAGGAGTAAGTTGTTATTCCTACACCACACTGTCAGTTTTTCCACCTCGTCCCTGTAGGCAGACTCATCTCCCCCCGAGATAAGCCCTACGATAGTGGTATCGTCAGCAAACTTGACAATGCAATAATGCAGTCATGGGTGTATAGGGTATAGAGCAGGGGGCTCAGCACACAGCCCTGTGGAGATTCAGTGCTCAGACTGATGGATGTAGAGTAGTAGGGGCCCACTCTAACCCTCTGAGTGCGGTCACACGGGAAGTCCTTGAACCAACGAGTGTGAGTGAGAAACACTGCCATTCACAAACCCTTTTGAGGACACAGCAGCCCTTTACTATCACAATTGTACAGCTGGTGAGTATTTTTAATCTCTAATGTGCAAAAGATCAAGTGATTCTTATAGATGTCTTCTTAAGTGCTGGTTTTAATTTCACCACAAAACTTTGCTGCTAGGTTAGTTTCCCAACCAAGTTTAAGAACTTCAGCTAGAACTAACATATGGCTACAGACTCAGACAAAAGACTGCTGTTCTTTTTAATTACATCACAGCACCGTCAAACTGATTTCATGGTCAACCTCTTTTTCTCAGGCCACAATTTACATATGCATTAATATTTTAATTATGAAAAATAGATGGTGTCATTAATAAGAGTCAAAACAACACAGTTAGGAGGTTATCTTCCTCAGACAGTATAGAATCTGATGGGCCAATAATATTCATGTCTACGCTAATTAAAAAGATAATATTCAATCAATTAGAATAAGCCTCACCTTTCACCTTCATTTATGCTCTTCCAGGTATATGAGTCATAAACTCCTCACATTTAATTAAATTACCCTACTGCAATTTAATACTGAGGACTTCCAAGATTTCCTTAATTTATATAGTAGCATGTGACACAAGCTGTAGTCAGTGGCTAATCTTTGAGACCTACATTGCAGTCTATCCCAGTTTCATAAGTCTCATAGCTATCACACTTAAATGAATTCATGAGTAGCAGAGACTATAAGAAGTGCGTCAGATTGGTTAAACACTCTCATCCTTTTCCCATGGCCTTTTGTTAGATGTTAAAGAAGCAGGGGGCCCCCATTGAAGATGGGCAGGAAGACGGCGCAGTAGCTGAAATTGTCCCTGACTGATTTCTTATGTTGGGAGACCCGAGTCATGTATTTTATTCATTCAAAAGTGAAACCACTTATGGATTCTTTGACACAAAACTTATAGCAAAAATACACTATATGGAAATATCCCTACTAAGACATTTGGGACAATTCGTCTTCCAGCTTTTTGGGAACAGATTGGCGAAGGCCCTTTTCCCAGTATACAAAGCAAGGTCCATAAAAACATTGTTGGGTGAGTCTGGTGAACATGAACTAGAGCAGAGATTGTGAGCCAGGCCTTCACGTCCAACATCAGTGCCTGACCTCACAAACGCTCTTCTGGTTGGATGAGCAATAATTCCCACAGATACACTCCAAAATGTTGTGGAAAGCTGTTATAGCTGCAAAGGGGGGACCAGCTCCATATTGATGCCTATGGATTTATAATGGGGGGGGACGCTAACACACTGCTGGAACGGCATCTGAAGGTGAACATAGCGTACAATGATACTGTTACCTGTTATCCCGCATCACCCAGAAGCAGCACTTACCCAAGATGATATGTTCATCGTGCCACCCAGCATCCAGCCCTGTGTACAGCTGGTTTCCTCCTGAAGTGAATCACACCTTGCAGTTGCCATAACACTGTCGGTTTTCTAATTTCTAGGTTTCTCTTGGGGTCTCGAAAGACCTCTCCACCTCCAACTGGAAAAGACACACTGAGAGACTCCTTAAAAGCCCATAATAATGCGGATCACTGCTGTTTCCTCCCAGTTTCTCACTTAAACCTCACTGCTGTACCAACTCTTCATTGTTAACCTGCTTAAACTGCGAACATTTTTGGGAGGGTCTGAACTATCTGTGTTCTGCATCTGTAAGCTTGAATTATGAAGTCAGAAAGTCAGCTCAGTGCACAAGGGACTGTTGCTAGGCACATTTACAATTCCAGAAAATTCTGTGATGTCGTCAACTTCTCCCAATGATGCTCATCAGTGCATCTCAGTAGTGATCTCTGCTGGGATTATCCAAAACAGTTGGGCCCCGTGCATTTATAAGAGCTTTCCATAATTAACCCAGCTGTCTCCAATACACAGAGACAAGACTAGTACTGGTGTGTGTCCAGTTCCACATTGTTTACGTTTTTAGAACACACCCAACTCATTGTTTATTGCTGTTCCAAATATTACCATTGGTAAAGATTATCATATTAACTGCTAGATTCTCCCGCATAATGATGAAATCAGAACCCAGATGGTAAGGCAGTGATTGAGAGGGCATAGGAAAGCTGAAATATGCAAAAGATGATATATACAATTAGCTAACATTTAAGAGGAACTGGGGTATATGCGAGACCCAAATCAGTACTGAGATATAAGAATACTGTACCGACCGACATACCATGTCGGCTCCATGATTTTTAAAATTTAATCTGTCCTATTTTTCCCAAGATAGAATACAGTGGAAACCACAGAGACAGGCAGTGTTTTTTCTCCACAAAGAGTCCGCCAATGATGTGGTAATGAGACCCAAATCACTGAATGTCTATTTCCTGCTTCAAATGCAGAGAACATCTCACCCTGGGGAAAGCGTAGGGTCAGCCCAAGGTCACCATCTTCCTTCATGTTTTTCGTATTGACGCTTCAGCATCTTCCCTTCCCTCTCCAGTGAATCAGAATGCCTTGAAGCAGAGCTGTCCAATGGGGAACATTCAGCATATTAGTTTACAGATCTGGGGATTCAATCCCATTTATAATTACATAGCCTGGACTGATACTCACAAACATAAATAGCATAAGTTTGCTGCAAGTTATATAAATAAGAAAAAAAAAAAGTCTTCTGTGGGGAAGCTACAGTCATGCCAGCGCAGGCTGTAGGCAGCAGACGCAGGTGGATTTAATAGCGGGGGCTGGAAATAACTGGGCGGGACCACAGAACAGAGTTGCCCAGGTACAAAAAGAGAAAATCCAACACATAAATATCGTTTGGCCTGAATCAACCAGACTTTTAAAGACACACTCCTCACGGGAGCCGGATTCTGGCTCTGCTCCAGTTATTGGGCAGTGAAGAGAAGCCAAAGCAGCTGCTTAAAGAGCAGGAATGGGGGACGGGGAGAGCAAGTAGCAAGTGAGGAACCAGGAGGAAATCAGAGAGAGTTTATCGTTCTTGGCTGCAACATCTCAGAAGAGCTCAGCCCAGGGAGGTAAAGCGAGGGGGGACAATGGGTTTTGTTTTTTGGGATGTGGCAGTGGAACTGAAGGGCGGAGAGGCGGCAACTGTGATGAAGCCTGACTGCAGTGGAGCCCCTCAGCATCGGTGCGTCTTCACACCTCACTGATTGGCTGCTTCTACAGTGGGAACAATCAACTCCAAACCAGCGTTCTCAAGCTGACAACAGACACTCCCTGGACACTCTGCTGGTGTTTTTCTAATTTGGTGAAAAGAAATAAAGTTTTGGCTCACAGCATTTTCACCGAAAGCTACAATAATGATGAAAAACGTCAACTGCATTAAATATTTTTATATATGTCGAAGCAACCTTCTGAGGGAAGAGTTAGTCTGATGGTGGAAAGAGGAACAGTTTCGGGCACTTGGCAGAATGCTTGATTATCATATAAAAGGCTAATAATGGTCTCTACAGATGGTACTGCCCAGGGGGACAGGGTGACTCGAATGACAATGAGGAGCAGACAGAACAGGACAGGTTAATGAGCATCTGAAATGACCATGACCTGCAAACCAATGGCTGTTCATCAAACATTTGAGCATCAGTGCCGCCAGCCTGCAAGGATGTGCCCTGCTTGGGTGACACTTCTGGGTTTTGCTGACTACGGTGCTTGTGCTCTGGACGTCATTTGGTTATACAGCATAGATCTAATCATTAGTGTGCTTCGCAGGCCACAGTCTCCGCCATATCACTCAAATGTCCTTATTGTGCTGATGAGTAAATAAATGTTAACCAAACAGCAGAAGGCAAGAAAAAAATAATTTCAAATGTACAGCCAGGCATAGAATTATGGACACCCTTGATGAAAATGACCAAAGAAACAGATGCTACTACTAAGATGTTTTGCAACTATAACTTGCACATGTTTCTGAATTACAGCTTTTTGTTTCTCCACGGTTATACAGTAGGTGCTGGCACATAGAGGGCCCCCTTCTGGCAGCGACAAGAGCCCTAAGCCAAAATTCAGGAACTTGATAAGGTTGTAGAGCTCGGGTGGATGGATCTTGATCCATTTCTCTGTGTCCAGTAGGTGTGTTCCGGTCCACATTTACCGCATTTGTTTGGTATATATATATACTTAGCTGAAAGACCCATACCAATTTTTGGGATTTGGGATTTTACCAAAATTTTCAGTATGGGTCTAGCAGTTCAGTAGGCATATGTACCAAATGAATGTAGCGAATGCAGAAACTTTGTGTGTTTCTGTGTTTCCTCCGAGCCACATTCGGAAAGGGATGGAGGAAGCCTCGTCACTACGCATGCGCATGTACGTCCTAATGTGAAGCTGGATGTTGTCAATATGAATACAAGTACAACACAAGTATTTTTATGCTGCACCATAATGGATATTTATTATGTTATGCCTTGTATTATTTGAGACAATATTTGTGTAGCACAGATATAATATGGAGATGAAAGCTGCTAATATGAATACAGTACAGATCAAATACAGTTGATTTTCTAAATGTGCACCTTAATGGATATTTATTTTATTATTTACTTGAAAGAATATTTATTTTGATTTACTTTTAAGTAAATTCTAGTTTTTTTTCTGAGTATGTTGCAGCAGTATTGACAGAAACTACTTGACAGCCATACTTTGACAAGTAAACCTGTTTAATAAAGAAAAAAGAATCAATTTGTTTTGATTATTTTACCCCCACTGTACCGAAAATGTACCGAACACGACTCCAAAACCGAGCTACATACTGCATCGTTATCTTAGTATCCAACCGTTCTGGATCCTTCCATCATTACGTTGGTGATAGTCAGCTGCTTTGATGTGGTTTGCACTATTTTTCTTTTAATTTATTTATAGATTTTGAAGTGTCTGTCATTATTATTCTTTTGAATGGCTGATCTATGGATACCTCCCTTTTACCAAAAAATCTGCTACTTGGTGGAATTCATTATGCTATTTATCTTAATTCATGAATGTAGCCATGTTAGAGGGTGGCTGGATGTTGATCTTGACAAAGGTTAACTTGTCAATGTCTCATCCCAGTAAGGTATTCTTGATGCAATCCTTCCAAACGTATGTCTGGTCCTTACTAAGTGCCTTCTAATGGTTCGTTTTGGCACAACACAGGTCAAATATGTGGTTCTGAAACTGAGCCTCTTGAGTTCTGTTGCCTTCTAACTGGGAGGTGACATCTTCCTGCGTTCGGTTACTGGCAAATTTGAGCCTCTTCCTGATGTTTGAAACTCTGATTATTAGTGTCTTTTGTGCCCATTGTCAGGTCCCGCTCCGAACGATCCTCGTGTGTGCCACGCCCACCTCACAACCCCGTGTTTTTACCTGATTGTTCTCACCTGATGCCTGTTTCTGCCAGCATGTCCTGTGTATTTAGTCCTTGTCTGAGTCAGTCTACCGCAGATCCGACATTGATGTTCGTACTAATGTTTGCTGTCTGGTGTGCCTTGCATCCCGTCTTCGTCATTAAAATCCCCGTTTACCCCGACTTCCCGGTTCCTCTCCTCTGTTTCTCCGCTCGCCAACCGCGAAGCGTGACACCCATCATCCAGTTTGTTCAACACATGTTTGTGTCAGTTAAATGTGATGGTTTTTCACCATAGGTCAGTGTTATGGATGTGAAATTGATTTTAGACGTTACCTCATGTTTATAACCCAGTGAGTGATAAAGTTATGGAAGGCCATAATTCATGTAAAATTAATACAGTATTATCAATATGCAATCTAATGCCTTTAGAGATCAATCATTTAATACTTTTGACAATATTGTTATTTTGCAAAAAGAAAAACATTGTATTAGGACAAATGTATATTTTTATATTATTGAGTATTGAATGCTCATTATCTGGTTTGTTTCATAGAGCCATTTGTTTTGCAATGTTTCTTTAATTCTGGATCTTTCTACATGAGCTAAAATTCATCCTTTTTTATTTGCAAGCACAGACTGACACCAGTAGAAGAATTTATATCGCAACATTTGTGAAAGCAGTGTCTGTTCAAAGACTGTTTGAAGACCTTGTACAGGACTCATGACATGCCATAGATTCTCATATGAAATGATCAAGCAGAAGCCACAATGTATTAATCACATTAGCTGTTAGGAACAGCTTTGCAATAAAGCAACAAGCAACTGCATTCGGACTCAAGCAGATGCTCATCTCTGACTGAACAGGCTTCGGTGCTGAGCTTGAGCTGCATCTTCAGCTTAACCTGACTACTTGAACCAAATGCCAGCATAATCTTCTTTAATTGCATCTAAACTGCATTTCAGAGTCAGGCTTCATCTTAACCATAGAACCTAACTCATTTGCCCTTTATACATAAGACATACGCCACACACACAATGACTGCAATTCTACAAACGTGACTGCACTCCTTAGTAATATTGCTGGGGGGGGGGTTGGGGGCACGTTCTTTTGGCGCATCATTAAGAATGCAGCAGGCATGTAGCTACCTATTGAACTTGCAAGTTTGAACACCCTCCCTCCCAAACACACCACACCAAATTTGTTTGCTTTTGACCAGGCATGTAGCTAGGGGGGAAATGAGAGGGCTTGCCCCCCTCCCAAGGGAGATCTACCAAAGTGGACAAATCGACCTATTGGCCATGAGCTTGGAATGTAGTGATGAAAAATCACTAAAAACATTAACAACAATTTGATGCAAATCAATAAACCTTCATTAATAAAAGCCTGAATTATATCCTTATAAAATAATAAAAATGTCATTTTTAAGCAAGGTAAATGATTTTGGTTACTCACTGGGTGTTGTAGTTTGATATGCAAAATGAACTGTATTTTTAGATTGCATATTTAATGTTATGTCATCAGCAGCATTAGGCAGATCTCAAAACACAGTACGAGACAAAATGTGTGTCATGAGGCAAGCATGCTTTCAAAAGTTGTTCAAAAAGATGCGGCAGAAGGGTTTTTGAAAGATTTTGAAAAGTCAACTGAAAATGGGACATGACTTTATGCCCCCTCCCTCGGTGTCCCAGCACTGCGGTCCATACAGGTGTGAATGATGTCATTATTGACACCCACCATTTCTGACAGGTATGATTTTGGATCAATGGCATTCACAGTACAGTTATGCAATTGACATCATATGTGACACTTATCCGTATCCATAATGCATTGCTACACACATGGACGACGCACTTGGGGGTCAGGGTCCCATGACATCACACAGTTCATTTTGAAATAATAATAAAAAAGAGTTAGACGAGTTTTGATTGGTTATTTTTCTTTGGGAGGCAGGCCCTGAGAAAGATGCTGACTTAACAGCTTATACAAAATATGAGATTTTTTCAAAATAAACAACTGCTTCCTGAAAATGGAAATCAAAGTCAGGGTGCTGTGATTGGCTTTCACTGTGAAGCCATCTTCATATCAGGATAAGTTAATTCAGAGAGGATTTTCAACACCAGATGTCTGTGCAAATTGGAATACCTCATAAACATTCAAAATAAACAAGCAAGACAATGCTAACTATTTGTAATTTCCTGAGTCCGAGCATTATGATGAGTCATAAACAGGATCAATGCCGAACAGAGGCAGCCAGACTTTCAAACGAGCTCGGCAGATGTCATTGTGAAACTAACTTGTGGAAAATCATTTTTAAAAAACAACTGGCAGCGTTACTCACTGTTGTGGAGAAACTGTTAAATCCTCA
The DNA here is from genome assembly GCA_019775915.2 of Cyphomyrus plagiostoma. Lineage (NCBI taxonomy): Eukaryota > Metazoa > Chordata > Actinopteri > Osteoglossiformes > Mormyridae > Cyphomyrus > Cyphomyrus plagiostoma. The sequence continues at coordinate 13,602,257 of JABFEA020000021.1, read as the reverse complement.
GACACGTTTGGACAGTGTGAGATTATGATCTCCACATTAACGAGGAAGGGGGCTTCTCCCTCCCCTGCAGCATCCAAGCCCTGCATTTTTCTGTTTAAATATTAATTTGCTTAGTATACATCCAAAGTAACTTAAAGAGCTTGCTGTTTTCACCCCTCATTTACATTACAATTCTGACAGTGTTGTAAATAATAGAAATGATATTATGTTCAAAGTGGATTTGAGGTCTTCAGGCCAGGAACTTGTTTGCCATCTACACACTGAAATTGCTGATGGTCAGGGACACTGCCAGACAGGTTTGGGATCAGAGGATTTGAGAGTAAACCAAAGCTTGACTGACCTGAGGCAGCACAAAGGGAAACTGGCACTGGCAGGCCCTTCGTATGACCATAAGTTCCTTTAATTAGACAATCTGCAATCTCTAATGTATGAGATGGAAACAAGAAATGGACGACAGGAGACACAGCAGATGAAATATTAACGGCAGCTCATGAAACATTCTGTCAGTCGGGACTTTTCATGTGGCACTTCAAGACAGCCGGGCAGCTTTTAAGACGAACCACGATGACGAGGCCATGGGCTGTGCTGGGCATGGCATCTCAATGCCCTCACTGGCACGGTGTCTCCACCACTGGTGGATCACTCCTGGCAGCTGGCAGCCAGCCAGATGCATTGTGGGAAGGCTAGGAGGACGGCACCTGCCACATTTCTGCTCCCAGCCCTCCAGTTGCCCCACTGCTTAGTTGCTCCTCTGTCCAATAGCTTTGGGCGGGCTGCTACCTGTGCTGCCTGTGCTGACTGGCTCCTGGCCGAATAAAGCGGAAGAGAGAAGCACTCCAGTATTCAAGCTGCCCCCTGCCAAACAGACACTAATTAGCCATAATGATATGGAGCTTTTTTACTTTGGATTTTTTTTTCATAAACTCCCCCAGTGTCCACAAACTGACTAAGAAAACAACAATATGTGTAGAGACATCAGGCTTAATCTATAGTTGCAGGCTTACAACCCACCCATGAATAAAATGTATCTCTGACAAAAATGTAATAAAAATGTCTTTAAGTGTGAAAGAGACTCAATTAGAGCCTGGCAGGCAGAAGCCGGATTCCTTGATTACGTCTGTGTGGGAGTCGGATTGCTGTGCTTCTTTGATGTGCAACCCAACACAATTTTGTATCCGTAAACTGCCCCAGCCTCTTCCTCACCTCCTTTTCTTGCACAAAATTATGGATCAACTACTCTTAATTACCGCTCTGCTGAAAAATGCATTCAGATTGTTTTTCATGTTGCTCCCTGGAAATGGTTTTGTCAGTTGTTTTTCTTTGGTGATCAAATTGACACTCACATGCCTGATGAAACTGCATTATTACATATTTATTGCCTATTTACACAAAGTCTTGACCTAAAATGAGTATTTGCCAAAACCAGGACTACAGCCAACATGCAGCTCAAAGTTCAGAACCTGTTCAAATCATAGGTTGAACCTTTAAGCTATACTGAATTATTTCACTAAATATCCAGCTTTATACCCCTGAAAGATAAATTGTTGTGTTTCCTGTAATTATTAGTCTTGTTTAATAGAGCTTTGCCTATCCCCAGCTCTTTGCTGTAGGCTCGCTGTGACATATTGCTAATCTGTTCTCCTTCAAATGCTCCACCTGGGTGATACGTGAACTTCCCATGTGCTGTGCTTCCACAGACACTAGTGTACACTATTGAAATGTCAACCCAGTCACTTTGTCTACTGGTCTTATAACAAATTATTATTCTAACCCTCACATTTAAAGGAGCTAAATTGCACACGCTAATGACTTTCATGCTGGGAGAGATGGATTGTAACAGAAAAAGGCCAGGGATCACAAATGGACCAGCTACCATCATTCCAAGCTGTGCTATAAATTTGCTGACCTACAGCAGAAGCTAACCAGGAGGGGGCATAAAACACTTGGTGACAAATCAAGCAAAATGTGCAGTTACTCTTAATGCCGAACAGGCAATGTATGAAGACAGCTAACTGGGTCTTAATTTCACAAAGCTGACCACAGACTAATGCTCCCCTCAGAGTGAGACATTCACTCTGCCCAGCTACCTACTTCGGTACTGTTAACTAATTAAATGGGGGGGGGGGCATTAAATAACAGTAAATCAAGTACTAATGATTGCAGACTATTTTTAAAATACTGGATGGGAAGAGTGCAGGCGTTTGACTTAATGGCCCCGCAGCTGAAAGGGACATAAGTCTTGGTGATGATTGCAGGGCCCCCCCTGCTATCTGTACGTGGTCGAGCAGCAGGGACAGAAACACAAGTGACGTTCAGTGTTGCCCACCTGGGGGGTGGGAGTGGAGAGTTTGGAGGCTGTTTGGCTGTCAGAGCTGCTTAACAGATGTATCTACATAACAATACATTTACACCCTTTGCCATCTTTCAAAGCATACCCACCTGAGAATGTCTGGATGTTTCTCTGTTGATTATTTATACTAAAACTTTCATTTGCTTGTTGTTCTACTCAACACCAGCCTTTCCAGTTGCAACCACAAAGCACTGGTGAATAGGTATTTCATCCATCCATCGTGTGGCAGGTTCTCCAGCTCCTGATTAGGGAGAGCCTGCAGGCTATCCCAGGAAGCAAGGCCATGAGGCGGGGGAGGGGCCAGAATGGATGTCAGTCAATGACAGTGCAGTTATTTCCTGTGCAAATACTCCCTTAGACTGAAAGGATTACTAGAGTTTCCCTTTTTACAATCTACCTCTCATTCAGAGACTGGCCAGGAGCAGTGAACAGCTTGACAAGCTCATGCAGGCAAACCAGACATCACCAAACAGTTGGTCAAGAGCATTAAATGGAGAAACACGCTTACACACATGCGTGAACACACACACACACACACACACACACACTAATTGGAGAATAGGCATTTGAAAAAGTCGGCCTTGCTGACTTTGATTGCAGCGACAGTCGCCTTGTTAGGATGACATATATTCTGTAGGGTTGCACTTGGACTTTCATCCCAACATTGTAATTCCTATGAATGATTCATCAAATATTTATGTTGCATGAATTTCAAGGAACTATTTATCCAGCCATAGTAGAGATGCCAGTAATTAACACACCATACTTAGCCTAATAGTTTCGTTACACGTTCCAAAGCCTTCAGTTATCTGCGTTCGCGAAGACCATTGCCCTTTAAGAAATTAGTCTTAAGGGGTGTTAAGTTGACTTGCTTTAGCACTGATGTCATTGCATTTCCTTCTCAACAGCATTTGCTTAAAAGGCATCAGCTGCAAGTGTCATTCATAAACAGACTAGGCTTTCTCGAGTGAATCATGTGTGAGGGATGTTCTCTGCATGTCTCATGGGCTGTGCATAAATGGTGCATGTTTGGTTCCTGGGCTACATCCCAGCCAAAGCCCTTCCACCAAGAGAAGCCACACCTTTTACCCCTATGCGAAACGTCGCCTGCTGGCTCTAGACATATAACGGTAACCTTTCTTGGCTTGCTATTCCGACAGTGTCTTTTTTTCTTTCAACGGAAAGTCCCAGCGTCCTGCATGCATTTTTTCCTGAAATGACAGAGAGGCCTGTGTGTGATATGTAAATTAGCCCTGTGATCTCCTGAGGAGAAAAGGGTGCGGAGTATTACGCTGATACAGTTACACCATCAAAAGGCACGGAGGCCAAGTTAATCTCCACCAAGGCTGTCCTGCCCTGCCCATGCCGTCACCCTGTGATTCAGCCATTTTCTGTTGACATTTAGGTTTACTCTTCTATATGTAATCACCAGAAATATGAGGGTATCCTGTGGGAATGTAAGAATAGTGAACGCCCCTCCCACCCCCCCAGCGCCGAAACTCAAGCCTAAGCCAGATTTTGGGACAAATAAGTAATTCTGTGAAATATATGTATCTATAGTTTCTGCTCATAAACAATGTGTTGATATACAGTCAGTAAACAAGTTATTAATCAAAATTTGATTACAAATCTGTATATTTTAAAATCCCCTTAAGATTAACTCCATAACAAAATTTGTGGTGACCTAAAAAATCTTAACATGTAATTTAGTTTTCCTTAAATTTCGATTAAATACTGCAGCTTTGGCACCATCCATCATATTTCCCTGTAATGGCATGGCATTCCATCCCTGTCCTCAGGTGGATGTGATTTACCAGGTGTGACTGTCACACCCTTAAAGAATCATTATAGTGCTCTAGCACTCCCACCTGCATCCACACATACTCCCTCTTAACATTATTTGTCACCATTGCTATTATTATAGAAGGCTGAAAATATAATGTTAGACTGGCAGTATGATTACTCTGCCTAGGGGAAGCTTAGCCCTTGCCAAAGACCCAGTACGCAAAGGAAACAATGTGCAATTCTAGGGGATATAATAATCATACCCAGTACTGCCCGCCAGCGGTGTCATTCATTTAATTTTGGATGCAGGCTAATACAGCACAAGCCATCCAATGCTAGAATCTCAGCGTAGGTATTCTAACAGAACATTGGTAACAGAACTTTAACCTCATTCACAAAGAACAAGTACAAGAGAAAGTTACTTCCAGCCTCTAGCCCATGCGATGCCCCATGCGAGCGACCCCACTAGTGCCCCCCCCCCCCCAAGGCAAAGTGAGATTGGTTGGCAAATCGGTACCCCCTCAAAAGTGATGCCCTAGCTGGCTGCCTATCTGATTACCAGTCCTGCTCAACTCAATAAGAAACACATAAAAATCTGTGTGTATACACATATATACATATACACATACATTTTTTGTGTTTTTAATATAAATATGTATATATATTTATATATATGCACACAGAGTACATTGTATATATATGATTATATACATATATATGTATATACACACACAGTATAATATACGTGTACATTACCTATATTGTAATATTTTATATGTATATATTACTACATATATTTACTATACCATGAATGCATATATGTATAGAGATCAATGCACAAAGCTGGTATGACTGACTCTTCAGGTATATTAGGCTTCCTTTTCAGTCTGGGACAGCATCAGGACAAATGGATTGGGGGGATTGCAGTCTGGCTCTTCCTGAGACGGAAGAAGAGTGATCTGCGTCCCCCCACCCCGCTGCCAGCAAAGAATGAAATGACGAGGAAGTGCAGCACCACACTAATGAAAGCTCAGGACTCTTCCATTGTCTGGGCATTTTCTTCTTTTGAGAAACATATTGTGGTAAAGGAGGCCAGCTGTCTGTGTCTGCATAGCCGTTCTTCTCCGGAGGCGAGGTGACATCTGTGACACGAAAAGAGCCGTAATTAGGAGGTGTGCAGCCGTTCAGTACAGAGCTCCTTCATCGACCCCTTGTTGTCTCCTTAAGCCCCACATCCTTCCCACCTAGATGCCGAGGTCTTTTTGGTAGATGTTACAAGTGAGTTTGGGCATCTTTAAAAACACAGTACACAAGTACGCGTGTTTAAACTTTCATTCAGTGTGGCTTCATTTTTTCTTACCACATGTTTTAGTAAACCCTGCTGACCTTGACTACCCAAGTAAACTTTCCTATAGGTGTAAACTGAGGAACTGTCTTTTGCTCCATGTAACAAACTGCAAGTGATGACAGAATCTTTCAGAATTCTCCAGATAACCTGGCAGCCACGTTCCCAGGTGGCTACGATATCCTTAATTTCATCGACAATAATACTACTGGGTTTGCTGTCTCATAGGAATATGGTAATATGGTTATGTTACAACATGAAAAGTACATAGTTTTCTGCATTAAGCTGAACAATCCATTGGACACAGACTCTCAAACCTCCACATCAGCTACATCAAGTGATGGAGTTCCAAGGCCATGAAGATCATTAAGAATCGCAGCCATTCCAGTGCCCTCGTCCCTGTGCTGAGGTCAGGGAAACGCTGACACTGCCTGTAGGCAGCCCGGAAAGGCTAAGGAAGAGCTTTTTCCACAAGCAACTGGGATCCTCAATGATGTATAATCAGTGTTCCAACAGCCTACTCAACATGTACATGTACAGCTTACATACGGAGATGTTGACTTATTTATAAGACTCTACCACTTGATATGAATGTGAATTATGTGAAATATAATTTCACGTACATGTTAAACACAGTAGATCATTCACAGTATTTATTATGAATTGTCATAAATAAAGAATGCTCTGCTGTACTTGCCAGTGACTATGAGATTTTATGTAAATGCTGCAGAGCAATAGGCCTGCATGCATGGGAAAATCGTGTGGCAAGACCAAGACCTTGGAGTTATGGTGTAATAATGTCAAGTGTCTTTTATTAAATGGACTTCCACTGATACATAATAAATTGGCGACAAGGATGATGTGTTTTTCTTAGCATTCATCTTCTGCTTTTCTGGAGTGTCCAGGAAAACCTAAACTTACTTTTACTGCGTGGAAAAAAACATTTTCAACAGCTTCATACTAGCCACCGGTGAGGAAGAACCTTCCAACGTGCTGAAAACAGCTCTGTTCATTTATTGCTTGGTAACAGAAGGACAGCATATTTACAATAATTTGTGACTAAATGCATATACTTACGAAGGCAATATGACAATTCTGGAAACATTTTTCAACCCAAGAGTGAATTACGGTGCAGAGAGGTATTGGTTCAGACAATGTGCTCAACAAGTTGGACAGTCTACAGACCAATATGTCGCAACATAATGTCAAGTCACTACTTTCAGTTTCAGAGGTTTACAAAGTAAAATGAAACATGGCCAAATTGTTGAAAAAAACCTGTGTACCTCAAATATGCAAACAACTGCTGCTTGGACTAGATTTAACGTAGGATAAAAGGCTTGTACTAGCTAAACAAACTGAATCTGCAATTACTGAAGCAAAAATAAAGACCACAGGTGATATGAAGCATGTGAATGCTGTGCAGACACAGTACATTAAACAGTGTGCCGTACATCGCAAAGACAGACCAAAGAAAAATGATGATGTCATCAGTTACTATCCATCACTATCGCCGTGACTGTCAGCCATGTTGCAAATCACTCATTCTGCCTTGCTAAATTTGCGAAAATGTAAAGTGTGTGGTAAAAATGGAAAATTTTAATAGTTTGTTATTCTGCATCTAAAACAGTGAATGAAATCACTGTACTTGAAGGGACAGCGGTCAGTGTGCACAGAAATGCCTGATGTGCAGTATGTATACAGCTGCTTCACACAACCAACGCTGTGCCACTGGTTCTGCAGTTTGTATCCTTCCTGAGCATGTTTGCAGAGACAGTTTTCTCAAATACACATGAACTAAACAACAAGCACAGCTGGTGACATACGTAGAACAGAGGTGGGATGTCAAAGGATGTCTTACTGCTGAAGTTGCATGTTAAACAGAACAGCATGTACTGAATTCTTTATTGTGAGACCTAGAAGCTCAATCTTAGGAATGCAATTGGCGAATGGACTTCAAATTTCCAGAGGTTAATCTGTTCCAGAAATTCCACTTACCAGTACTACACTTCAGCCTAGGTCCTCAGGATTTTGGATAAAGAGATTGTACATCCAGATGTTGCGTCCGAGACGCGGTTTCTGCTGAATGCCTGGAAGAAAATGGGATCATTGGGAAGATTGATTCTTCTGAGTAGGCTTCACCTAGTAGTTGCCCGAAATAAGACTGGAGGTATATGTATGTGCATAAATTTGAGGGAGCCAAACAAGGCCATCACTGTAGTCAAAAACTTATAGAAAATATTCAATATCTGCATTGACTGGGTCTGTATAATGTTCTGCCCTTGATCTTAAAAATGCAGACCACTAGGTTTAAGTTACTTTCATTACTCCGGAAGGTCTGTACAGGTTCTGCAGGGTCCCGCATGGGCTTTGCTCAGCTCCAGTAACTGCTGAAGGACTATTACCTCATGAAACATGTTATTGCTATTCTGAATGCTCCAACACCTGCTGATCCCACAAGTTCGTGTCCGTTTCTTGGCCCGAGTACATGGTACAGCAAGTTTATTCCAAATGACACCTGTTGTTGAGCCCCTGAGATCACTGCTTCGAAAAAACATCATGTTTCAATGGACGACTGTAATGCAGGCAAGTCTTAGCAAAGTCAAAGACATAATTATGAACTGTACAGCTCTGGATTTGTTTAACCCTAAACTGCCTACAGTTCTCTCTACGCTCTACAGTTACAGCCAATTAATGACTAGTAGCTGTTCTGACACAGCACACTTTGAATGGCTCTGAATGGATTATTGCTTTTGCTTCACGCGGCTTATCAGAACCTGAATGGAAACATTCTATAGTAGAGAAAGAGGCTCTTGTGTGTGTCATGATTGTGGAGAAGAAAATTCCATTAAAGAACTGAACACAAAGCTCTAATCTTGTTAATCGCAACTAAAGGTAACGAGAGAACTGCACTGGCATCGGCTCGGGTGCTCAAGATTGATGTTCAGTACAGAGCAGTAATGAACAGCACTGTCCATACAAGATGCCTCAGAGAAGTGTATTGATGGCTGTTGATTGACTTGTAAACCAAAATACTGGATATTTCTCAATACCAAGATTGCAATGATTGTACTTGTGGTTTTGGAAAGACCTGTCCTGCTAACTTGCTTCCCAAGAACAAACTTGGGATACAATGAATCATGGGAATAGTCTCGTTCGGGGAGGAGCAAGAACTACATCTGGGGATTTTTACAGTCCTCTGTATTTCTGTTCTTGTATTGTTGTTTAAGGGGCTGTGTCTGAGAATTGGGGGCTTTTAGGGTTTTGTGGTCAATTATAATTTAAAGAGACGGGACAACAGATCTGGGAAGGTCTGAAGACAGAAGGTCTGAGGACAGAAGGTCTGAGGACAGGCATCAGTGGCAGAATAGCTATTTGAGGTCTTTGAGGTTTTTGATAGGCATAGGTAGGAATAACCAGGATTCACTAATCACTGTTTTAAAGACAGGCTTTTTGTATTTCACACTTGGAAACCTATGGAAAAGTGATTTCCAGCTCCTGTACCGTCAACCTGTGATGGCACATATAGAGCTTGAGGAACAAGGGACTCCTGCATGTCCTTTCTGAAGGACCGAGCTGGACTGCCAGCAGACCAGGCAGAGAATGGCAGCATGATGAAAGTGCTGAGACTGTCCTTGCCACCGTGAGTGATTTGCCATGCACTCCCACGAGCTGTAATTCATCCTAATTCATCTCTGGGAAAGGACTCCACAAAATCCAAGCAGACGTTGTCTCTTTGCCACGTTTGCATCGGACTGGGCCAGTTTCACTGTAAACAAAAGTAATTATAGTGGATGTGTTAGATGATGGAAACGAGACAGATTCGGCCTCCTGTGGACAAGGCTGAAGCTCCATGGAGCAGAACAGTTTAATTAGTGGAGACCGCACCATGACCGTGGAAGAAAGAAAGGAAAAACAAAAATAGCTATCTAATTTTCCGCTACCGGACCAGCAGGGCTGAATTCGGTTTTGCACAAGGCAACCTTGGCCTTCTCATTAACCTTTCAGACGTAAAGGTTCTTCCTCTGCAGCCCTGTCTTCCCCACAAATAAAAAATATTCCCGATGAGGGCTGTGCTCCACTCTTGTGAGTTGTTGGGACTTTAAATTGGCTGCAATGGACAGTGTTTATACCGCAGTGTGACGTGAACATGTGACCGGCCAATAGCACTGGAATTAATGGAGCCGTGGGATTCCAGCACTGGAATATTTGATCGTGCTTTTCCTCCAAAGCGGAGCGGCAGCTCTTGACCCGGGCGCCCTACAATAAAACCAAAGTCAATAACATTGATTGTTTCTTGAGGTAAACAGACATCTCCCTGTCAAATGTAATAACAGCATTAAGCAGCACATGCACACACAGCCTGAAGCTTCATGCTCTCTTGCGTTAACATGCCACCAGTACAAACAATCGATGTGGCATCTATAGCATAAAAAAAAGCTCAAATCTAAATGAAGTGATGCTAATGCTATTATACTCCATCTATTTTGCATATATGCATACCTCAGATACAGGGCATACAAAAGGGCTGCGGCCTGGACAGGTCCATAACAAGGTGGGGACTGTAAGGTGACAGCATATACACAGACACGGAAAGCATGTAAACAGCACATACACAGACAGGGAAAGCATGTAAACAGCACAGACACAGACAGGGGAGAGCATGTAAACAGCACATACACAGACAGAGAGAGAGCATGTAAACAGCACATGCACAGACAGGGAAAGCATGTAAACAGCACAGACACAGACAGAGGGAGAGCATGTAAAAAGCACATACACAGACAGAGGGAGAGCATGTAAACAGCACAGACACGGACAGAGAGAGAGCATGTAAACAGCACATACACAGACAGGGAAAGCATGTAAACAGCACAGACACAAACAGAGGGAGAGCATGTAAACAGCACAGACAGAGGGAGAGCATGTAAACAGCACAGACACAGACAGAGGGAGAGCATGTAAACAGCACAGACACAGACAGAGGGAGAGCATGTAAACAGCACATATACAGACACTCTGATTTTGGTCACTTGTCTCTGTGTTTGCCTTTCCTGTCTACCGGCCATTTCTCCTGTGTTCCTGCCTAGCCCTGATGACATTCTGAGTGGGTACCGTGTATAGTGCAAAGACTGACTGCCGTTTCCTTTGTTTCAAGTTCTTTGTATATTTGGTTAGGAGATAATGAGAGTGATTGTCTTTTGTTTTATTTCTCTTCTGTAGGTAAGTTAGTCTGAGTGATAGATTGTTTTGTTTGTTTTATTGGCCTCGGTGACTCTTACACTTTGGTGAGAAAACTTGTAAATACATACTGTATTTATACTACCTATTTCCGCAGGGTGTTAACCCCAGGCTAACTACCTGGCACTGGACTGTAGCAGGAAGCCCACATGACACAGGAAGAACACACAAACTCCACACAGGCAAACACAAGTGAAGCAAGATTCACACCCCTACGACAGGACATGTGCTGAGCCCTGAGCCCCTGTGCCTCCTGGATGTCCATTAATCCCTTAAAAATTGTAGTACAGTGGCACAAATAAGAACCCAAAGGTTAAATGTGTATAATTATGAATTAGTGGCCTGGGTAATTGTAATGTAGCCATTAACAGTGTTTCATAATTAATGCTGATACATGAATAAACTTTTTCTCCATCTGCCGTGAGAAGCACCACGTTTGAGGGATTGGGAGAAAAGGGGTTAGCGTAGGGGACAAAAACACAGCCAGCCACAAGAAGTGGCCGGCTAGGCCACATCCGCTGAGCGGGACTGCGGGATGATGCCACCGAGGCAACAACAGAATGCTATTACAGCAACGGACACTGTGTACCGAACATGCAGCTCATCTGAGCTGTGAATAACATCAAGGACAAAACATCCTTTTACCAGTGTAAAAGACCAGTTGCATGCAGTGTTTCTGCAACTCACTAATTAAATCTGTAACACAGTTTACATCTGTAATGCGCTGATTAAATCTGTAACAGTTTACATCTGTAATGCACTGATTAGATCTGTAACACATTGTTTACATTGTGACACACATATTGCATATGAAAAGTGCTGATTGCATCAGTAACATGCTGATTAAATCTGTAACACGATGACTAAATCTGTAACACACTGATTGCATCTATAACACACTGATTACTTTTACAACTCACTGTTTACATCTGTAATGCACTGATTACATCTGCAACACATCGTTTACATCAGTGACACATTTTTTGTATCTGCAATGCACTAATTCTGCAACACACTGTTTACACCTGAGACACATTTATTGTATCTGTAAAGTAGTGATTGCGTCTGTCATGTACTGATTTAATCTGTAATGCACTGATTGCGTCTGTAATGCATTTATTACTTCTGTAACATACTGATTAAATCTGTAACATGTCAACTAAATCTGTAAGATACTGATTAAACCTTACACCCTGATTATATCTATAACAGGCTGGTTAAACTGGTACCATGCTGACTAATCCTTTAACACACGATTAAATCTTTAACACATTGTTTATCTGTGACACACGTATTGCATCTTTAAAGCACTTATTGCATCTGTAATACGCTGATTAAAGGTGTAACACACTGCATCTGTAACACAGTGATTATAGGTGTAACATACTGCATCTGTAACACACTGATTAAAGGTGTAACATACTGCATCTGTAACACACTGATTAAATCTATAAGAAACTTATTTAATCTATAATGCATTGATTAAGTCTGTACCATACTGATTGCATCTGTAACCCACATACTAAATTCATAACACCGATTACATCTGTAACACATTATTTAAATCTGTAATACAATTTACTTCTGTAATATGCTGAGTAAATCTGTAACACACTGTTAATCTATTACAGTACCCTCACAGTAAACTACCCTGAATGTTATGTCATGTACCCTGACGAAGTCATACACTACCTTTTTGCTCCTCTGAAACATAAGCCTTGGGATAAATGAGTGTGGTATGATTTAGGTACCAAGAGGCACAGTGTGTGCAGTGGAATACTAGATTCTTCTCCAAGGCTTCTGCTGCAGTGACTGGGGGACGAGCAGAGTGGAAAGGAATAAGATCTGAAAAGGTAGCGCTCACCCTGACGGCCCCCCCAATTAAAGAGGCTTCGCTATTTGGTCCTCCTGTCTTGGTACATTGATTTTTCAATTTTCAAGGTGCTTTCTCAGGCAACAGCTTCTGCTGTACTGTCAACAGTGATGGGTTATAACCCCCATCTTATCTCTCTGTAGCTTGATTAAATTAATTAAGCAATTAATTTCCGAGTGACCTGCCGGGAGCTAACATGGGGATGCTAACGTTTGGCTTGGAGCATGAGATGCTGCAGAACTCCCCCGGTGACCATTACTCACCCCCAGATATGAAACATGGGGCCCTAGGTTGAGATTGGGACTGAACCCGGATCGGTTTGTGAATCCAAGCCCATTGTTTGTGACTGATCCAGCAGGTGAATAAGGAAACTTACTGACAGCTATTTAATACACATGTTCTGATGGCACTGTTAAGGTGAAGAAAGTTTAACTATATTACTAAATACTGCTGAGTTAGATCAAACTTCTCATAATCATCAGTGAAACACAAGAATTCAGATCAAAATGATAAATTTCCATTGGTTCTAGTCATTAGAGTGAAAGGCGAGTTGAGAATAAAGATGGAAACCAACCTGACAGGCTGCAGAAGGAAGAGGTCATGCTAGATATTTAATGCAGGTTTAATGGCTCTAATGTGAATGAGCCGCATATGTTCATGGATGATTTCCTGACATTTTTCTCAAGGAATTTCCATACTTTCTGCATTACGGTATGAGTAGACAGAAGATACTCTACTTTATCATAGCACTTTAAACCCTAACAGAGCGCATGACACCCCGATCGAAAAACACCGAAACACTGAAAATCTTTGCCTTTAGCTGACGTCTGGGTATCAAACTCTTTAAGTGAGCGGAGACAAGAGAGCAGAGGCAAATGGACCGATGTGGGGCAACCTCATAAGAAGTGGTTAACTGGCAAGTGCTTGCTTCCCTGGGGTCAAAGTCCCATCTTGGGATACACACACTAATAAGTGACACAGAACTTCTTCATTTCCTAGGACATAGATCTCAGAGTCGTTTACAAGATGAATTACCGAAGGTGTCCTTATCCACAGTGACCCGTGAAGTTTACTCAGGTTATTTATTTATTTATTTATTGTTTTATATGCATTATCAGTTAAATCAGCTGCATATTTTCAGAAGCAGATAAGACTGTGCTTTGATCAGAGGCATGATGTCAGCACGTCACCATCCTAAAACGTCTTGCGATCCCAAAATGCCACCCAGCGGCAGCTAGTCCCCTACTTTCCAACAGTGACAAAAACAATGTGCTTTTAAGATAAGCTGGAGGACTGGGAAAAGGAGGACTGGGAGGAAGAGGGGGACTGGGAGGAGGACGAGTGGGAGGAGGAGGGGGACTGGGAGGAGGGGGACCAGCAGAATTAAGCCATATTGCCAGGCCCACTCCTTTTGGGTGAAACAGTTTGCCTATTCAAAGTGACAGACTGATCTAAAAAAAGTGAAACATACAAAGGCTGCCCAGTGAAAGCTGCGTTTCACTGAACAGAGAGTTTGAAAAGGCACAAAGCAGGCTGTCCATCAGATCCTCTACAACTTCAGCGTTTTGCAACGGGAGCAGTGAGTAGAGAGCCTCTTTTCATCACTGAGTGCGGAAGACCCTCTTCCACCAAAGAGCGTGAGGAAAAGCAGGCAGAGGATCTGCACAGGTATCCCATTCCATAACCACCTGCCCAGGAGACGCTGCTGTCCCAGAAACAGCAGAGGCATCATGTGCAAGCTGCCACTCCAACACAAGGCATTGAGAACAAAATAACAGGCCTTTAGAAAACTCCCTTTTAAAGGAGATTTGCTTTCATTACTTTTGACACGGAGCAATCAATAAATAATCACACTCACAGCACCTTCACTAGCATGAATTCAAGCCCTGAACAAGCGAGCACTAGCGATAGCAGCTATAATGCCAGTGAACGGACTAGAAAGGAAGTGATAGCACCTGACCTGAAAACTGGTCACAGTCATAAGCCTCCACCCCCCACCCCCCGGCAGGAAAGCCCTGCAGTTTCACAGTAATCCTCTGTTACTCTGTCCTCGAGCGGAAGCAGGCTGACCCTCAGAGCAGCTACAAGAATCAAAGCACCACTGGTCTCAGCGGGACACTTTGGCACAGTGTGGGAAACATGGGACACAAGTGATCCAGATCAGAGCAACGTCCCCTCCATGCGTAACTGAAGGGGGCACTCTACAGATATATGGCTGCCCACCCAGCAAATTAGGACCTGGCATCAACACGAGACTAAGCATGAATCTGGGATAAACACTGACATGTGGCAGGATCCGTTGCACAAGGGGCGCATGCTAATTCACAGGCACAGGGACACAGGGGTGCCTAGAAAGCCACTGGGGTGCAGTGTGCTTTGGGTAATGAGGAAGTCCGCCATGTATCCTCTGCTCCCTCATCTGCATGGACCAAACTGCCACATTTCACTGCCCCCCAAGGAAAACCTCCCTTTAAAAACCTGTGCAGTTCTATGCAAATGTGGAGAGGTCTACCACCTTCCTGTTCATCAAAGCCGGTTATCTAATATACGCTTTTAATAATAGATACACTATAGCCGAATGACCACAGCAGTGATGCTAACTTTGGTTTTAATAATACAAGCACACCTATTTCATACCCAGGGAGGGGGGTAGTAACCAGTTTTTCTTGAGATTTAGTTTCCTCTCTTCCAGTGTCTCCCAGATTTTCCACCCTGACTTTTAACATTGTATCAGAAGGACACTGAACTAAACAGACAGAATACTACAGAGCTGACCACTATATTGTGAGAGAATCATCGTGTATCTGTTTATGTTCTGAAGATTTCAGTTCAGAGTGACAAATGAAAGATTGATCCAAAACAAGTGAACCTGCATCCTAAAATAAAGAGCCACAAACCGTAACAATTTTATATACAGTGGTACCTCGGTTCTCGAACTTAATCCGTTCGGGACTCTGGATCGAATCCTAAAAAGTTCGAGTTCTGATCAAATTTCTCCCATAAGAAATAATGGATAACTAATTAATTGGTTCCCAGCCCCACAAAATTACACCAAAATATGTTTTTTAAGCATTTAAACACAAAATGAACAGGATAAAACAAGAAGAGCATTTTTTTCTTAATGGCTTTCAAAACGATAAAGATCTTATCCCAACATTACCCCTGTCCTGCCCCGATCATCTGCTCCTTCTGTGTGCCACGCCCCCCCGTTAACCTTGTGTGGGATCCCCATGTGATCAGCTGTTTCTGGTTGTTTTCATTAGTCCTCTGTATTAATTCTGCGTTTCAGTTTGTTTCCTCAGTCCGGTCATTGGGTGTTCGACTTGCTTACAGTGCTGGCTTAAAGCAACGCATTCTGATCCTGATGCAATGCATTACAGTTCGATGCATTACGAACTCTCACCCGGCTTACATGCATGACGTTTGTATCCCAGGCAGTTCGGATGTGTAATCTGCTATTTCTCCCGAATATCACGTAAAGCAGTGAG
>JABFEA020000021.1:13549037-13559072 GCA_019775915.2 Cyphomyrus plagiostoma | reverse complement strand
CTGCTCACGCCTTAGATGGGGCCCCTTCAGGCTGCTCACGCCTTAAACTTGGGCCCCTTCAGGCTGCTCACGCCTTAGACGTGGCACCTTTTGATTCGCCGCCTCACATACAGGTGCTGAGTCCGCCAGGTTAGTTGCCAATGACTGCTAAAAATAAGCATAACTGTATGTTACATTCCTTCCCTTTAATCAGTCCATAAGGCATCAATGTATCCATCCCCTCAGCAAGCAGAAGCACTCAAAGAGTCTAACACAGGATTCTTACAATGCAGCATGTGATATGTGAAAATGTTTGAGCCTATGGACTGTAAGAGCAGAAGAGGACGATGACGTCCTCTGGTAGAAAAAGAAAGAAGCATCCAGTTGATAAACGGGAGTTATTCATGGTGGACAGTCCATTCAAAGGATGTCCTGTGACATTCAAGGTTTTTGACCCAAAACGGAACTGACTGCCGAGGGCCATATTTTTCTCCAGTTTGGATTTGTGGTTAGAGTCCATGTGCTTGAATGGCTAGTTTTAGTTATGGAGTAAACCAGCAATCATGTGGATAAAGACAGTGAAGGCTGCAGGTTCAGAGAGACTCACCGGCGACCTGCAGCAGCATGGAGCCGCTGTTGTACACGCCCGCCTCATGAAGCAGGTGAAGCCGCCGTCGTCTGCGACGCGCTCGGCACGCAGCTGCAGCGATGCGGCGCCAGGTCCCAGCTCGGCATGGAACATGTACAGTTGGTGAAGGCCCACCCCTGCTCAGCCAGCTGGTCACGCCCCCCCCCCAGAAGCCGTGCACTACCCGCCTGCTGTCTGTCAGCCGCCAGAACACCGCCAGCTCCGACAGGCTGGACGTGCCACGGGGCCGTAAGAGCTGTTCAGGGTGGCATCCTGGCCAAACGGCGCTACCACTGGCAGCTGTGGGACCTGCACCTCAAGGCCAGCTGTGGGGGGGGTGGGGAGAGACAGCTTATTTAATAAAATTTACAAGTTATTCAGCTAGTTAGCGGGATGGATAACTGTGGCCTAACACCCAAAGGTGGCAGGTTTGATTCCATTCCCCTGATAACCATGCCCGGCAGTGTCGATGCCTGTTTCCCCTGGTCAACCCCCCCCCCCCCATAAAACTGCAGGGTCTCCCCTGCCTCATATGTTTTCCTGCCTTCCCAGCATGCACAGCCAAACACCGTAAACCACAGGCCGCGGAAGGTTATCAAACAGACAGACTGTGAAAGCACCCCAGGTCAGTAGCCCCGCCTCCATCACACTATCTGTCCCTAGCAGACCGACAGCCACAGTGCCCGTGGGAGCTTTCTGAACGCAGATTCAGTCCTTGTCTCAGGAGGTGGACCCTGGGCACAGAGAAGGTCCCCAGTGCTGGCCGCTTAGAGCACTGGAGGATGGCAGGCACGCAAGGGCCACCACACATGCCTCGATTTGCCGAAGACGGGACCCGAGGGCCCGGCAGGCTGTGGAAGCTGCCCCAGCAAGGGGGGGGGGGGGATGCCATGCCGCCCAGCCCTGGCAGCAGCAGCCTACCCTTGCCCATCTGTCACTGCGGTCGACGCAGCAGGAAAGAGAACACGGCTTAAAGACTGCGGTGGCGGAACCAAGGTCAGCCACAAGAGGTCAGCGATGAGTCAGTTTCAGACTAGATGACTTTTCAGTTTAGACTGCTGCCTCAAGCCGAACAGTCTGTGCATCATTAGAGGAGAAGAGGATAGGACAAAGGCAGGCTTGACAGGAATGTCACTCAGGCATGTCTAAGGCTCCCAGCTGACATCTCCTTTTCCCAGCTGACAGCTGTCTCGTAAAGCTCCTGAAATGCTTTCACAGGCCTGGCCGTTTCTGAAGCTAGACAAGCGATCATACCTAAAGGCTCAGATTTGTGGGCCTGCCCACTGTGACGGACCCTTGTAGCCTAGCTTTCTACGTGACAGTGTGATTGTTCCACAGCTTGGCTCACACAGGTCAGTGTGAAGTTAACGGCTCCCGGTTTCATGCAGGACCATACGCGTCACACTGCCCTGTCAGGCTGAAAGTGTTCAGCTTGCTGTATCCCACTCAGTGAGCTGCAGACACACTGCCACCTGCTGGTAGTATTGATTATCACAGGTCATTGACTCAGCAGTATGAATGTCTCATAGACCCCCCCCCCCCCAAAAAAAAAATCTGTGTCAGTTGGGAATGTATTAAAATCCCTACCATCCAGACTGCCATCAAATCCTGAATAATTTACAGCGTATCACCTCCAGCGATTAATGTCTGCTTCCCTCCGCTGACAAGAAAAATTAGAAGTTCTTACTTGCTGGGTTAGCAAACATTGTTTACCGGATGTTTATATCCTACGGCATCTCATTCTCTGCCGTAATCCTATGACAAAGGGACAAGGGTCCCTTTGAGGTCCCCGAATGCAAGCAGCACCTGCCACCGATCATCCGTCACTGTGTCACCTGCTCCGCATTCAGGGGCATGTTGATTATTAAAGAGTAAAGCGTTCATAACTCCAAAGTACTGGCTGCTGATGATGGAGAAGGTCTGGGAGTAATGGAGAGGTTGGGGGGTGGGGGCAGGTTCAGCTATCAGGGTGTCACTGCGGCCAGCCTGTAGCCAGCGTTCAAGCCCCTGACGTCCCAGTTGCTATGGTGAACGGCCAAAGTCCAAAATAACTTATTCATGTCTTTGAAGTGGAAAAAGGTGCAAGAACTGGAATGAAACATCAGTGCAGCAGACAGGTGCTGGTCATCTGTTAGGGTGTCAGATGCTGAAGCTTAGCACAGGGGTCAGGGGAGCCAGTCAGGAAGGGGTCTGCATATGTCAAAGTTGCCCCTTTCCTATTGGCTTAAATAAGGAGGCCCCCGCAAGGTGCAGAAGCTGAGAGCAGCCATCGCGGACGAGAGAGTAATCAGATTGTTTTCCTGGCTTCAGTGGAGGACTCAGGAGCAGGGTGGTGGAGCAGGGCAGAGGAAATGAAAGCAGGGGGTCCGCTTTGAGCTGGCACTTTAAAATAATATCAGGAAAGGATCCGGGGCAGAGGCTGGTCTCCGATTGGCTCCCTGCGTGAGATCAGGCCTCGCCAGGAGTGAGTGCGAGTTCTCAGGGCGCTCTGCCTCACTTAATTGGATTGGGGGTCACACTGGCTTCGGACATCTCCCCCTGCCGCCTGTGACACTCCGGCCGGCCCCGGCGTCACCTGACCAGCCGCAATCGCCCAGCCGCAGTTGGCAGCAGGCCGGCGACGGCCCATCAGCACACCGACGGGGGACGTGGCTGAGGGCAGCCCCAGCGAGGCGGCACTGTGGGTGTGGTACCGGCGGGCACCAGGGCAGCCCCAGCGAGGTGGCACTGTGGGTGCGGTACCGGCGGGCACCAGGGCAGCCAGCTAGGCGGCATCTGCTGCTCGCTGATCACGGCGGGCTGCTGAATGGCGTCGAGTGTCACGAAGCTAAAAGCTAACTCAGGACAAATGTGCTTAAAGACATGCCTGCGCCAAGCTGGCACAGACGCCATGCTCGCATGCCGAGGATAACGGAGCCACCTGCTGGTAGCTTTGCAGAACTGCGGCCTCTGAATCTGATTCGACGGCTGATGCTCCCATAAAGTCACGCGACACAGGTACTCGCAAGAGTCATGGCTGGACTATGGGTGCACACAGTTACCCGACCACGGTCACATGGCATGAAAAACACATATTAAGAGCCACAGACACAGAGATTGGCATATACACAAGCGCTGTCCTGCCGACACACGGTGCAAAACCGAGGGTGTACGCTCTCACACCAAGCCTCACACAAACCCAGGGGAATGAAATGGAAAACTGCCTCAGAAGCAGGTTACAATACTGTCTCATAATACCAGGCCCTGGCAGCACTGCTTCCTATTGGAGCTCAAGTGAAATTACAGTGTTGATTACAGTGACAGTTAATTACCCTACTGGATGCCACAAGGACACTGAAACACTAAGTAAAGGTGAGAAAACTGCTAGGATCCTCTAGGTAACCTGTAAGTATGGACAGAGCTTTCTCGGCAGCTGACCCCAGCGTCCGCACACCCCCAGGGGCAAAGAGCGAACAAGACAGGGCTTGAAGAGGTGGGAGCAGCACAGGCTTTCAGGGTAAGGTGATAGCAGAGCAGGGGCCAGGGCTGTCTGTCAGTAGCTGCTAAATATCAGGATGGGGCTGGGGAAAGGACCATGTAAGGGTGGGGGAAAGGCCCAGGTAAGGGTGGGAGAAAGGACCAGGTAAGGGTGGGGGACAGGACCAGGTAAGGGTGGGGGAAAGGCCCAGGTAAGGGTGGGGGAAAGGACCAGGTAAGGGTGGGGGAAAGGACCAAGAAGACAGGATGCGGGAAAGGATATGGGGCATGAAATGCAACAACACTGAAACAGACCTAAATGAAAGGAAATGAAAGAGGCTCACAGCATTACCCGCTTAAGGCTCACCAAGCCTGTTCAGGTCCTCTCACACACCAACACTTACTCACGTCAAACAGCACTCTGCTTACTGGGGTGGAGTCGCTCACCCCATTAATGAATTGCAGCATCCAAACTCCAAACCTGGCACTCGGCTGCATGAGGTCCGCAACAGAGCCGGGCTGAGACAACGGCGGGGGGAGTCGCTCTGGACGTGGCCTTTTGGCAGATTCAGGGATTTACATTCTGGCCACATGGCAGAGAGGATGGATTCCGCATCACACATGCATCGCAGCAAAAGGCAATTTCTTCTGAAGCAGCCCTCCGCTGGCTCTAAAAAGACACTTTGCTGGCCACCATCAAATTAGACTGGACATCTCTGATTTGAAGTAATGAGACTAAATTGAATTCCTGCACTTGCTCTTTCTCTCACCTTGTGGAATTAACCACTGTGGTCAGTGAAAGGTCATCCAACCTTCAGCAAACCTTCAGAATCCCAGCATACTCACCCAGACATGAACAGGATGTGTTTGAGTCCCAGAACTCCCTGCTATAACACCCTACAGCTACATGATTAAACCAGAAAGAGTCTGACTACCGAACCCATTAGATGGATATATGCAACCCACGCTTATCAATTACACAGCAGCGCTTCCCTAAAGGCCCCAGATGCATTGTGGGTACGGTCCTACACTCGGGTGCTGATGTTTTACCCTTGTTCTGGAGTTTGAGGGTTACCCAGCACCGCCAAGACTTTTGACAACACCGAACCCAAACACATGAAACATGTCTTCTGGGTCCACCTCTGTCTCTTTATGGTTAAAATTGTACCCAGTTAAAGAGGCATCATTTATATGTATATAAACTTCATGCATCTGTTCACCAATAAACCGTAACTGCCGCACAATGTCATGAATGAGTCACCACATCCAGCAAGCAAAACGGCCTTGCAGGTCCTGGCACTGAGGTACATGGTGTCACTTGGTCATGGAATCCATTAGTGTCCCAGACAGCTCAGCCACCGCCTGCATGTACCAGCGAGTCCATAATGAACTATGCAAATGGTTTGTCAAGCCAGGCCAAAGGGTGCCATTAAAACACTGCTGGTATTTCCCGGCGAGCCCGAGAGTCGCCTCAGTCGGGGAAAAGTCCCTGCTTCCATCAGCACATTGCCAGGAGGATTTCTGCAAAAGAAGCTTTAACCTCCACTCAACCCAAAAACTCTGGCTAGAATCTCAGCCGGAAAGACAAAAAATAGCTGCCTAACCGAATCCTGGGATAGTCAGCAAGACGAGGTAATGTCTCAGTGTTTAGCCGCTTAGCAGATGCCGCTGGCCAGAGCTTTAGAGGTAATTGTGAAGTCACACAACATATGTAGACTCTTGCCTTTTATACAGTTGGGTATCTTTCTTTAGGGGTTGCTTATACAAAGTGCCCCAAAGAGGTGCAACAGTAGATGCATCCTCTGGTCCAAACAGCAAACCCTCCGCACTGAAGGCACACTATACATTATACTTATTTGATGTCTTTTGTACTGTAAGTTGGCTGTTCACTGTGAGATGTTTTTTGCTGTTCCGTCTTAATTCAGAGGCACTCTCACGTTTTCAGGATGACTAATTCAGAGGGGTGGTGATCTGTGTGTGCATCCAGGGGACCCCCTGATGTTTGACTGCCCCATGCTCCGCAGAGCAAGCACTCCCCGCAAGTTTGAAGGCCGAATAGTGTGGGTATCAGAAAAGCAGGCCCATCGCTGACATGGCAGACATTGTGAGGACCTCTTAGGCTGTGGCGCTGCAAGAAAAAACACACCAGCATTTTACTGAGCATTTTAGAGACAGAGCCTAAGAGAATAAGCAATATCCAGTCCCAACCATCGTCAGCCACAGTGGAAACGTCTGTATTTTGTGTCTCTTTTCGGCAAAGTGTGTTCTTGGGTTCATATGCGTGGGTGCGTGTGAGTGCAAGAACATTTTCTGAGGCTGGCCTTGGTAGCAGGACATGTGAGCAACACAGACCTAGCAGCGAGGTGTGGGATGGTTCCAGGCTCAGCATGGTAAACTGAAGGGCCAAAAATTTGGGAACAGAGTGGGAGATAAATAAACAAATGTGTAGTCAGTAGCAAACACCCACACAAACAAGAACGGCACACTCAGGCCCACGGACGAATGTCATACCCAATTTCACATGTTAATAATAATAAAATATATTCATATACATTACTTAATTAACATGGTAAGCAAAAACCAACCGCGGACACTTTTATGAACTGTAGAACTTGCTTCTTTGCAGAAAGCAGAAGATGGGTACTAATGTACAACAGTAACCTGTCTGAAGCCCAGGGGAAGTTTTCACTCTTTCCACGTTTTTTGCGAGGACTGTCTGCCCTGTGAATGTGCCCCCCCCTTCGGTCCTGTCACCCCCAGCCACACCCCGGCAACCCATGCTTGAGATTACTCTCAAGCAGCCTTCTGGCTAGATGGGTGTGGCCCAGAGGGGAAGTGATTGACAGGATGGGCGGCCGCTCCCACGAGTCTGCACAGGAAGTCGTGGGAGAACTTTGTGCGGGCTAGCAGAGCGCAGACAGCGTGTGCGGGGGAGGGACCGAGGTGCTTAGGAAGTCACTCCAGATCCCACTGTGAGACGGACATCCGCTACTGGGTCCCACAGACGCCATGGGCTGGCAGCGGACCGCCCTGCACATCCCGATGGTCCGTCCGCCGTGGTACCGGCCCAGCTCTAGCCTGTGATGACGTGCGACTTGGCCTCACCACAGAGAGTGACCACGGCATATGGCTGAATGGAAAATTTCAGCCATGACACAGAGAGTTCTGGGTAAATGCTTCTCTGTGAATCCTCTACTATCTATGAGCTCAGACGTCATGGCAATAGTTCTAGAGATACAATTTACTGTGAAGAAAGTCTTCATTTTCATCCATCTGACTATGTGGTCCTGTTGTGAGCTGCTCCTTTGGGGGGAAATAAAATGCTGCACCTTAAAAAATGGGACAACGAGAACGACAGCCTGATCATGGTTTCTACACAGATTCCAGAGCCTACTATACCTTATGGGAAAGGAAAGCGCAGGCTTTTGGTCTCACACTACATATCAAACATGGGTATGATCAGGCCTTTAGGAATTCTGCCGCTGTAGCTCAGGAGACACACACACACACACACACACACACACAAACACACACACATACAGCTTGCTCTGATCCACTGTGTTTTTACTACACGGTGCATTTTCATGTCCGCTGTACAGTCAGCTCTTTTGCACACAAATTGGATGTTCTTGCAAAGCTATGCACAAAAGTTCTGCAGATTTAAATGCAAAGTTCCATTAATCAGAAGTGCAGTTTTAGTTCATCACTGTAGTTTCGACCTGGGTTATTCTGTTAAGATACTAGGCAAAGCAGCTTTAATTTCAGTAGTATCTTTTAAGGTATTTTACACACATGTCGCTATTTACTAACTGAAAATGGCAGCCAGAGATTATGAATGAATAAAAATTAACTTATTAAGGTGCAGCTTCTTAATAGGTTTTGATTCGGAAATTATTTGAACCAGGGTGTTTGTTCTACAGTACAGCCTCCTGATTGCTACACGTTGATGACACATCTCAGATATTCACCAGTTTTCCTCCATGGACGTTTTTCCTAGTCAGCCGACTATCCCTCAAGCATAAATAACTGCTGGTTGATATCAGATCATTTCTAAAAAGTCACCTATGATGTCTCACCAAGAACATGCTGCAGGATGACCACCAGACTGTATCATGCCCACCAACAGCCTGCACTTAATGTGGCCAAAGCTCAATGAATCAATCAAAGCAAGCTCAAATCAAGAAGGCACCCGTAGTCTGGAAACAACTACTGACAGAGTAATCATTACTCATTTTGAAAACCACCACCATCTGAATAAAGCAACTTAACTGCAGTCTTCTTAATCAGAGGGAACAGTAATGTAGCTCCAGACGTTGTCCTGCAGTTGAACCTCCTCCACAAAAGAGATTTGAGTGCATCCTGCCACAGACGTCATACTATCTCCACTGCCCTCCAACTCCTGAATAAACTCACCTAATACCGCAGTAATCCATTACCCGGGTGTGATCCACTCACCCAAGGACAATTACTCTCTTGTCTGACATCTTAATATGAATAGGTAATATATAAAATATAATAATTACAAATACAATAAATTAAATATCCTTTCAACTTGCACTAAAACTCTTATTT
Organism: Cyphomyrus plagiostoma; assembly: GCA_019775915.2. NCBI lineage: Eukaryota > Metazoa > Chordata > Actinopteri > Osteoglossiformes > Mormyridae > Cyphomyrus > Cyphomyrus plagiostoma. The sequence goes on along the minus strand of JABFEA020000021.1, from coordinate 13,550,437 downwards.
GTATTGCATTTTTCTGCACATTGTGTTCTGTGAAATGTCACTGGACCACAAACAATTCTGGTATGTCAGCTCATACTGATAATAAAGCGAGTTCTGGTTCCGACTTCTTTCAGGCGTCAAACTCCTGAGTCATAATCTGTGTAAAACGATTACAAAACCAATGACAGGTAGGATTACCACATGTGGAATTAACACACACGGGCACAAACTGCCCGATTTTCACCAATGTTCTCCCAGTGTTAAGAAAGCATGATTCCAGATACCCCCGCGGCCTTAGACTTCAAAGTCTCATTTTCCCAGTCGCTGCCAGCCCTGCTATTCCATCTTTATGGGTTTGTGTTGCGTTAATGTTTCGCGTTGTTGATGTTGGTGTGATTTTAGCTTTCAGGGTCAAAATAACAAATCATAACTCGTAGCGTTGTGTTGTCTTCTGACCTGTCACAGACACAATACACATAATGGTCACATTGATGGAAATGCAAAGGTCTGCCATACATTAGTACTTCACGCATTTTGCAGTTTGTAATTATAACAGTTATAACAGGGTTTTATTGTTTTTTAGGCAGGTTTATGTAATGTAAGTATTTTAAAAGTGGGCCTGCTTCTCAAGTGTGGGATTCAGACGTTACAAAATAACATATAGATTAAGGGTAATTTTTAACCAGCAGAGAATATGATTAAACTCTAGAACAGTCCTCCAAATGCCCTTCTTTGAATGTTTTATTCAATTAAATTTACTCAAAAAAAAGCTCTTGGTTGTCACAAACACAGCAAATATGTTTGTCCAGCTAACTTCCAGCTGCAGGATGTGTGTCCGGTTCTCTCCAGAGACTTCCTTCCCCTCGCTCTCTTGCTGCACTAATTCTGCAGAGATGTTCTGGATCAGTGGTTCTTGACCTCAATCTTGGATGAGCCACCACTGTAGAGAAGGGGCACCCAGCCCCAGAGCCCGGGTGAGCAGAGCATGCTGCTGTTCATTCACCCACAGAGTATAAGGCATCCACATCAGAAGGTTCATTCGAACCCTGATTTTAGCACAAATAAATCATTTATACAAGTACTTCAGGCGGCAGGAGGGGACCGGGCAAATGTAATCACAAGTGATAGATGGTACAGTTCCATGTGGCTAGAAATATTATCGGTTTTAATTTTCTAAGAGCTTGGTGGCGTTCAGGAATTTTAGAGTTATTCTCATCAATTGTTTGCCCTTTATTTGGCTTCATCCCTCAACTGTGCTGTTTTGTGGCACTTTTAGGTAATGACATCATCTTGTTCATTAAAAGCATGTACCCTATCCTATCGAGAGATAGATTACCACCCGGCGCGGGGGGGGGGGGGGGGGGGGGGGGGGGGGGGGCGGGGGGGGGGGGGGGGGGGGGGGGGGGGGGGGGGGGGGGGGG
>JABFEA020000021.1:13532910-13548937 GCA_019775915.2 Cyphomyrus plagiostoma | reverse complement strand
GGTGTTCTGACGTGTGCCCTTCCGATCTACCCCCCCCCCCCCCCCCCACCCCTTTGAGGAATATGACAGCACAAACAATCTTACTCTACGATGAGGGTCTGGAGTGTAACAGTGACAACTTTAGTACACAGAAGTAATGAATAAAGTGGTGGCAGAGAAGGGCAGTAATAGCAGTTGAACTGAAAAAATAAGAACCAAGACATAAAGAGAGAGTGAGAGAGAGAGAGCGAAGTCCGGCAACAAATGTTATCGATGATGTGGAAAGTGTACAGACATCCCCGAGTCAGAGTTTATGTGAAGGCAAGCTTATTCACCCAGCGTGCAACCTGGAGAACAGAACCCATGTAGAGCTGCTCTGTGACAGTCCCCCGAAATGTATTTCTGTCTTGCGCAGTGACACAGAACATTGGACTGACAGAGCTGTCCCAACAAAGGAAAAAGGTGAGATAAAAAGTGAGTAATATTTGGAACAGAGGAAGTCACAGTGTAAGCAGGAAGTGCTGTATTTTAATTTACTGTAGAGGAGTTTAAGGGTAACGGTGGATATTTACAAGAGTGAATTCACAGGCTGGAGGCGTGCAGGTTTCTCTTTAAAACTTACTATAGCTACTCTTTTTCTGACAGCAGCAAATTATGCTGAAATTATCACAGAGGATATGATGCCAGAAAGACCTGGAGCTGGAAGCAACTGATTTAGCAGGACATCAATCCTCAGTCTAGTCATGCAAAATAACAATAAATAACAATAAATAAATAAATAATACAAATTATTGTCCTTAAATCACATTCCACAGTTGGTAGAAACATTTACTTTCACTTGTAATTCATTAACTTTCTTGTTTCAATTGTAACATTTGGGTATTTTTAAGGGTTAATTTTAGTTAAACAGCAGACAGAGCGCTTCAGCCTTCGAGGACTCCGTCTGGGAAATCCTCCACGTATGATTTGCGAAGGACGTTTTCCATTCTCTCGCAGCTGCTGCAGTAACAGGCATAAATATTACTAGATATTACACGAAAAACACAAAAGAAGCATCAATGTAGACAAATAACAGGGGAAAAAAGTTCTATTTGCAATTGCCTTTTTTTTGATATTCTGGCAATTTACCGAGGATTGCAGTAGCTGAAATAACCTATTACAAATAAAATCGATGCCACCTTGTTTTGTTAGTTTAATAATTTGAATCTGTAAGATGGTAATAATAATCACTCTTCCCTGTTGTTCAGCACGGAGGGGTTGATAGTAAATCATAATTATCATTCCCAATCTACAGATGCAATTAAAACAAATCTAATAAAACTCAAAAACAAGGCGACATGAAGGTCATTATATTACTATCTATTCAACTGATGTAACTCCTTAGGCAAACGGGTACTGAGCAGAAAATACTTGCTAAACCCTGCTTTTGAGGGTTGAGGATGTGGGTTTGCGTTTCACCGTCTCTCAGTGTCCACATTAGCTGTTCCAGACGCCCGTCAGCAGGTGGCGACATTAAAATCATTATCTGATTTACTTCCGGTAGATCACATAAAAACATCCGGTTTACCAGAGATTCTTGATGTTCTTTTTGTGTTTTTGCTTTTGTTCGTGAAATTGTATGCAGACATTATTATTTTGATTGCGTATAATTTAATCTAACTGGGCAGATAAACCGCTGTGCGACATCCAGGACGTTATCAGCACATCGTCATACGCCTCAGGTTGTGCTGAATATAGCAGTAAGCTGCCCCGGTTCCTTTCGCAGCACGCCAGCGGCATGGCAGCTCCAGAGTGGCGCCTGTCATTGAAGCTGATGGACCAGCCATCTCCGCCCAAGTCAGTGCTGCAGTTCCCGGAGTCGGAGCCCGGAGATGTCCCGCCCGGAGAGTACCGAGTGGCCACCCTCAAGCAGCTGGTTGCTGCACAGTTTCCTGACTGCGTACCGGACCCAGAGCTCATAGGTGAGCTTCCGTCATCAGCCACTTCTGAATATTGTATGTTAGTTGCGTGGTGATCTGTTAACTTCTCATAAAGGCATTCAGAATAAGATGCTGGAGATGGTCCGCGTTTCTGATGATTTCCACATACTGTCAGCTGAGGTCAGTTTTCGTTTGCCGCTGCTTTCGCGTTTCAGAGCTGGTGTACTGCGGCAGAAAGCTTAAGGATGAGTTGACGTTAGAGTCCTACGGAGTCTTACCTGGATCCACTGTGCACATCCTAAAGAAATGCTGGCCGGAGCCTGAAGGCCACCCAGGTTAGTACTGCACTGGCCCTTAATGTTTCATGTCTCTGTGTTACAGCTTCGCACACATTCAGGAAGTTCGCTATTTACCTACTTACATGAAGACACTGATGCCAGAACAGGTCTACTGAGATATCATCATATATTGACCTTCTTCCTGGAACAGCAGGCCTCTTAAATACACTACACTATGTCTTTCGTCATACATGCTTGCCTCCCAGATATCTTAGCAGCAAACATGTCATTTTGTAATTACTGTTTATTTTATCTGAACTAATTATTACAACATTACAGATGGTGTTGGGCTTGAGACATCTGCAGGGAGAACAGTTGTAAATAACTCCAGAAAAGTTAACTTCTGTTTTTTTCCTCTGTGACAGAGCCGGTGGACAGGACGACAGCAGCCCGGGAGTTCCGGGTCCTGCAGGCAGCCCTGCACACCAGCACAGCTTACAGAGACTCGGTAGGTGGGGCTGGCAGCCACGTCCTGTCCAGCTGGGGTTCCGTGCACACTGGCCTGTCTGAGCATAGCTTGCTTGAGGACAGATCGATTGTGGCAGGCTCATACTGGAGTAAAAATGACTGTTTTCATAAGATTCCTTTGAGGATGACTAATATTAAAATCATTCTCTCTGTCCTCCAGGTGTTTAAGATGCTGAACAACAAGGAATCACTGGACCAGATCATAGTAGCCACACCTGGACTAATCAATGACCCTATTGCACTTGGCACGTAGTCCTATTACACACAGAAACACACCAAATAATATTTTCTTATTAAATGACTGACTTTCTTCCTTTCTTTTTGTCTGTCTGTCTTTCTTTCTTTCCTGCTGTTTCTTTCTTTCTTTAGGAGTTCTGCAAGACAAAGATCTCTTCATTCAGTTCACAGACCCAGCCATGCTTGATATGTGAGTTTCTTTTTTTAAACACTCAATATTTGGTATTTCCTATAGCTACCTCTGTGCATCAGAGCACATGTGTGTTGTGGTGCCTTCATCCCACCACCCCCACTCCCAGGCTAATCAGCTCCCATCCAGCTTTGGTCAACGCCATCCTCCTGGTTCTGCACTCGGTAGCAGGCAGCGTGCCGGCCCAGACCAGCGCCCCCTCACGTAACGTCTCCTCTGCCTCGTACAGCGACATGCCAGGTGGGTCGTGTCGGACCAGGGCCCTTCAGGTCCTGTGCGGGGGGATGATTTCCTATTGCTGAGTCGCCAGAGTGATGCAGCACCCCATTCACTGCCCTTCTGCTTCCAGGGGGATTTCTCTTTGAAGGCATGTCTGACGATGAGGAGGATTTCCAGGAGGTAGGGAGGCCCCGTGGATGTTAAATACGCTGGGCGTATGCCATCCCAGAGGTTCAGTGCATCTCTGAAAGCTGCGTCTGCCTGTGTTTATGCAGGGTAACCGCGCAGGGCCATCCAGTGACACGGGGGGGCCTTCGGGGACTCGACCTGCCAGCCTGGGCTACAGCGGGGCGGTGGGACCCCGGCCAATCACACAGAGTGAGCTGGCCACTGCGCTCGCCCTGGCCAGCACTCCTGAGAGCAGCGCTGTCACCCCGACGACGGGGAACCAGGTGTGCAAACTGCCCTCAGCGGGGCATTGGTACCCATCCACCCATTTAAGGGATGCCCAGTCAATAATTACATCACAGTCAAAGATACAGCCGACCGAGTGACTTGCTCAATTAGATTAAATTACAGCATAATTAGATTGGCAGTTAAACAAATTTATTATGTGCTTTTAACAGACTGCAAAGATTGAGTGGAAAACGTTAGATTTAAATGCGCCTTTCGTTATCCCCACCTCCCACAAATGATTGCACTGGGGAAATGATCTCCCATGAAAGTGCCCGAGTGGAATGAATTTTTAGCACCTTTATCCAAACCATTACATTTCTGTGGCTCCTGCCAAACCCAGTCTGCCCGTCCTTTAATGTCAGCAGTAATGTTACTGGCCCCCACAGCTTGCGTCACCCACCCACCTCTCTCCCGTCAGGCCGCTTCCTCGGGGGTGTCCCCCGTGCCCGCCGGCACGCCCATCACCAATGACATCTTCAACCAGGCCCTACAGCAGGCCCTGCAGGTCTCCAGCCTGTCCACCCTGCAGGTGAGAGCTGTGGCTCCCTTAGGCTGTGCTTTGCACACTTCCTCTGCTGATCTCTAAGGATCTGCTCGGCTCACTCTCAACAATGTAATTATTTTAATGGTTTTAACATTTACCTCTTATGCTTGATAGGCAATTTAATGGAATTATTTATTGAAGACTTGTGTCCAGTCTGATTATAGCATTATATTCTTACCGGCGTTCTTGAGGCAACGGGCGCTCCTCTCCCCCCGTCATGTGACGCTGGCCTCACGGTGCAGCTAAGGCGGCCTCCAGTGGCCAGTGACGTCCATCCTGTGTGTCTCAGAGCCAGTGGCAGTCCCAGCTACAGCAGTTGCGAGACATGGGCATCCAGGATGAGGAGCTGATTCTGCGGGCCCTACAGGCCACTGGCGGGGACATCCAGGCCGCCCTGGAGCTCATCTTCGCGGGGGGGGCGCCCTGAATCATCACCGGTGGATAAAAGCGTCTGCTACAGAAATGAATGTAAATGTCGTGTCACGCGTTCCACGCCCCGCACCCCTACCCTGCGAGTGCCATCCGGCATCCATGGAAAGTGGAGGAGCACTCCGCACCTCAGTGTCAGGTCTCCTTTTGTATTAGTTTTTCCTCAACATGTTTTCTTTAAACCCTCACTTTTCGGGTGAATGAGGTTGAATAAATCCAGTCTGCTTATACTTCTGTGTCATGCTGCAGACGTCTTCCTTCATCTCCGGTATATTTCGAAGGCGGCACACAGGCGATCGCCGGTGCTCGCGTGCCATTGAGAAGCTGAGGCATCCCGGGAGACAGCTGGCCTCAGAGGCTCAAGGGCAAACGTTGTGTGTTGATTCACAGGTAACGCACGCTGACCTTTAGGAAGCGGTACATTCCAGTGGTAATACCAAGTGAAAAGCATTTCAAGGAAACGCTGTGGGTCAACAGATGACATTTAAAGCATAAAAGCATCTGAATCAAATCCAATTTTTCTTGCAAATGCAAGGCCTTGAGAAGTCCGAACAATGCAGTACCTCTGCCTGTACACTAGATGGCAGTCAGTACCAAGGAACTCAATGGGTCTTTATGTTGAGCTGAGCCTATACCGTATCTGTGTGAAGCTTTTTCCCTTTTTCCCGTACATACAATGTGACGCTGTACACTCTGCTAGCTATACTGTGGGAGATGTTCTTCAGGCGGGGTCGATGGTCAGGATTACGTTGTTTAACAAGCCTAGACACTGATGGAATCCTATGAAAGCAGCCTGACGTTCTGACTCAAAGCAAGAAACTGAGCAGGAGACCCCTCCGGAGATAAGCCCTATGGACCCCCCCAAATCATGACTTCCAGTGGTGGCATCTCCCAGTTCAGAGAGCATCTGGTGGGTGGGAACTCGAACAGCCCTCTGCACTCGTTATTCACAAGCACTTGGTCGCTTGTTTTGTCCGGACGGAAGAGTCTGCAGCTCAGACAAAAGAGTCACCATCTCCCTTCCCACACAGTTCAAAATTTCTCTCAATTAAAGCTTTTTATTCTGAATCAGATGCTGTCCTATTAATGGTCAGTTGCTCAACTGGGCAAGCAGGAGATGTTAATTTACAGAGCTCCAAAACACAGCACTTATCTCATGTCCTGCAAACCCTCAGACAAAGGAGAGACATCCACAGACACTGGTGCACTTAGCACCTGCTGCCTTTCCCATGATGCCTCAGGAGAGGCCATCCTGCTCTCAGCATGCTTACCTCCATCTTATGATTGACTGCCTTCCTATAGAAAGGCATGCCAGAAGGGGATCGAAGTCCCACATTGAGGGAATTGGAAATGAATGATACAGACACCGTCTCTGTCAAAAGCAATTCTGATCAGAACACGGAAAAGCGAAAGTGCAGTGACAGGTCTTTTTGTTGTCATTGATTAAGCATCTGTGTCTATTCAGTGACCCGAAAGGCAGAGTGACTTTTCTGTAGTTCGGCCTGCTGCAGACTTGAGGGATGCCCCATATCTAAAAAGCTGTGCTTACCTTGACCTTGCTTTCTAGCTACAGAATAAATAAAGAGCTTCTGCTGGTCAAACATGCAGACACGAGGAATGCGGTTCCGCTGCACCTGTGCTTTTCTGTGAACAAAAGACCTCTTCCTCACAATAGCCCTTTCTCTCATTTATGATGCTCTATAGCAGGACAACATACAATACAGAAAATTCTTAAAAAGGCTTGTTATACCTCACAAATGCCAATCTTCATGTTATCACCACTGGAGCCAACATACAGGGGATGTTTAAGATGAGGTTGATGTGGTACAGTGGCGCAGTGGTTAGCACCATCACCTAACACCTCTGGGACCAGTGAGTGTCTGCACGGTTCTACATGTGGGGAGCATCTTCTCCCCATGTCGTCGTGGGGTTCCCACAGTCCAAAAACATGCTGAGGTGAACTGAAATTGCTAAATTGTCTGTGTGATTGTGCTCTGCATTGGGTGCCCCCCCGCCCCCACCACCTGTTGTGGGTTGTTCCCTGCCTTACTTTGGGGATAAGCTTTGGACCCCTGAGACCCTGCATTGGACAAGTGAATGCAGGAAATGGCTTAGGATACACTTCATGGTTCCCCGGGGGAAGGAGAGTGGCGCTCATCCCTGGCATAGCTGCCATTGGTGGAACATGCTGGCCTCAGCACCCCTCCCCCGGAGGGCTGTGCTTTCCTATGCCCCTCCCTCCCAGTTCCCCCACCCACTTCCACCATAATGCCTATATCAACTTTCTCCTCCAAGTTTATTACCTCAGCCTCCCAGGGGTAACAGCACTGCTGACACAGAAGCCATGTTTTATCTCCAGTGGTTCAAATGGATGTCGGACTCCTGCCATTGCACAGGAGGCCAACTGGCACCATGCCGTGGCCAGAGCTCCCTATGTCCCCAGCGGCGTCACATCATGGATCCTGGAGACGGAGAGCTCTCCATCCTAAATGCCATCACCTTGCAGATCCCACAACCCATTCATTTAGGCCAAGATTGGACGGAGAGAACCAATGGGATTGCCGTAAAAGACCTTGGCTGGGCCTTGAAGCCTTCTAAACCTTCTGTTTCAATCATTTCAGGTAATTTGCAGGATTATTTACATGAGATATTAAGGAAAAAAACTGCTCAAGCCTATTGCATTAACCCCAACCATAAAAAAAGTTCATTTTTACATCTTATGCTTAATAATACACTGAAAAAATATAATCAGAATGGGGACCTTGGTATCTTGTGTGTTTTCTGGGTATTTTTTTCACCCCCATGATGCAATTTGTGGGCTGATGGTAAGAAGTCTATTACCTGAAATTGCTTTCAGGTGGACATGACTGAGCAGAATGTGAAATGAGCCTGTGACTGACGTGGCCCATTTTCTGTGACCCTGCTAGGTGAGCTCTGATGCCTGTCAGCCATCCTTCTCTCTCTGCCCCCCAGCATCGGATCAGCCTTTTGTGCTCAGAAGAAAAGGTCTCCGTCTTTCATCCCATGCAGTTTAATCCTAGGTGTTTAATTCCCTCTGAGAGAGTGATCCATCCATCAAAAGCACACAAAGGATGGCAGAAGAAAGGAATTAATCGAATTAGAGGTGACCGCTGTAGAATTAACGCTCATCAGAGCGGTGCCACCCGGTGCCTCGGAGTGCCAGCACACAACGGTGCCCTTCCAGAAGAATTCATGGATTCATAGTCTGCAGTTTGTGATAAAGTCTTTTGATCTTCTCAATAAACCAAGTAAAAATGCAATGAGGAGAGGCACAGGGTCCCATTCAGGCAATTTACAGTCTTCCCCCAAAGCTAAATATTCCTCACATGACCAATTACATTAATACATACAGTGCAGTAGCCACAGAGATCAGAAGCGGACGACTGTATAGAGGAGATAGAGGTACACACATGTAAGCGGGTTTGCTGACGGGTACAAACTGCTATGGAGGGGATCCTTAGAGGTTCCCGCATTCCTCGTTTCCACCAAAGTGGTGCTGGAGCTGGTGCTGTGATTTTCCCAAACTACAACTGGTTCCACGTGTTTCCACCACAAAAAAACGGCTCCAGCATGACACCACAGAAAAGCTTGTCTCAGAATTCGGAACTGTATCGTCAGTGTAAGTGAGACTCCATTGAGTTCATATCGTAGTCAGACTCAAGGTTGAGGAACCATAAACTAGGATAGTTTATCTATAGAACAGGCACTGCAATGCCCCTTCAAACACCATGGCATCTTGGCCCAAAAATCCCTCTCTAACCCTTATTGACAATATCATTCCTCTCGGCTATATGATTCATCAGTCAGCCATCTTGCAAACTGCATGCCATCGATAAATGGGCTTGTTGGCCTGAGGTACTCAAATGACTCCTCCACACCTCCTCAAATGTACGCCAACAGTCAATCTCAGAGGAGAAGGTTAGGTGCCTTGTAGACAATTCCAGAGCCAGACTCCACGTATCCTGCACACAGTCCCAGTGAAACCAGGCAAGCAAGGCATTTGTAGTGTGGCTCATGACAGGCTGCCCTTTGTAAATTGGACCTTTTTCAAGCGACAGCACAAAGCAGGTGTGCTCTACAAGACACACAATAGAGCCATTACTCACCACTAGAAAAGAGAGCTTCCGCCCATCTGGACTTCTCAATGGACCAGTGTAAGGCCTAATCAACAAAGAGCCACATTATCCAACCTCTTTATTAGACTTAATTTGTGATGAGTCTGTCACTGGACTCCGTGTGCTGCTGAACTCTTATAGGCTGTGAGTCTCTGAATGACTGAAGTGGCATCTGGCTTTTCTGTGTGTCAGGGTATAAAGACATGTCTGCCAGAGTTTACTCCAAGTTCATTAGATATTTAAACATTATCAAAGCAGAGGCATTGCTCTTAGTCTAATCTATGCAATGTTTTCCTGTCTCTTTCAATCCTCTTCCCTAATTGTTTAATTAAGTGAGCTCGTTAAGATCTGACCACCAGGGATTTGATAGCAGGCTGGTTCCATAGAGTTATTAACTGGGTTGCCTGCAGTGCGCATCTCTGACAGCTGACTTACCGAGGTGTTAGTAGGAGGCGCGTCAGGGTCAGCGAGAGAGTGGTGCAGCTGAGACCCTGCAGCCTTGTGCCTGGGGGGCTGCGGGGGGGGCTCCACTGGGCAGAAGAGCAAGAACCAGTAGGGAGTTATCCATGGGTTTGTCAGAGATGCTGGTTTACGCAACAAAATGATCTAAGCAAGGCAGGATTTAATAGACGTTCTTTCACAATTTTTACAAGACAAGGAGAAATCCAGGATGATTAATGGCCCTTTTTACCGCGGTAAGAAACTAACAGACCAATATCTAATTTCCCAACAGGGACAGCATTTATAAGTACGTCACTCTCAAGAAGTTCGTCTCACTGACCGCACTCCCCTCGCCTTAAAAAGCACTATGCCTTCACCGTTACACTGCACACTTGGCTCTGTGAACTTTGAGTAACTCCACAGTACTCACTTTCCCAAATGGCTCACCATGGCAACAGACATTCGGAGATGTCGGTTTACGAAGAGGCCTTGACAGCGACTTTCAGGAGTAGGATGAGATGGTAACTGGCATGCCTTAAAAGCGAAGGAATGACACCAAGTTGTCGGATACACATTAAACAGATTTAATTTCACATCAATCTCAGAAGATCAGTCAAGAGGTGAGATTTGAAGCTTACAAGAGTGGGAACCAAAAGCAATACACCTTGTTTACTTGGCTTTCAACAACTCCAACACACACACACCAGGAGTATTATTTAGCAACTGCGGCTGTAAGTAAATAGTGTTCCGCTTGACAACTGAGAATCACACTACCCATGCTGTAACCCATTCTGCCCCACTGAGAAATCCGCTGGCGAGGGTCTTCCTGCTGGAAGGTACTGAAACAGCTTGCAGTCCTGGCAGCACAGAGCGGATCCTCTGGCAGAGAAAAGCAGCAACACTCCATGCAGAGACTCATAAACTCCACTTTATTTCCCACCGTCGTTACATTTTGATACCAGGAAATTCCCATACAATACATTCAGTATATACATTTGGCAAAGAGGAACTATACGGATCAGCCTGATTAGTGCATATATGGGGGTGGGGGGCTCACAAGGAGGCCAATCCCACCCCCGCAAGATGGCAGATACACAGGGGTGCAGTTGGGCTTCCACCCCAACTCTCCCGCGGCCAGCAGGGAGCCATTCTGCCGTCTCGGGTTCCTGCCAACACCACAAGTCCGGTAGCTTCCAGGGGGACGACAAACCACATAAATCACGGAACATGCTGTATCCCCCATGAGCGTGTTAAGGTTCGGGAGCATTTTTCTACAGTTTCAATTCTCATTGACTCATTGACACTTAATCGGAGCCTCGTGTTCCAGCGATTTCCCAAAGGCTCCAAGCTTCTGCTCCATCTCAGCATCGTCACTCCCGCTGATCTCAGGGCTTGATGAGCAGCCCCCGTTCGCCCCCGTGTCACTTGGGAAGGAAACTTGAAAAATATCCCGCTGAACAGAAGTGGGTCATTGATGTTTGCAACTCATTGGCCCAGCAGAAGGAGCCACACTGTCCTACTGGCCTCTGAGGTACCCTCATAGCACTGGGGTATCTCTCACACCCACGATTCATGGAAGGCCGTGTCGCGGTGTGAGCTGAATGGTCATAATTCATGCTGTCATGAGCACTGCCTTTAAACAGATGTTATTGATGACAGGTAACCGGGGTAACGATAATAAGTGGCTGTACCATAACAAAAAAAGCACAAACTTAGTGACAGAAGAAGGGGAGTCTCAGTGCCTTTGATGATATGGGTAAAGGAAATCCAGGCTGCTCACACAGCTCTCTCAGGACAGGAACCAGTTTTACACATGCCAGCAGTTTTACATAATTATCAGCCAGTCGACGGACTATCCTTTTGTCCACAGAGAGCCTCGGGTCTCTTGCGAGAAATGGTACAGCAGCTTAAAACACAGGAACGCAGAGAAATCAGCTCACCTCTGTGAACCCTACAGCAGGTGTCGTTTATCACTGCCAGTGTGGCACGGGCCACTGAGCACATGACCCAGCACGTGGCATGGCGTGCCGGCAGAACTGGACAGCAATTACTAGTGTTGATCATGTCCAGAAGTGTGTGTGTGGGTAAAATCCAGTGCTCAGCTACATTATGATATGTACGCAGAAGAACAGGTATGAGGAAATAAACGACCTATGCACTTTCTGACTTGCCACCATGCAAAATAATGCGGGGGGGGGGTTCTGTAATTAAATGGTTAAGTGGTAAAACATCAAGCCAGAATCGAACACTTCGACTGGGTCTTTACTTTGGATGAAAGGAAGGTCAAATTATCGTATTCAGACCTGGATGAATAGGATCAGTGGGAATTACCCATAATTCACTGAAGCTGTACCATAAGTATGTCAGGGCAGCTCTGGAAAAGATTAACCCAACTGCAGCTCACAAACTAGCCACGGCTACCTCGCCTAATGGCGCTTAAGTGGTGTTTGATTAGCTTCAGGCAGAATCATTTTCAGTAAAACTTTTTTGAAAGATGAGTTGGGAATGGAGATCTATACCTTGTGACCCCACTGCACATATTGATTCATAGGTGGGTGAATAATATTGATCGCTTTTTCCTGAGGTAGATAATGCATGTTTGATCCACTCTAATTTCAAGCAATCGCAGGTTGGATAATTCAACTGTAATTTCACTCTTGGAGATGGGTCCATCACTCTTAAACAAAAGAAGACGACAAGAATCACAGAGGAGGCATGTTTCATCTGGTTTGGATGGCAAGAGACACAGGCAGGGAGGGACTGGGGGGGCAGGACCTGCAGAGGGCGCCGTCACCAGCCCGGATGCAGGGCTTCAGCTGCGCAGCTGGAGTTTGCCGGATAGCAGCATGGTAATGATCTGCGCCAAACGCAGAGAGCTAGCAGGTCAGAGGGGGACATGTCTGCACATCTCCCAGGCTTCACAGAGTGTCTCTGGCACCACATTCAGTGAAGGATCCCAGTCCTTCAGGATTACAGTTTTTGAACACAATTTTACATCACAATACAATTAATTTACAATTAACTTATATATCAATATTTCAGGCAAAGTCTGACAATAATAATGTGCACTGAGGATAGAAACCATCTGAAATATACTCTCTGGTATCTGCTTTCCACTGAGATTTAAACGCCCCCCCCACAAACCCCCTTTTCTGACAGATGTTGACGCTTCCTTTTTAAGGACCACGTGGAATAACGACCGTACAGGTACAAATGACACATTTAATTGCATATAAACCTAAACAACAAGGAGTAGCTAAGTTCACATCGTCGGTTTCGGTTTAGTTTTCCATGATTTTTAGCTGGACTTCTTGCAAAATAAACATTTCTTGATGGTGCGGGAATGTCATAAATGGTGGGGGGGAAGGGCGGCATCTCACACAAAAGCAGAGGGACAACCCAATCCTCTGACCTTTGACCCTTCGCCCTCACAAGCTGCCTGTTAATCCACACCTGGGTAGCCAGTGACTGAGTGGGCGCGCTACAGCGTCCTGATGGCCACGGGGTACAGCAGGGACATGTGCTCGGCGCCTTTGATGGGAAGCTTGCGGCTGGAATAGAAGTGGATGATCTCGGGGACGCTGTCGAAGGGGCCGCCGTTCTGGCCCAGGACGAACTTGTTGTCTTTGGTTCGGGACAGTTTCATGTGCATAAACCCCTGGCTGCTCCTGTCAGAAAAACAGAGGGGTCAGGAAGTCGTTTATCCAGCGCAGTGACGCACCATTCACATGCAACAGGAACGACCTGGAACCCATGTGAAATGGCTTAGGTGCCCATGCAACCTGGGGGAAGACCTGCCCCACCGCCCCGAGTCCCCCTCCTCAGCCAATCAAAAGTGTGCACAGTGCTGAGAACTCACACTGCCACTGGACATCTGCCAAATGCGTTCAAAATTGTTGTCAGTATCAGGTTTCAGGCTCCTAATCCTGGTGCTGTTTCACTCTTGACATCCTTCAGTATGCAAGGTGGATGTCAAACCTGGAGCTAAAACAGGCATGTGTACTGTTCTGCAGCGAATCTACAACCATCCCAGGCATGGGAGCAAGCTGCCATCACCAACAGTAAATCTGTGAGCTGGACTGGCCAGCTGGCACACATCTGAGAGGAGAAATGGCCTCTTCCTGACAGGCAGATCAGTGCCATGATGGCGCAGAGTGACTGGTCCGCCGCAGCCCGAATCCAGCAGTCTTAATGGATGTCTGAAGAGTTGTGTGGTAATTACAGGCCAGAAATAAATCCTACTGAGATATTCCTACAATACTTATAGTCCGTCTGAAATGGCCATATTTTTTACTTTTAATACCATTAGACAGGCTTCAAATCCGCGCTAATTACTGTGTTTAAGTTCCGGAATCAGTCCGTGTGCATCTCATTCCCGCTGTCAGCACTGAGCTGCCTTCACACACACTGAGTTTTCTTCCTATTCACAGGAGCGGTGCTCCAATCCACAAGCTCCTTTTCAGGGACCCTCCTTTTCATTTAGCCGTCGTGAAACGGCACTTTAGTGTCATGTAATCCCTGATCAAACCCTCTTGCGTCGAAAGACCTCCAGTAAACAAGTGAAGAATGATCGGTACAAATTAAAAGCCATATGAGTGCTAATGACCATCTCAGTAGGGTATGACTACTATGTTTGTGTTACCGCCCTGCATTCCTCAACATCCTCTGTACAACATGTCATCTTAGCCATTCTGAAAGAGAGAGGTTAAGCTCAGGGTTAAGCTTGCTTCCCGTCTCCAGCTACCACGGGTTGGAGAACATGACCATGCTAGGGTCCTCAGATAGCGCTCCCAGCTCAGTGCCTGTTAATAAGTCTGTCACTGTCACAAAGAGGCATTAAAACAGACAGTTGATAGAGGCTTTTGACGTTTAATCATAGCTGCCAACTTGCCATCTAAAAGAAGAGAAATTACCAAAGAGGACAGTTGGCAGATTTCACTATAAACAGGAGCATGAGTGTGTATCTCTGATGTGCGAGTCCTGATGATTTACTTACTTTTTATAAATTAAAAAAACTTGAAAATATAGCAGCAACACTTTTTTTTTTTTTTTTATAAAGGCAAGGGAGCATAAATAAAGGTTTTGCAGCTGTAAAAATAAAGGCTGTCAGTGGACCTGTGAGACCTGGTGACTATCTGACAGCTTATATAATGAGCGAGTTTCCCTCATGAAGTGCCCGGGGGCCGGACAGCATATCAGCAGCTGAGCCTACGGTCTCGCGGCGCACATTCCTCCAGTATACGCCATGCCATTATGGGATGCAGGCTCACTGAACTCTTTAAGGCCTGGGGCGTCCAGTAAGGCCGGCCAAAATGTCATTGCGTTTCATGTGACACCAGAGCTGACCCTGCTGTCTGAGGTCCCTGGCTATGGGAAGTGACTCCGATGCGGGCTGACAGGCAACAGGGTCAGCCTCCGCTAATCAGGCCATTCCTCACTCCACAACAGCCAGGATGCACCAAGGAACGATGACAAATGGCCATTTTTATGCCCCGTTCTCTTCTCCCACGATGCAGAGGATTAATGGCAAAGGATGGCGTGTGGGGGCCCCACGGACAGACAAGGCCCCCACCCCACTACCCTAACCTGCTGTTACCAGACCCAACCCTGCCCAGCTTCCTGACTCGCTCCCCTCACTGGCAGCTGTCCGGGTAGAAGGCCGCGGCTGAGGGCTCGCTCATTGAGACACTCCCATCTGTCAAACTGCCCCTCCTTGTCAGACATCACCTCACCATGCACTCAGGCTCGCAGAGCTGCCTCCACCACAGAGAGAACCGTGACACGTACACCCGCCCTGCCCTTATTGGCTGGGAAGGTGAAGCCAGCACCTGGGCTGGTCATGTGACCAGCAGAGGGCCTTACTTGAGGGAGAGGGAGAAGTCGTTCTTGCTGGTCTCGCTGTTCCTGACCAGGTAGCTGGACTCCTTGCACAGCCTCAGCAGGGACTCTGCGTCGATCCGGCTGATGGCCCCGTGGTACCAGCTGTGGGATTTGGAGCGCACGAACATCACAGGGAGAGGTAAAGCTCCCAGGGATCCCAGTGCATAGTGGCATGTACAGCCCAGCACGGCGCCCAGGCCAACATCACCATAAACCAATAACCACCCACTGAGCAACGTGATCTGAGAATGAATGAGCGCAGGGGTGTACTCACAACTGTCTCTCCAGGGGCATGGAGGGGTCGATACGCTCGCCGAGGATGGGGGGGCATTGGTCCAGTGATCCCAGCTTGGTGTTCACCAGGCAGCCACTGGAGTGTCTCTGCAGAGGACGCACCTTGGTGTCCTTGCTGGGGGATGGCTGGGACTTCTCGACGCCATCAAACTGCACTGTAGAGGAGGAGTGAGGCAGGCCGGGTTTGCAAGGAAGCACTGGCCCGCAGCGCGTTAGCGCAAGACGCCTTTAAGCAGCCGTGTATTCCTGGGGGCGGGGCACATTTACAGGGATCTGCAGTGATACCGCTTGCTAAATGCGGGGTTCAGCCTTAAACGACTGTGAATGAAATGAATGTAGCTGTGAAATGTGAAACGGGGGGGCCCCCCCCCCCCCCCCCCCACCACGACCCCCCGCCCGCCGCGCCCGCCCCCCCCACCCCCCCCCGCCCCCGGGGGGGCGGCCCCGCAGCTAGTTAGTATTTCAGCCAGATGGACACGGTAAACCCTCCCTGTTTA
>JABFEA020000021.1:13519071-13532810 GCA_019775915.2 Cyphomyrus plagiostoma | reverse complement strand
CGTTTTTTAATTGGGGGGTTCCGCCCTAAACCCCGGTGTATTTAATTTCTTTTGGGGTTTAATTTTTAACGCCCCCCCCCCCCCCCCATCAGCACAGATGGCCACACTGCCAGCAGGCAGTGCCCCCTGTACTCCCCGGGGTCCTGGCGTTTGGAATACAGGCTGGGTCGCAATCACGAGTAACGCATGGCCGCAGAAAATGACCATGATGTCATCGCGTCTCAGACGTCTGAGCACGAGGCAGAACGACCTCATCCATTGTTATCAGCTATACCAGTTGAGTGAGCAAGCAGGAAGACCATGGGGTGGCATAATCCTGAGAGGGGGGGACAGGAGACTCCAGGGCCCCTAGGCAGAATTTGATTTTGGAGGCCCCCAGATTATCATTTCAATTTGTCTGCAAGGCTGGTAATTTGAGGAGAGTCCAGCTGGAGAAAAGATCCTGGCCCATCGAGAGTCCACGGGGCAGCTCGTGAGTGGTGTGCTGTACATCACTCCAACCAGTAGGTGGCAGCAGTATGTGCACTGGTGTCCCATGGTAATAATAAACAGGTGGCAAGTGACAGGAATCATAGCAGTAACTGTGGATGGAGGTGCAGAGGAAATTTTGGAACCTCGGAAACCTCAGGTATGTGATTCTCATTATGTTATTTATAATTCTGTTATAAAATGTACATTTTATAATGCAGTTCATTAGATTAGATTAGAGGCAGGAAGGAGGAAGTACTGTGAGAGGCAGGAGCCTTGAAGAACTGTTTATTCTGCCTATAGCTAGTGCTAGCCAGGTATATAATTTAATTTTCTTCATGACACTGTCTGGGCCCCCTAGTGCCAATCGAGCCCTCGGCACCAGGATCCGGCCCTGGCCGCCAACAGAGTGAATGGCACAGGCCTGGGCTGCACTGACCCAAAGGCAAATAAGCTCTTCCGTATCCATGACTGCAGTTTAACCATAAGAGGACCACATCCCTGATCTTGGTGATCACCTGACCAAACGTGAGCACAGCAGCTTCCCTTTACCAGCTGCGCTGTGCGTGAGGGCAAGCTGGCTTTTAGGACTGACAGTGGCACACACCGGAGAATATCATGGGTTCTCATGCAGCCCAGCCCCTGCTCTGCTCCACAATTTAATGGAGCACTGCACTCAGAGTCCTTCACCGCGCTGGCTCTGCAGAGCCATTATGGATAGGCCCTCCAATCAGAGCGCATCCATTCAAGGCCGAGCTCATGGACCTCGCCAGTCCTCAGCATAACTATCCCAGGGTGTTTTTTTTTTTTATTGAGCAAAAATGGCGTGTCGGTTCATGAGTAAACGACTGCAGGGAAACTTACAAGAACTGTAACTGAGAAATTGCTAACTTCAGATAGAATGTACAGGGAGCTGTGCGTGTCAGGTGATGCAGAGTAAACGCTGGCAAGTGCGGTTTTCAAGGAGGCCTTTCCGGGCTCCAATCTGCTACTGGATGTGCATGAAGCTCACGACTGGGTAACGCGATGCTCAGCGCTGAGGGAGACGCTTCTCTTTAGTGTTGCTGCGTGGGGAAATCCACAGACATCAAGCCAAATGTTTCACGGCTATGAAGGAGAGTAGGGTCAGTCAACCAACCGTGTTTCAGAGCCTAACTTAATGAAATGCAGAATTCTGGACCTAAAAACTCTACCGAGTCCTTATTGGCTTGTGTTTGGCGCGCTTTTATACACTGGCCTGCATGTGGGTGCAGAACCCGACAGAATCCCTGTGGTTCAGGCCATTCTGCTCGTACCCTCAGCTCGTCGCCACAGGGTCCTTTTCCCCTCATCTTACTAAATAAAATTTAATGATGCAAATCTCTCAGAGTTCCTTTTCAATTGCTTGGCAGTTTACAAGAAGAGACTTAGCAGATTAATTTCAGTAATGATAATAATAATAATCCTAGGTTTAATGTACTCTAATGGATAATGTATTCAGGAGTCCACATGTATTCATAAGGTAGATTAAAAATATTGTTCAATTTGACTGTTTTTACTGCTTAAATGAGCAATAACTTCAGGATCCATGCTTTTTACAGTTCTTCCACCTTTGAAATGTTCTGGCGATTGTGCTGCAGAAATGCAAAAACACAGACGCCACTTAATTACAGTGGTTTGTACAAAGGGAGAGGAATGTCATCATTTGGGAAAACAGGCATATGTACTGGGTAGGCAAGTCTGAGGACGGTGGATTCCAGCTGATGACCCTGCAGCTGACCTGAAAGTGCACTGCTGGAGGTGCGACAAGATTCCAAGCAGGGAAAAAATCACCGTACGATATGCCCATTAGGAAACAATGGAATGTGCCGGATCATTTGGGGAGCCAGACAGGTGATTCTCAGTAGGAAACAAGGGAATGTAAAGAGGTAGGAGATAAATGCATCTCCCTGAATTTACAAAAAAATGTTGGAATGAGGAAGCCTGTTTGAAAACGGAGAACCCTTTTTGATGGCTCAGGAACTTACATCTGTTACCAATCATATATATATGCCACATATTTCCCTGCCCTACTCTGGCAAATGAAGCTGACACGCCTTGCCCAAGCTGCGGCCTTTGTGGTTTCCAGTGACAGCCTCAGAGTAGGATTGACCCCACGGATTATGAGCCATGTCAGCAGCACTGGAGCTTGAGGATGACCGTTTCGAAAGGGATGTGCAATGGCACTGAGACCACATCTCCCATGAGGATTCTGAGAAAAGCTGCCCGTTCAGCTGGCCAGACGGCACTGGAATGGCACCTGTTAAACTGCACCATCACTGCTGCTTAACTAGTGAGCAGGAGAGCTGAGCAGCGCAGCACACAGTGGCTGAACTGGATTTCCAGATGTAATGTCACAGCGTTCCGCTAATTAGCCCTTAATTTATCCTGTTTGTGCAGAGGTGTGTAGATATTTATCGATACGCAAGCAGAATGAGTGTACAGGTAATTTACACTGGCAATTATCTTTCCTAAACACAGCTAATTATAATTAATATCCCTTGTTCTACTGACTTTGGTTCAAGTTATGCATGGCTTCCAGGAACCAGAGAAACGACGCCGTGCTGTAGCTTAGCAGAGGCAGCCGGGCCTGTATCTTCACAGCTTAGCTGGGGGCAGGATGACCTTACTAAGTTCTCCTATTGCTGTAGACCCAGGCGCACAGGGGCTTTAATATCGGCACAGCAAATGCAAATCCATCACACTGAATTAATACAACAAAACAAAGAGCCGTTCTTGAATTTAACCCCTGCAGCAGCACAAATGCAAAACCCTTCACATACTGGTGAAAGGGTCTGAATCCGCAGGTGTGAGACAAGGAAATGGGGGGGGGGTATATTGAGTAAGAAGGGGGTGGGTGGCTTGGAGTAAAGAGAAATCACATGGCAGAGGGATGGGCGGGGTCAGCAGTGTGACGGGGGAGGGACACGCAGGGAGTGGGATTAGACACACCCACCATGATGGTGCTGATCGCCAGCGGTGTGTCCTGGCGGGGCAGAATCCTCCACACCCTCGGCCAGTGGGGCGGTGCTGTTGAGCTGCCCCACTGGAGGAGGCCAGGGCAGGTCCTTGATCACTTTAATCTCGACTGCAGTCCACACACAGTGAGTGAGAGAGAGAGAGAGAGAGAGAGAGAGAGAGAGAAAGAGAGAAGAGGAGGATACAGGGCAGGGGGAGAAGGGGGAAGAGAAGAAAGCGGAGTAAGAATCCAGGGAAAGAGCAAAATCGATAGCAGAGGAGTGCTATGGAAAGCAGGCAGGCCGAGTGGCTGAAACAAGAAGAGTTAGAATGACTGACCCTGATGACCTCGCACCAAGACATGGGTGGAGTGCTAAGGGGCCAAGATTACCAGGCGTAGCCACGCGCGCGGGGCCCAGGCGTAGCCACGCGCGCGGGGCCCAGGCGTAGCCACGTGCTAGTGCTTCCTGGGCTCAGCTCATCAACGATGAGGTGATACAGCCCACGGATGCTAATAGCACAAGGCATGAGGAGGCGAAATGTGAGTCCTCTGGCAATGTGGAGAAACCAAGAAAAACAGCATCAGTCTGAGGGGCCTGCAGGGGGGGCTGCAGGGGGGGGCTACAGGGGGTGCCTTCAGAGGTCACTCCTCAGCAGGGATGACTCAGAGCCAAGGTCCAATTCCAAAGCAGCATTTTTTCAGTGCAGAACCAAGCAGTGCTTTTGGAGAGAGGCCAGGCTTATGGCCATATTCATAGAGACCCCCCCTCCTCCCACCCCCAACCCTGGGGCCACACAGCCCAGCTTGACACTGAGGTGACTTGTCATTTTGCATTTCCAAACTGGACCTAACCGGATTCCAGTAGCGGCCATCCTACCTACCAGTGATGTCACCCTGCTGTGAGGCCCCATCAGCCGGGGGGGGGGGTGAGGGGGTGGGGAGGAGGTACCTGTCCATACTGCACAGCCATTAAACAAGGTGCAAAGCCTGGCAGTGATACTGTAAGCAGGTTCCACATCTCCAGTGGACGTCCAGAATCACACCCCCTGCTGAGCGCTTCACTCTGACTATCTGGGCTTTAGCCGCCAAGTGCCACAGAGAGCAGAGGCTAGAAACAGACGCCGATTCTTCGTATGTGGACAAAAGAACTCGCCGTGTTCCAGGACGACAGTGCTCAGCTTAAGGTGGACGCTTGGTCTCCCTCAGGAAGTAAATTTAATCACTGCAGGGATTTGCAAAAACAACACAGCAGAATGTGATCGTAGGTTCCGACACGGTCGGCTGCGGCATCTTCCGGAAACCGGAGTGATTCAGTGGTGCGGATGTGGTATTTTGCAAGGGAACTGTCAGAGCAAAGCCATTTGTTAACATTTTATTCTAAAAAAATGTCACTAGCTTTTGTTTTTAATTAGCCAAACCAATTTAAGACCTCCTGGCTGCACACTCAACAAAAGGGCCAATTAGAAGCATAGACTAGGGGCTGATGTGTGTCACTGTGGGGAGAACAACCTGGGGGGGGTGGGGGGGGGGGCACAGGCAGTATGTTCTGGGCCAAATCCCACCCACCAGTTCTACTGCTGCGTTCCCTGCACCTGGGAAAAGAGTCTAACATAATCATCTTGAAGATATATATTTTTTTAAGCATTTAATTGGATGCTGTTTAATGTCCCTGGATCAGTGCAGGGGCAGATGTCCCCCCCTTCAGAGCGAGGGGGAGGGCACCTGCAGGACGGGAGCCCCTGTACAGTACAGCCCCTCGCCTCTGAAAGGGACCGGGAACCCCGACAGGACGGGAGCCCCTGTGCAGTACAGCCCCTCGCCTCTGAAAGGGACCGGGAACCCCGGCAGGACGGGAGCCCCTGTGCAGTACAGCCCCTCGCCTCTGAAAGGGACCGGGAACCCCGACAGGACGGGAGCCCCTGTGCAGTACAGCCCCTCGCCTCTGAAAGGGACCGGGAACCCCGGCAGGACGGGAGCCCCTGTGCAGTACAGCCCCTCGCCTCTGAAAGGGACCAGGAACCCCGGCAGGACGGGAGCCCCTGTGCAGTACAGCCCCTCGCCTCTGAAAGGGACCAGGAACCCCGGCAGGATGGGAGCCCCTGTACAGTACAGCCCCGCCCACATCATGCAGGGCCCATCGCTGGTCCTTCATTTCATTTCACAGTAAGTGCAACTGGCACAATGTGAGCAGAATGTGTGCAGTTAATGTGTCAATAAACTCTTCACCTATTCAAGCAGAAGGGCAGCAAGCTGTGTACCGGTCCGGGACCCTAACGGGGTCAACAGACAGGGGTACGCCCCCTCCCACATACTACCCCCACCAGTACTTGGTGCATTTCGATCCCCCCGCTCCTTCTGCTTACTACCTGCACAGCTCATTACAAAGCCCCACCAGCCTAGTTAGCTTCATTAAGACATCGATTACGGGTCAATACCCGCACGCTGCAGCGCCTACACAGCACTCCCGTCTGTGAAGTGTGTCGCTTTCACACCAATGGTAAATTATCCCCCCCCCCCAGGAAGTCCCTGGACAGTTCAGGAGCCCCCACTTTCAGCCACACAGAGAGCGGCATGATCATGAAGTCCTAACTGCCTCAATGCTCATCATGTACTGAACTTCCCCCCGGACGTTCGATCTCTACTTCAGATGATTTTAGATAAAGTCTCCTATGCAAAACAATGAAGGCTATAAATGCGACTCTGGGGAAAAAGGTAAAACTGATTAGTGTCCAGCAGCACATCCTCCAGTCAGACTGGTTCACAGTCGACTCTCCCGCATCGTAACTTTCCCCATCAAGGAATCAATATATTGTGGGATTGGTCTAAAATTAAATGGGAATTTTCTAGGGAGTTTTACTAAAGCCACAGACCACGAACAAAAAGTAACTCAAAAATGCATAGAATATACACACAGTGGTGGTTTGGAGGACGCCATGCAGGTTACAGCAGCCTCTCATGACATGTCTCGCAATAACCTTGCAGTGATCCTTGTATCTGATGTTTCTTGAATCTTTTCGCTTCACTGGCCAAGGGGATCAAAAAATATACGGGTTTTTTCCAGATCGCCTGTCCAGGTCCCTAGCCGCCGCGACGTGGAACGGTCGACTGTATTTTGACACACCTTGAGTCTAGGATCACCGGGAGGCAGTGTATAGTAATTCAGCAGCGTGTGAAAACACCAAAACGTGTAGCTGAAACGCTTAACGTATGTATACACACACACACACTGTTATTTTTGCCTTTCTCAAGACTTCTGTCATACTTCTGCTGTTTAGGGTTTATCGTGTCTTTCAGAACAACGCACAGCGACACACTCTTGCACACTCAAACACACACACCCACAAACACACACACACACGGACAGGGAAGTGGAGGTGGGGGTGACAGCGCCGGCCTGGCCCGGCCCATTGGCCTCGGTACCTGACAGCGACTTAGTGGTGATGTCTTCCTCGTTCCGCCTGGGGCCTTCGGCGCCATCTACAGTGCCCGCGAAGCTAATGCAGTCATAACAAAGCAGGGCTGCTCGAGCGGCAAGACAAGAAACAAGAAGAGAAACCTTTCAAAGATCCCAGATGCTACTGGGGCTGCTGCCGAAAAGCCGGTTCCCGGGCCGGTTCTCCCAAACAGCCCTGCTCGGTTATAGCCCAGTTAGCCAGGTGCTGCTCACACACATATCCTCATGGCAAGTGACAAAACCTTGTTCCCACCCTTCAGAGGGTAGCAAGATGACGACTAGCGGTTAGAGATGCATCGGGAATCATCGATGCATTCCTGCTGCGGGGACCCCCAAGTGGGGGCGAGGCACCGTACCTGCGAAGGCCTTGGAGATGCGCTCCCTCTTCCACTCCCAGGGTTGGTCATACTCCTCCGGGGGCCTCTCATCGTCCCGCGGCAGCCTGCTCTCCCGGAGGCACAGGCCGTGCTCTGCATCCACATGGGTGCCGTTCTCCGCCGGCTCGTACGGCGTGTCGTACAGGGGCAGCTGTCGCAGGGGGCTGTCCTTGGGGCCTCTTCCCCCTCGGATCTCTGTCAGGAGGGCAGAGGGAAGGAGGCTGAAGTATGACCTCCCAAGACGCCGCGCCACGGCAAACAAGCTGCCTCTCGGCTGAAGGGCGCCGAATGGCGAGGGTGAGTTGGGACTGTGGTTACTGTGTGACCCCGGGGTGAAGGATGCCCTCTTTGACACCCCCCCACTGTTTACTAAGAGTTGTGGGAATCGTGTGATTCACTCACTGCATTACAAACATGTTATGTATAGAGACTGAGGTATTTGTGCAGTGGGACAATAAAAAAATGTAATTACCACAAACAACAGTACAGTGCAATGTGCTCTGAGCAGACGAAGGCCAATGTGGCTCCCATGACAATGCGTGGGCGGAGCTTACGGCAGGCCTGCATGATGAGAGGCGAGAAGATGCACAGCCCACAAAGCCTGATACCTGACAGCAGGTCTGTGTGATGAGAATGTGAAAAGATATGGGACCCACAGAGCCTGATACCTGACAGTAGGCCTGCATGATAAGAAGTGAGAAGATGCACAGCCCACACAGCCTGATACCTGACAGCAGGCCTGCATGATAAGAAGTGAGAAGATGCACAGCCCACACAGCCTGATACCTGACAGCAGGCCTGCATGATGAGAGGTGAGAAGATGCACAGCCCACACAGCCTGATACCTGACAGCAGGTCTGTGTGATGAGAATGTGAAAAGATATGGGACCCACAGAGCCTGATACCTGACAGTAGGCCTGCATGATGAGAGGTGAGAAGATGCACAGCCCACACAGCCTGATACCTGACAGCAGGCCTGCATGATAAGAGGTGAGAAGATGCACAGCCCACACAGCCTGATACCCAACTCCCTTCAAACCAACCCAGTCCTGTCTGCTCTGGGCTAGAGAATGTCCAGCTGAACTCTAGCATGCCATACCTGTGACCCCCACCCCCATCAAGCTATAAAGCTAGCCCTGCCCTTCATGGTTGCACAGGTATGCTCTCCTGCTTATTTGGGGGTGTTGGGATTGACCAGGGCGCCAACCATTGGCCCCTAACTTAGCTGAGGGCTCCTCTTCAGCGAAGAGTGGTCACGCTCCACTACCAGGGGTTGTCATGGCGACAGGACCTCCATAAGTCGGTCCTGCAGTTCCCTCCCAGAGAGGAGTTATGAGGTGTCCGGAGTCTGACGTTTCTGTAGGACTTCAGGATGGGTGCGTGGAGTGGTCGATTTGCGATCGACCTGAGTGAAGTCAACCCAGGAGGGCGTTTAAGCTACACGTGCACAGGAGTTCACTGGGATTGCTTAGGCAGCGGAGGCTAACCACCCAGACCACGGCACCTCCTCACCGCTGTCTCACAGCACAGGTCTGCACTGTCAGACACCCATCCGGGAGCTTCGTCCACGGCGACTAGCGACGAATCAGCGGTAAGCAGTAATAAGCTCCCTGCAAGCCACCCTGTCAGGTCACTGAATACGAGAAGCTGCAAAGCAGGACACGGATTGGAGCGACTGGGGCAGAGCAAGAAAAAGAAGAAAGAGAAAGAAAAATCTGATGGAAAGATGTGGGAGCTCAGTGGGAGGTGACAGAAATGCAGTGCCGGTAATCAACTGGGGCCAAGCAGGGGAGCCAACTTCAGAAGTTAAGTAATTAAATAGGAACAGAGCCCGGCTTTGGACGTCTGTAGCCTCAGGGCCTCTTCAGGACTAATATACTCTAAATAATTCATGCAAAAAAATAGCATGAGTAAATCAGCCCTCTGAAGGCAGCAGCCCCGGCGTGAGGAGAGCCCACGGTTGGATGTGATGCTGAAGAGCTCTCCTTAATAATGAGGAGAGCAGCTTTTAAGTGACTTATTTAATAACATACACACGTTTTTATATGCCTTGTAAAATCCTGCTCATGGGGGGGGGGGGGGGGTAGACATTTAAATGTCCCTGGAACTGTAGCTGGTGCATACTGTGCAATTTTGGGGAGATCATCATTACCCAGAATTTCCTTAACCTTAACAAGGCCTGTTCATGACCTCTATACTGCCCCACGAAGGCCAAACACAGTAACTGCATATTTTAATCAAAATAAAAATGTTAGTTCAAATTTGCTTGGTTTAAAAGAAAAAAACTAGGATTTCCCCATCCACTACACATTTGGGTGGATGGCCACAAACCCAGCTGCTCTTCTCCTCAGTTCCACTCTCAGTGAATATACGCTTTCGCCTTTGAAGAGCAGTATAGGCTTGGGGACATTAATGCCACGTCGTCACTGAAAAGGGCATTTCTATGCAGCCCAGCCTGTCTATGTGCTTCTCATTTTCACCCCGTTCCTGTAACAGCATCAGTTTCCGTGTCGTCTTCGGCTGGCACGTGCCATGCCATCCATAGCGCCTCACATCATCGGCAGCTGCAATAGCGCCTTTCACCACCTGAGATGCAAGAAGATAAAGTTGAGAGTGCCTGGGGGGGGGGGCTGATTGAGGTGAAGGGTGAAAATGCCCAGTGCTTTTTCTCCTTTTTTTTCTTTTTTTTACAAAGTGTCATTAGTGATGCCCGAAAGCCCAGGTAATACGAAACTGCCAACGTGACAGTTTCAGTTCACCTCCGGAAGGCAGCGAAGGCGATCAATCGACATGAATGAAATGAGCGTATCTATGGTTTTCTGCAGTCGGTTTAGATGAAGATTACCTGCAACGTTCAGTAAACAGCAAAGAGAAATCAATAAAGCAATCTGGTTATAAAATGCATTTTTCTCTAACGTCCAGCATCAGCGTCTCCGCGCGTCATACCTACAACAGGAAGCACTTATAACCGCATCGCTGGCTCTGTCCCATCCCTTCGTAAAGTAGGTCACAGGACACAATAAACAATTTCACTGGCATGGACTACAACCTATTCAGGGGGACATCAAACAAGTGATATTTCAGCACGTAAATCATACCGCTGCTGATCCAGGAGAATTCTGCCATGACCAGGCCACTGTCTCTCTATGGATTACCCACACGGTCAGAGAGACCTCTGTGGCCCTGAGGGTTCGGGACTGAAAGGTGGCAGGCGGGAACAGGTCAGAGGTTACAGAGCTAAGCCCACCAAGCGCGAGAGAGTCCCCCGCCACCGGATTTATGGAATTCTCCTTAATGCCGCTTTATCTCTGGCACCCCACGCGCCTAAAGCCTACTATCACGCACATGCACATGCCGGGCTTAGAGCCATCGCAGCTGGCTGGCCCCAGGCAGCGGCACCAGCCTCGTGACCCAGGTCCTGAGGGGGGGAAGACAGGGGCCCCCGAGGGCCCTGTGCAGAGACAGCCACAGTGAGAAGAGCGGAGGACCAAAGGGGGCCCAGCTGGGATTCCAGTAACAAACAAACAAGTGCATTAATCTGTGCCCTAAACGCTCCACTTAAAGTCTCACTGTCACCCTCAAGTGAAACGGCCAGTAAAACTGGTCTTTCAATGTCTTGTCTTCACATCTCCATGTCTGCAGTGTTAGCTTGGCATCCTGAAAGCATGATCAGTGATTACAGAGACGCAGCCCAGCAGCCCGTCCATCTTGCTCTGAAGGCAGGCCTGCTGCCAGGGCCCCTCCAGGGGCATCTGCAAGGTACGACGGGTGCTATGGAGGCCAGAAAGCAAAAACATAAACAGGGATTTACTTACATCAGCCTAAGGCAGCACAAAAATAAAGAGCACAAACACTGAACAAACAGTGCAAGACGGTTAAATTGATGGCATTAGAATTCGGTCGAAGCAATCCCATCACGGCTAAACATCTCACAATTACCTCAATATTATTTCTCAGCCCATCAGACTACTCCAATCGGGATCAAACCTACTTTTAATTATAACAAGGATGAATAGAACGACAACTGAAACAAAACCAAGCAAATTTCACCAACCAAATGTAAAAAAAAATGACATTAAAGCAGAAGCAACCCTGTCTTCATTGGAAGGCTTCATTCAACAGCCAGACTAGTGATCAGTACCATAGAGGCACTTCAGAATGAAACTGAACACATTTGCCGGCAGCTACATTCCCCTCACGGTGTAAGATCGAGACACCCGGGTGCGTTTCCACATCGCGGCGCTCCGGATCGTAATCTTGTCATAGTTCTCGCTCTTTGACGCCCATAATCTCCAGATGTCCCAGCATGCAGTTCCCCTCTGGAACCAGACCTCATTCATCTCTAACAACGTTTGGCACCTCGGTGCCCTTGGACCATCGAGGCCCAATCACGCTGTCAGCCTCCGCTATCGCATCCGGACGGGGTGCTGGGGGCTGGGGGGTGGGGGGCGCATAAGCACAGGAGCAGCGGCACGACAGGCCACGCATCACCACTCCGGGAGACACGGGACGCCAACAGGAGATGTCCCAGCAGCAGCACAATATTTCAGTGTTGGTGAGCCACGGTGGTACGCAGAAGCATTTTTTAATTAACTCAAACACGTGTGACAAGCCACCCCCCTCCCCCCAAATCTCCCCAGTGCACCCAAAAGCAAGGCATCAAGCATTGAAATGACTATGCAAGAGAAGTAACAATTTATGTTAATAACTACAAAAACGAGCACAATGAAATAACTAAAAAATTAAAGCTTCTTGATGCCAAAAGAGCTAAAAATCAAGGCAAATGTTAGAAGATGTATTCTGTTAATACCAAGTGGAGTGAAACCAAGTGGAGTGGAACCAAGGGAAGAGTCTGCCTCATATCACAGGGAAGCATGTTACAGCCGGACCGCATGCCCTCCATGCAAATGGCCGTCCTCCCCCTGGCCAAAGCCCAGATAACAGACCTGGATCCAGTACCGACCAAAATGGAAATTAGAGCTCATTAGCGCTGGTGACGGCTTGTTAATGGACAATAAATGGGGTCTTTCATTTGGAAGCTGGCCTCAGCTGCCCATCTGTTGATGGAGGATGGCAAAAGCCAGCAGGAAGTAAGCAGGGGGACTCCAGACAGAGAGAGACGGCAGCGGGACGGCAGGACCGGCGGTCATGGAGAAGGCACTGCGGCAGAGATGTATCCGGAGCCGTAGCAAAAGCCAGCGGTGCTGCGGGGGAGCGAGTGCACTTTTGACAGCTTCTGTGAGACAGTTATTCTGTGAGAGGGGAAATAGAGAGGAATTCTGTTTAAGGGATTCATAAATATGCATTTAACCTTAATCATCCCTCCTTTAAACGTCCTGGCCGTAAGTGGCTCGCACACAGCAGTGCCTCCAAGATTCATAGCCCGACCCTGGGCTATTCCGCTCTGGTCCTGAGAGGCTTCTGGTCCGGCCCCAAAAACTCAAATGGGTCAGGCCATTCCAGGGAAACGGGAACCGTATTTGGTTCGCAGCCAGGAGGGAACGAGGTCTCTGAACAAGGCAATCTGCGCTCAGAGAAGGTGACGTTTGAAAGGCACCTGTCGGGGCTCAACTGAACAGATGGGGGTACCAGAAGAGCAGAAAGAGCATGCCACCTGCCAGCCCAGCACAGCCCCGTCTGGAAATCCAGTTTAAAATGTTCCCCACCTTTGGCCACAAGTTCTTACATTTCTTATACTTCAACTAATATTAAAAAGTTACTATTTCCCTCAACAGCACCCAGACCCGTTAGAATCTTATATACCTGGATCATGTCCCCCCTTAGTCTCCTTTGCACGAGGCTGAACAGATTCAGCTCAGCTAACCTCTCCTCATAAGACAATCCTCTATGACCAGGAATCATTCTTGTAGCCCTCCGTTGAATCCTTTGCAAGGCAACAATGTCCTTCTTAAGGTATGATGACCAATCCTGCACACAATATTCAAGGTGGGATCTTGCAAAGATATTATATAATTGTAGCATCACCTCCCTTGACTTAAACTCCACACACCTAGAGATGTAACCAAACATCCTATTGGCCTTTTTAATTGCTTCCCCACATTGCTGAAAGTGGGACATAGAAGCATCAACATACACATCAAGGTCTTTCTCATAATCAGTTACTTTTATTCCAGTAGAACTCTTACAATGTCTGTACTTTATATTTCTGCTCCCTGCATTGATTACTTTCATTTGTCTACGTTACATTATCAGTCCAATCACTAATTAAATTAAGATCCCCAACACTTTTGGACTGAAGTTAGGGGGCTTGTAGAAAAGCTCCTTAAAGTGAATCTTACCTGGGACTCTTTAACATGTCTACTAGACAAATTTCCGGGTTATCTGTCCCATGATCAGAAAGCTTTATTACATCTCTTACTAATGGATGCAAGAAAAATGATAACTTACTGGTTGAAACCTGAACCACCCACGGTCTCACAGTGGATACAAAAAATTAGACAGT
>JABFEA020000021.1:13484174-13506357 GCA_019775915.2 Cyphomyrus plagiostoma | reverse complement strand
CACCCCCCCCGGGCCCCCCCGCCGGGCTTTTCGCCCCCACCCCCCCCCCCCACACCCCCCCCCCGCCCCGGCCCGCCCCGCCCCCCGCGCCCGCCCCCCCCGGGGGGGGGGGGGCGCGCCCGCGGGGCCGGGAAACGGTGATCTCACAGCCTCTGTCCTCCAGTTGCGGCAACAGCCTGCCTGCCGCTCTCTCTCACACACACAGGCATACACACACACACACACAAGGCTGTAATTATACCCTAAAGCCTTGTGTAACGTCCAGCCCCAGAATAACCACCAGCTCGCTTCCAGGCACCCGCTGGGAGGATGCTGGGAGCCTTTTAATGGTTTTACGGCACCAGAGAGCCACCAGTGTGTTTGTCCCTGTCTGTCAAGGTGACGGATGGCTGTGAGAGCAGGTGTCACCTCAGATCTGTGGCACTGAGGATCGTCACGGCTCCGGTCCTGGCCTTCAGTAATGATTAACCACCAGCATGTTCCTGCTTTGACCAGGTCATACAGTCAGCCCAAGGCATCAGCACGGACCGGACACCCCCCATCATGATGTCAAGATGAAAGCCAGTGGCACATGCACACCATCAGCCCTGATTTTCATTAACTGCTCGAACAGGAAAGTTGGGAATGCTTCACGGGCATAGCTCACAGTGCGGTAGCCAGGGGGCTTCCCCCACATTCCGCCGCGCCGACCAGGCAGTACAGCAGCCGCGCAGCTCTGGTGACCAATGAGACAGAACCCTAAGGGGCCGAACACCCCAGACCCCCACCCCCAAATTCCCCACCCTCCCTTTTCCCAGCACCCGCCAAACAAACAGGGAGGTGAGGTCCGGCTGCCTGCTGGGCTGCTTCCCGAGGCGCCGTATCAAGCCAGCAGCAGAGCGGGCCCAGCGAGAGCGATAAGAGGGGGAGGGGCCAAGCAGAGCCGCGATGGGAATCGCAGAGAGCAGACGTGCAGCATGGAAGGCAAGATAGGAGGCGCCGCGGAGCAGCCTGAGGTAAAACATTGGCCTACATTCAAAGGACAATTCATCACCTGCGCGGTTAGAGAAATATCTGTGAGTATTACTGCATATAAAAGGGATAAAGGAGGCAAAGGGACAATGAGCCATTGTGTTCATTGTGCGCATTACCTGGCTTTCCTCAGATCAGCTCAAATTCCCGAGAGCGTGCATGTTTGTCACTGCAAGCGTGTGCGTCCAGCGCAGGAAATAATGGAGCGGCGTGCTGCATATCCTGACAGCATCCGTGGCCCGGCGGCTTCAGGCTCACATGGCCACCGGAACAAATCACCGCAGATAGTCTGCATGCTTCCTTGCCAGTGGAGAAGGTCAGGCCTGTATAAATGTCACTATATATACCGGCATTAAGTGGATGGGCTGAACAAACGGGGTGACCTTTGGGTTACGGAGTAGGGAAGGATGAGGGAGACAAAAGGCCTTTTCCTAGGAAGGGGGTGCTTCATTAGGTAAAGCGGGCACAAAAGCCCCACCTCCCCCAGGGAATGTTGGCCTCTTCTGCACAGGGACGCCGTCCCCCTTGGCGCTAAGCTAACACCCACTCCCGCTTCACACATATCCCAGTCGTAGGTTAGTCTGATTTCCACTGACGGTCGTGGGCTTCAAGAACCATGCCAATCTCCAAAGGTCTGAACAGAAATGTCTACTGTCACCAGAATGATGATGGCCGCTAAAATAGTGACCTTTCTGAGACCCTTATCGAGAAACTAGGAATTCTCTTGAGGGTGCAGCCCTGATGGCACCGGTGAGAGATTTAAGGGGGTCTCAGGCTGTCAGTAAACCTTTGAAGGACAAGCTTTAGGAGAAAGGGTGGCCCATGGAGGCTGAGGACCATGCTGCAGGGGCCTGTGGCGGCTGAGGACCATGCTTCAGGGGCCCGTGGAGGCTGAGGACCATGCTTCAGGGGCCCGTGGAGGCTGAGGACCATGCTTCAGGGGCCCGTGGAGGTTGAGGACCATGCTTCAGGGGCCCATGGAGGCTGAAGACCATGCTGCAGGGGCCCATGGAGGCTGAGGACCATGCTGCAGGGGCCCATGGAGGTTGAGGACCATGCTGCAGGGGCCCATGGAGGCTGACCAGCCAACGGCATAAGAACCCAAGTTCAGTTCAAGCTGCCTCAGCCCATCTCTCCTATGGTGCACATGTCTCAGGAGGACTCAGGAAGGAGGAACCAAAAAAATGACAAGAAGGCTTCCCTGAACCAAAACTGCAACGTCCCCCCACCAAGCCTGAAAGAACACAAAACGTGAGTGAGCAGGACGGAGATTCGGGAGCCGGGAGGCCCTCTGGAAGATGCCTTCTGTCTGCCTGTGCCGTCTGTTCTCCAGCTCGGCCCACAAGCTGCTCCAAGCACCTAAAATCACATCCTAAAATCGTCCAAATGGCCAGCAAGAAGGAACGTCATCATGAGCGGAAGATGCCTCACTGGCGAGAATGACATCTGATGACATTCCACACTGCATTCAAAGTAATAACCTGCATCTCTGAATTACTTTTCCATTGCATCCAGTCTTGGGGCTCGCAGGAGTTCAGTGTGCAGAAGGCGGGACTGTCAGCATAGCTCAGGGAGCCACAATAACCAAATCCGGAGCAGGTCGGTAAACAAGCCTGACCATAGGCAGGCTTTGGGGCCGCGGGGGGAATGGGAGATGGGGGAGCAACGTGCGTCTGTGCTGAACCAAGGGCTGGCTGACCAGGGAATTTACAGCACACCACGGCACGCGCTCACTCCAGAACAATGCCAAGGTTTCAAAGAGGCCGGCGAACACGTTCCATACAGACTGAACCAGACTGTTCGAAATTGCTGTTTTCTGGATGCACGGCTCTCCAACTCCCCACCCAAAGGAGACACTTAACTATGAAATAAAGAACAAGAAGGTGTTTTATGCAGCAACATACAGAATAAGCTGGTCACAGCAGAGAGCTTTAATGTCGCCGCGACAAGAGATTAACTTTCATTCCCTAAGTCTTGACAAATATTTAAAATGGACACCAGAGAACCGGCACAGATGAATGGGCAGATGGACGCAGGCCTGTCCGCATGAGGCGGCAGGACGAGGGCCCTGCAGCGGCAGGGAGGAGTCGCATGACGCCCTTGAAATAAATAGGAATAGGGAGGTGTGTCCCTGCGTGGGACTGCGGCCGGAGACAGAATTCACACACACCGATCTAACGGGCCCACAAATAAGGAGGTGTCCCCGTGACCCCCTCCCCGGCCACCCCCGAATGCGGAAAGGGCCACCTTTGGGCTCCGCGCCCAAATAAGGCAAATTAAATGACCTGTTCTGTCATTGCGTGTCTTCCTTCACAGCTTGGTGAGCGATTCACGGCCAAGCAGGCTAACTGGTGCCTTTAAATGGGCAATAGTGTGTGCGCCTTGTGATTGCCTGGCGTCTCATCTCAACTGGATGAAAGAAAGATGGACGGATGGATGGATGGATGGATGGATGTATGGATGGATGGACGGATGGATGGATTGATGGATGGATGGACGGACGGATGGATGTGTGAGACACCACTCAGGTTATTTCAGCGTTGTCTGAGTCTGGCACACACAGGTAACTCCTCGTCAGAGCAGCCATCTGCATCTGCAGACGATCACACAGTTGGCAGGCAGGGCCTGACAGCACAGGAAGTCAGTGATACGAGAGGCGTTCATGTGACGTTCACACCTGTTTGGGCGGCTGGGCTGGGCTCTCCACCCTGCCACCCTGCCAACCTGCCATAAACAATTCTGTGCAATATTAGATGTGGACACTCAGTGCTCAGATGTGGACACTCAGTGCTCAGATGTGGACACTCAGTGCTCAGATGTGGACACTCAGTGCTCAGTTCATTAGCTACACCTGCTTGCTGACACAATCATGCAGCCGAAGTTGAAGACAGACAGCAGGCAGAGAGGGTCAGGGCAGGCAGCATACGGCTGAACATCAGAGCAGCCAGGTTGCCGGATCTATGGGATTTTAAAAGCAGTGAAATCGCCGCTGCCAGACACAGAGCTTCCAGTGTCTCAGAAGCAGCCGCACTCCTGGGATTTTCACACACTGCAGTGTTTGGAGTTTACAGAGAATGGTGTGATGAACAAAACAAATCCAGCCAGCCGTAGGTCTGCTTAGGAAAACACCTTGTTAATGAGAGAGGTTGAAGGAGAATGGGCAGACTAAAGCTAACAGGAAGGACACAAGTGCGAAGGCGGCACGGTTATTTTTTTTCTGGCGCAAAAGATTTTAAGTATCCGCTGAAACTAATACCAAGACAATATTTACCCCCTTTATCAGCTACTAAGCATTAAATGAGATACAGTATCTGTATCAATACAGTCAGCAAGCCACCAGCATTTAGTGCTGCAGTGACATTGTTTGAAGACGCTAAGAACAGGAAAGTATAATGATAATGTGGCTCAAAGAAGCACTATGCCACTTTACTACAGACAGACATCCACGGTCAGCATGACTTACACAAGTCTGCTTCTTTGCTTTATACAGTAACAACATTCACACAAATGAACAGAAATATCTATTGATGTGCAAGCTCAGCAATCTGGTCCAAAATTAAATATACTTTAAAAAAAAAAATCATGAAAATATCACTGTATACCCCAACTACCCAATTCTAGTCAAAAACTACACACCAGTCTCCAGTACAAAACATACAACAGAGCACAAATAAAACTTAATTAACGTAATTAATTAACCAAACTAAAGGTTTGTGATTAAAAAAACGTAATTACACAGACTTTACAAAACATACATCTAGTTTGCATATATTTTTCTGTGTTGAGGCTCAAGAAAACTCAGTCCCAGCCTTACATACATGCACTCTGCAGCCGACATGCCAGCTGCGACACGCATGCGGTGCTGGGCATCTGACCATCGCATGACCCTCACTTCTCTTTGTGGTATGCCACACTAAGGCTGCAAGCATTCTAACAGTCTTAGGCCAGACCCATCTCAGACTCGTTTCCTACTTCAGCACCCAAGATGTCGCACTATTTGCCGATATCACCCCAGTACCGATGTGTCGGGTCAGTGCCATATCACAGTCTCAGTCTCGTTATTACTGAATTAGCCTAATTTATTTGACTTTTCAGATTCAGCGTTACCTGCTGTGCAAGCTTATGTCCCCAGAAAGGTCCTGACAGCATGCCGGGGAGAGAAGGGGGGGTAGACGCGACAGAGACGAGATGCCCAGGGTCACATGGACGCCGGCGGACGGCGGTCACGGCTGCGAAGCGGCCCGGTGTGCAGCTACCGATTAGCCCGGCCCTGTCACACCTCAGCTATCCATTTGCATCGCCATGTTTAAAGAAAAACTTCCGCCTGACTCTTGGTACATTTAATGACCCCAACTCCCTGCCACAGACAGAGAAATCTAATAAAATGCCACTTAAAAGGGTTACGGATAAGCCAGCAAAAATAGAAACTCTGAGACGATCCTACAGTGTCCCAGTTATTTTGGGCACAAAAACAAAAACCTGTCAAACTGAGGAAGCAGAGCTCAGAAAACAACAGACGCGGGGTGTACTGAGGAAAAAAAGCAGAAGCAACAACCATCACATCCTGTAAATGTAACCGTGTACGTAACACACATACATACACATGTATGCATAAATGTAACCTTTCAGTCCCAGAGTGACCATCCCAGGCTCATGTGATGGAGGCACGCACGTGCAACACCATCCGCAAGCTCACCATCCGCAACACAACAAAACACCAGCAGGATGCAACGTCCGCCTTGACCGTTTCCAACGGGGCAAGTGCAGCGGGATGAGCGGAGTCTTTGCCTTACCCGCCATCATTTTCTGCGCTTCGTAGGGCTCCATGTAGCCATCGTTCTCCGTGACCTTCTCTGGGCTGGACTGGCCCCCGCCACCCTGTTTGGCATCGAAGGGGTCGGCGTAGTCTTCGAGGATGACGACCTGAAATGCACAGGTGTAAAGAATGGGCGTAAGAGACTACAGAGGGTGACTCATCAATCCCCCCATTGCCCACCCATCCAGGCAACTTTAAGGCGCGAGAGATCGCCATCGCCCTTCCGACAGCTCATCCCCTTCCGACGCTAATGAGGTTTCCGGATGCACGGAATGAAGGGCTTGATGTCTCTGCGCACCTGGGATGACAGATGTTCCGTTTCGGAGAATACATTACAGGCCTGCTAGAACCGTTAGAATAACAGAATCTGTCTACAGAACAAACACAGCGAGTGACCATTTGGAGTAATGAAGACAACTCAAGCCACAGTCAACATGCAGAATGCACAGCCGGGCTTGTTGTGGAGTCTGCACCACTGAGGTGTCACGCGTTTAATGACGTATAGTGTCATATAGTCAATCGGAGTACTAGTTTTCTGGGTGAAAAGTTCACTGTGGATTTGCAAGGCCAGTTGAAAGACAAGAGCTTGCAGAGATTAAGACTTAAATGGAGAATAAGGGCAAACAGATGGGTCTCTGTTATATGGAAGGTGAAGGTACCAGGTGGGTTTAATGCGGCACTTCACTACACACACACACACGCTAACTAAGACAACCTTAACCCCCCACCCTGCCCTAACCATAACCAAAAATAACCAAACAAAATACAATAGTTTTTGCATTTTAAATTTTTTCATAGCAGTCATTGATTTTTATAAAATAGAGTTTTGATTTTTATAAAGACCATGAAACTGGTCCCCATAAGGGAAAAAAACTGATTTTTATCATGTTATGGGGACATTGTTTACACATGTACACACACACATGGCTGGAAATACAAGCTAGCCCCAACCCCAGACCCCCATCCACCAATCACACTGGCTGATTCATCTCTCCAGTGTAAATGCAGACTCCTGCCACGGTCCAGGAAGAGATCCAACTAATATCGTGGTGCGTTTCCCACTACTGAAATGGACTCAAGCATAACCGTGATCCAACAGGGAAGCATGCTGGCATCAAATGTTTAGCAAATTGTGTTTAGAAGCAGCACCCCCCCACTCACATGAAGCACAACAAAACTCGAATCCGTGAAATCCCACGCAAAATGAAAATAAAAACAGATCAAACATGAAATGGGAAGCCATGCCAATTGAGGCGACATGTTTATGGTGTATCTATTTCATGAGCACTTAATGCGCGTCCGCCACACAGAGCTCACTGCCATCTGAAGTCATTGTGCAGCAGAGTGAGAGAGATATTTATTTTATCTACGAGTAACGCAAACAAAAGAGGGCCCTAAAATTCAGCATTGGGCGCGACGTCCAGATGACAGTGACCCAAAGGCAGTTCTGCAGGATTCACTGCTGTCCTTCTCAAACTGATATTTTCCCTTTTCCAATATTTGAAATCCGGGCCCAACCGAAGCAGTTACAAACAAATCAGTCATGCGACCACAGTCATGTTTACCTCTTGCCACAACCTGCCAGTGATTAGTGCTGGCGGATGTGTGTCTATCCACAAGTATTCCAGCCCGCAGAGTTCTGTCGCTACCGGCTACAGCTAAACCTTCCTGTCACTGGCCTGGGAAAATAACACCCACTGTCACCACTAAAAAAATCCGCAGTTGTAAAGTAAATTTTTTATCTGTTTAAAATGCATTGGCACACTGAGGAAGGGCTGTGAAGTCCATTTGGCCGTTGACAGCCCAAACATGTTTACCACTGGCACCTCCCACACCAAACAAGAGCAGGAGGAAGGTCCAGCTGACAGTGGGCAGCCGGGGGCCAAAGAGCAGGGGCCGCCGGGGGGGTAGGACGCCGCACCTGTGATGAGGAGGCCGCCATTTGGAGTCCAGGGTCAGCTCAGTGATTTCACCACTGGACCCTGTACGAGGCCCCCAGCTGATCCAGGGTCAGCTCAGTGATTTCACCACTGGACCCTGTACGAGGCCCCCAGCTGATCCAGGGTCAGTCTGACCCTTAAGCCCCAATTAAAGGCTGCTGCCTCAAAAACAAACGTCGCTTTGGATAAAAACATTGGATAAATAATAAATGTAAGAGAAAGCAGCAGTTTGATGCAGGGGCCAGTGTCTCTGTTTGACACACAGCTGGAACATCTGCTTGGGGGAAAATGAGGAGAGACTGCAGTCACACCTAAACGGGCACAACAGATATTAGCAGATAAAACGTACGCTAAGATTAAAAGTGAGCCAATCTACGGCATATTACTGTGTTGTTGTTCGATTTTGCACAGTTTGTGCCGCTTCTATTTCAGAACGCAAATCAATAACTGTTAGTAAGACCTCAGCTCTTACCAAAGCTTTTTAAAGAGCAAACACACAACCAGAGATAAAGGTGAAGAGTGGGGGATGAAAAGGATGAGAAAGGCACTGGCTGTGGTGGCCTGGCAGGGACTCCAGTGCCACTCTGGGGCCAGCCTGCACACTGTGAGGTGACGAGGGGACGAATTCAGACAAACCCCCCCAGACTTCAATGTGGCAGCTGTAAATCCTGCACTGCAGCAATGGCAATAGTGTCACGGTCATGACCACGGTCGGGTCGGAGCGGACGAAAAGAAAACTCGTCATTAGGAAAGAAAAGCCAATGTGTCTCCAGGTAAATAAATGTGCCAGCTTTGCTTTCAGACTGATTAAAGGCTCCCTGAGCCAAGGGCTGGCGCTGGGGCGAGCTGCTGGCGCTGGGGAGGGCAGAGGAAGACGAATGGCGGGGTAATAAGAAAAGGCAAATTAGAAGGAAAGGCTGGCTTCGCTTTTAGGATCCACCGCACACTCCCACCAGCAGTAATTTGTTAATAAATCTTCATGTGTGGAGCGCATTTTCAGAGAGAGAAAAATTTACAGCTATCGCCTCCATGTGCCTGGCTGCTCCCCCCACCTTGTCCGCACTTGGACGGGACCCACAGGCCACTCAGAGGGCTCTGCCGCCCAGCTCACAGGGGGCCGATTAGCCCTGAAGACCAGCACGTCAGTCACGAACAGGAAATCTATAGCGGTCAGCCTGGCTCTTCCAAAGTGACGCTGTCGTGACTCACAGACTTTTCGTTTTATGGGCAAAAATCACAATCTTGTAATAAAACAAGTATGACTAAATTAAAACGTGGTCATTGAGTGTTATGGGAAAAGACTCAGCTGGTGTCCATTCCGAAGATGTCGTAAGCTCACGGGAAAAGGGACCTTAGTCCCGGCAGCCGCCATCAGCATTGAGGAAGAGAAGCCAGCGGAAGCAAAAAGAATATCGCTAACAAGAATATCTCTGGGACCCAGGGTTAAGTTCCCGTCATGGCTTCAGGTGTGGAGTTTCCAGCGGGTACCAGGAGGGGCGAGACGCTCCCATAAACAGACACCGTTCTACAGCAGTGGCCCGTTGATTCATTCATGTTCCTAAGCCAGCATACATATGCTTGGGTCACATATTCTTACGGTCATTCAGAAGCGGAGAGATAACTCCGGTGGCAATGTCTGAACACCCACGTGACGTCGCTCGCAACCCATGACGCTTTCTGCCACACAAATTCTCCAAAACTGAACTTTAAAAACCAAGAACAGTACATTTATATGGAGGCGCCATTTTGGAACGCTCGTTAAAAAAAGAAATCGATGTTTTTGTTCTGGCCCTCCTCTCGAGGCTCCTCTTACTACCACAGAACACAGGAAGGGATGCATCTAACAGAAAAATATACACACTTTACAATCAATGTGGGATTTGGAAAGAGCGGCCTTTAAAAATGCTAAGAAGCCATTTTCCCTGCATCCCCGGCTCACCGCCTATCTGCCCATTACTGCCCAGTTCATTTCCAGTATCCCATGAAGGCCAGCATCTCCTTAATGGGGCTGCACGTCAAATCAGGTATTCATTTCCCTCATGAAAACAACCCCATCTTCCTGACAAATGTCCCTCCCGCTGCTGCCTGCATAGGCACTGGGCGTACACATCCGCCCCGGCTGCACCTAGGCGTACACATCCACCCCGGCTGCACCTAGGCATACACATCCATCCCAGGTAACACATCCATTCCTGGCAACATCAATTAGCAGAGCTTTCTACACGGGAAATGGTGCATTATTCTCAAGAAGCTCTTTAACATAAATAATGAGAATTATGGGACACTGTGACAAAGCAATCAATTAGTAAATCAGTGCAAATTATATTAAGATGCAATATTCTGTCTCTATTATTCACGGAGAGACCACCTTAATGTCTGAAAGGAGCTGGGAGCTAGGACCTGGGGGGGGCAGCTTGGAAGTCAGAAAGCGATGGTGGGTGGGATCTCCCCTGAAGCCGCTGCTATGACACTTTCAGAAAAGCTGGGGATGGAGAGGAGCTGAGTCATGGGGGTGACCGGATCACACTGACAGATAATTTTCCAAGATGGCGGCTCTGCGTGGTCAGCCGGGGGGGGTGGGGGGGGGGCAGGGTTGTGCAAAGCCAGAGGAATCTGCGTCTTCTCCTTATCTCTCTGCCGACTGAGTGACTAGTACAGCGCCACTCCCAAAAAATTCCAGGGGGCGGGCAGGGACTTGCCCGGTGAAAGGGGAATGTCACAAGCCGTAAACACTTCCTGCCAGGAAGGGAGCACTTCCTTAATCCCGAAAGCGGCTCACTCCGTCTCCAAGTTCCACAAGACAAAGGCGCCGCCTTCCTCCGCTCCCTCTCGGAACAGAATCAGAATCAGAACGTCACTTGGGCCGAGAGCATGATATCCCAGACGTCAGCCAGCCTCTTCCGCAGGTGACCCACAAACGATCCCCACTTCCCATCTACCCCGGGCGTTCCTTTGTGATGAGAGCGGCGAGTGGCCCGGCCCCCACTGACACCCTGGGCAGGTGGCATTCGCACACACAGCATGTCCTGCCCACCCTGACACTGAGGGCGTTTTCCCAAACGCCAGGTGGAATGAAGAAAGAAAAAAAAAAGAGAGAGAGAGAAAATCTGACTATTTAGATCTGCATTTGTGAATGGCAAAGAAAAGCCTTCAACAAAAGGCACTAAAACGCCCCCCATAGCCTCTAACACACACCCTGTATGAATGAATGAATGAATGATTCAGATTAGATGAATACGTCAGGATATGGTTTTATAACAAGGAACCCTTTACACATCAGTCTGTCCTTAACGGTGTTCAGCTCCTTCCAGCCTCCTGGCACCAAACAAATTTAAGTATAAGAATACCGAGAGCAGCCAGCCAGATTCAGAGCCAGAGCGTTCAGTGTGATTGGCCTTGGCAGTCTTGCCCTGCGCGTTTGTCCCAGAGCGACAGAGAAACTCAGCAGAAGCCTGCGGCTCCATACCTATCCACCAACACTTCCCTTCAGCGCCCACAGCACATACTTCCAGCCGAACTTTCTCTCAACCCAACT
This sequence comes from Cyphomyrus plagiostoma, assembly GCA_019775915.2. Classification (NCBI taxonomy): domain Eukaryota; kingdom Metazoa; phylum Chordata; class Actinopteri; order Osteoglossiformes; family Mormyridae; genus Cyphomyrus; species Cyphomyrus plagiostoma. The sequence continues at coordinate 13,495,055 of JABFEA020000021.1, read as the reverse complement.
GCCATCACTTCCTCCTTGTTCCATCTATATCCTGTCCCTGGTGGAATACATTCCAACACAGGACAGACTCCCAGAGCCCAGCAAGATGCCGCTGAGGCCACCAGGAAGTGATGCAGTCAAAAACACAATTTAAACCTGCAAACTATAGCCAGTAGAATCAGATCCCAGAGTGGGAAACCAGATCACTGGACTACAAACTGCCAGAGTCAGCTGTGCGACAAATAAACCAACAACCAGCAAGAGGAAGAGGGCAAAGGGTCCTTCAAACCTTAACGCTCTTCCAGAGAAACCTTTCTGGCAATTGGGCGTAGAACGCCATGACCAGAGAGCAGCGCTGACAAGGAATTGCTCCAGCAGAGGTACTGGCTGGACAGACTACTGTGTGTGTCACTTAAATTCCCTCCTGATCGGAGCTGATCTTCCTCCGGCAAGCGGCCACGCTCTTCCCGCGGAAGTGAGCAGCCAAGGCGACTGACTGTTCACAGGAGCAAAGGAATCGGTGACACAGATGGTTTGGGAGGTTGGCAGCCGGGACTCTCAGGGTTAAAAAACAGCCGTGATTTATGAAGGCTATTTCCACAGGTGAAACTGAAGAGGACTCCGCTCACATTGACACATGAACCACCCTAGGCGCTGCTGCACTAAATGCAATGAAGGTCTTAGCATTTTCACAAGCAACTTTAAAAGGAATAATGTCACGGCTGAATTACAAGATTAGACCTGTTTAAAAGAAGAGGCATTTCAGGAAAACAGCCCACTGACAAGGATCTCTCTCAGTTCACCTGTATGTATTACAAAGTGCAGTGTAAGGTTCCACGAGGTGACAAGAGACCAGGACTTTTTCACAAGCAAGTCTCTCCCCTCACAAACCCACACCATGCAGAAAACAAGCCCATACTGCAATCACATCACATTTATCACAATTTTAATGTATTTAAATTTTATCCATTCTAATTTTAAATGTTCGGCATATATCCACATGGCCAGATATTTCCACACAGTGCTGCTATATTTTATCCAAATCAGTGCAAAGAGGAAACAACTTTAAATACAACTCCCCACGTTTGTAAACCTAAACATTATATTTAAAGTAACATACATATATGTATAACAAGTACTGTTCTTCAGTGGAACAGCATGACAGATTTCTGCAAAACACCTACTATTCAGTGGATAATTTGGATTCCATTGCAGACAGCTGGGGACAAAAGCGCCTCCCAATATGTGAACTGTGTCCTTTCCAAATGCAGGACTTCCTGTTTGCCAATCGTTCATGAGCGAAAGTCCTCCAACCCACGTTTGGCGGATTTCGAGGTCCTCTCACAAAGCCAGGGCACTGTAAACATAGCGAGCTGGACTCAAGCCTGTCAGCGGCGCTGAAAGCTCACGGAGGACAAGAAACACCTCGAAGGAGCTTGACGGGAAGGGAGACGCTGGCTTGGAAGGACAGGCCTGACACTCAGGGCCTCTCGCTTAGTGAGGCACCTGCCCTGCCTTAAGATACAGCTTTGGCTCGAATTATACGCTGCTGTGGAGCACAAGTCATGCTGCAATTTCTGTAGCAGGAGCTAAAAAAAAAAATCTCAGACGTAAAAGAAAACCTATATCTTCTGTCAATTCACCACAAAGTGCCACACACCACTTAAAGGCTCTGAAAAAGAAGGCAGCCAGCCAGAACGGTCCAGTTAGGAACCAGGAAACCAGATCTTTCCCTGTCCTGGGATTTCGCCATTTGTTCTCCGATTTTCCTAGAAGAGGTGGGGCGGCCGAGACTGGGCTGTAGCAGCAGTTTGGGGAGGGTGTAGAAGGAAAGGACAACATGCAGCCAATCCAAGGCGGGGGGAGAAACAGCAATTAAGGGGCGAGCAACAGACCGGCACTGAACGAGTTCTGAAAGGGATCAGAGCAGCAGGGCATTGGCCAGGGATCTGTACGGCGGCCAGCAGAACGATAAGATCTTAGAGCGTTCCACAGCTCTTCAGATGTCAGGGAACTACAGCATTTATACACCAACAGTGTTAGAACACTTCCCCTTTAAACAAAAAAGATATTTTATGAAACATGCAAAAATATCTAGACCAGGACTCTGCAGCTACTTCTAAAAACCAAGGAAACTGAGAACTAAATGTTTCATGCTGGGGGGGGGGGGGGACAACAGCGAAATGAAGTCTCCATTCTGCTGCTTCCGCTGCACTCTGCAGTGTGGCACTGGATGGCTACCGGGGCCAGACTGGGGTTAAAAATCAGCCATGCAGTTTGGGGTCCTCCATGACAAATTCTGCCTAGTATGGGGGGGGAGGGGGCTCCACAGCCCACAAACCCATCGGCCCTCTAGGAAAATGCCCACCACACCAGATGGCCAGTCCAGGCCTGCAAGCTACCAGCAGCTCACTGTAGATGTACGGGCAAAGGCTGTTCTAGATGCAGAGTGTGAGGCTGATGCACAAAACTGCCTATAGATGCAAGTCTGCTAAACAAGTGCAGCGTAATTTGTTATTAATATATGATCATGAGACAATATGTCAGGAGCTTAACAGGGGAAGCCAGCGAGGAGTCGAGCAGGCCTGAGGGCAACGCTACAAACTCTCTGTGGTGGGACAGCTCCAGCACGCACTGAAGAAACCAGGCAAGGTCAAAGGTCACAAATACACACACACACACACACACACACACACACACACACACACACACACACACACACTACGTGTCAAAGCGAGAGAGGATCTGCAATCCAAAATGTCAGGGGAAGAGACAAGGAGAGTCTGAAGGCCTGCGAGACAACACACAAGTTCCAGGATGCTTCAGCTTAAAGCACCAAAAATACACATACGTGTACACAGTGACAGTTTCAGCCCTGAGCAACAATCGTGTTTAAATAATGTGAAACTACTTTGTTTGTCAGTATCACCTTTCAGTCATTTCAAAACAATCACACCAGTGTTTGCAGCAACTTTCCGCCTTCCAATACATCCAGGTCATATATTCAATCGTTAAACTGTTTTTTAAGAGCAAATATATATTTACTAACCAAAATAAATAACTTTGCAACTAGCTTCTGCACTGTCCGGTATATAATGTGCATTTTGAGATTGGAACAGTTGATCGACACACAAAAGGCACCAATTTTCATTAGAATAAATGCCTAATCACGCCATAATAGACATATTTATTGAATCGATACTAGGGTAGGCAGCTATTTTCAACTGAAATTGCTTCTTTGATTTGTAATCTTCGAGTAGAGATGGGGGAAAAAAAACACAAGTAAATAACATGCGGCAAATCAGACGTCGCCGTCACGCAACGCGGCAATCAGGCAAGCTCCCTAACTGTCTGGGATTCCATTCATTTTTGCCTGTGAGATCCGCATCGGGTCTCCACTGTCCTTCAGGACCTCACATCTGCTAGGGGGCAGCTTTAGTTAACTGGGCTGTTGCAGATCGGGCTCTCCGCCACACGTCATGCAGTGACTGCTTTGTCCCAATAAACAAAACAGAAGGAGGGCAAAAAAATCAACCTCAAATCTGCAATCAAAGTCTGTGATTTCCCATGATTCTTCAGTCCTACGTCAACGAGTGTCACTGATTGCTTCTTTGATAAACGGCTTCAAGAAGCTCGATTTGAGCCATTAGTATTTGGCACAAGAGTCTCCCAGGAAATAAGACAAGAAAATTAAAGACATTATTTTAGGATTGCAGAATAGGCACTTTACCTTGGGATGATGAGGAAATATTCAGAGAAGAGTAAGACTGTGAAAGACCTTTCAGTGGAGTGCCCCCCCTGTACCCCAGGTGGGAGGTGCAGCTGACGGGCCCAGAACATGTGCACAGATTTTGTTACCATGTATTACGGTGATCATCCCTGTCAGTGATGGGAGGGGCGCACAGCACAGACCCAAAGAAAAACGCACCGTCAGGCTGTTTGAAATTCTATTCGCTAACTTCACCAAAGCCAGACAGCACCTGTGCTCCACCTCTAACAGTTAAATCTTGACATTCCTTCAACAAAAATGTGCACATCTGGCCCAGTGTGTGCTGAACACACATCCACGTGGGACAGGTTGCAGGGATGGACACATACAACCTACTAAGATTATCAGAGCGCTTCTAACTTACTCGTTTAAAAAAACTATTTCACACCACAGCTGCAGTTTGCTGGAATTCGTCTTTTCTCACTCCACTGAAATCACTCCAGTCACAAGAAGCAGCCACGCCTAGCTCACACCCCCGCACTGTCACGGGCCCAAATGGCTGAGACCAAGGCTCGCAAGAAGAACCACCCCAGGCTTCAAACGCTGCAGGCTCTGGTTGGTATCGTGGGCCGGTGCAGACGGCCCCCGCCTCAAAGCACTGCGAGCGCACAGGGACTGGGCTACCGGGGCTGACGATCGTGGCAAAAGCAGCGCCAGTGCCGGTAGATCAGCGGCTCCGTGCCCCCAGTGATCCGTGCGGCTGGGGTGTTGGCCGCGTTGAGCAATACCTTTCCCGGGCCGCCTGCGTACCTCTGCTGCCGCCGGGCCTCCGGTACCTTACCATCTGAGGCACATGGGCGGTGTCCGGCTTCATTAAATCATACTCTTACGATGTGTTTTTCCCCAGCAAAAGGCGTCGTATTTACACGCCCCCTTTTGCCTTGTACTCAGGTACCTCAGTTTTCAAAAGAAAGTATATTTGTTATTAATACACTGCTTTGCACGGGAACTAAAAAAAATTAAATGGGGAAGTATTAAAACTACGCATTTAACTGCACATCTAAAAGTCAACAAAACCAGCAGCTTTAATAGCAACAACCTTTCCGTTCCTGTTACTCCACGCGGTCCGTTTTGCTTTCTGTTGTTGATTATTTAAGAGTTTTCAAATAAATCCCAGTCTGACTTTAAGCAGCGTTGTTTTAAATGTGCGTCGAGTTTAACATCCAAATTAGATAACTACGGAAAGCAACACATGTGCGAAATCCCATTTTCAACATAGTTAACGAAAGATAACTATTTTAAAATACAGGAAAAACATCGGTCAGCGTAAATGGATTTTTATGGCAGCTCCGGGTCCGGGGACGATTTAAAGCGAAGAAAAGTTAACTTAATATACGCATAGCCGGCAATAACGACGTTCCCTGCCCGCACACGGGACCGTGGAGGATCATCTTAACTTGTTATTCCGGTTTCTGACAATCTGCAGCACGTCTGCCCGGGAGACGGGGCTCGGCTACATCAAACTCTATGCACTCGGCTTGCAGTTTGTTAAAATAAGCATTTTATACGGCCTGGGAAACACTTGAGCGCTGTCCCCCAGCTAACGAGTCACTAACGTGTCAGTAACGATCACTCGATACAAAGTTGCTCCCGTTTCCGAGCTCAGGTGCCGTTACCTTTTCCTGCCGGCTGTCCGGCTCGGCGGGAGGGGAAGTCGGTGATCTGACGCTCGAAGGTGAAGTGACGCCGGCATTCGGAGGGCAGCCGCTTTTTTCCAGCGTTTCCACCTTAATGAGTCGGTGCTTCGGCGACACGTACTTCATGTCCGACGAGCCGACAGAAATTGGGCTTGAGAAGGAAATATTTCCGCCCCCAGTGTAGGGATCCTCGAAGTCCAGCTCCTTCTGTAGTTTGTAGGCGGCGAGAATGTCCGGCTGTGCCGGACTCGGGTAATGACAAGTGGCCCCGGGGCTTGACTGGTGGCAGCCCGGCGTGCTGGTCACCGCCGTGTGGCAGTACTTGTAGTCTGGTTTCGGGGGAGCCGGAGGTGATGCCTTGGTAGTTTTGAATCCCGGTAAGTGTTCCTTGAACCATCTGGCCATGATGCCAGCGCATTGCTCACAAGTCACTTTGGATATTTAGTTGCACTTTCTCCCGCCGAGCTGCTGGATCGTCCTTCCTTCCTTCCCGAATCCCGGAGTGTCTGTGAAAGTCACACGGCGAGCGCGCACCGCCCTGCGACTCGGGGCACGCGGCTCCCGGACCCACGCGGCGTCCTCCTTCAGCTCCGGCGCTGACAGTCAGAGCGCTGAGCGGTACTGGCGCGGGGGGGATCTGCTGAGATAGTCAGGCAGGCAGGCTGGGTCTCCGGTGGGTACCTGAGACCGCTCACTGCCATCTACCGGATGATTCAGGTTCACAGACCGGTCTCCTATGCGTGCGTGTCATGTCGCACACTGGGCTGTATATGTTATATAATCAAATTATATAATAAGTGTTTGTGTGTATATATATATATATATATATAAGGTACTCTTTACCTAAAATTAAAATGACAGATTGGTGACTCCTGCTGTTTTTGAGGTGCCTCTGTCTCCTTGCAGTCTATGGACCATGATGGCTCGCTTCAACGGTATAGTGCAACACATTTATATATATGTACAACCAACATATGTGCGGATATATGTGCATATCTACTTGCTCTTTTTAACTGCATAAAAAACTGAAGGTAAAACGGCATTTATTTTGAAAACTAATCAGTAATCATTGGCACCATTAACTTTACATTCGTGCTTTACGGCAAAACAGCTTTGAGAGACAGGGCAGATTTCACCTTGCTCAAGCATTATCTTTTCTACATGACTGGCTGAGAGAGAAACTGCAACATAATTATCCAGATGCAAGTATTACACAAATACCCCACTCAATAGGGCACTTAAAGTATTGTTTTTTCAGTTAAAGCAGCATTGTAAAAAAAATCACAGAAACATGCTAGACAACTCCACATTTCCATATCACTCGGTGAAACATTTAGTGTTACAAAATGAAAAATTATGTTGAGAAACTTTGCGATACATTTATGGCCGCCTTCATATTTTTGCACAAAAGGTGGCTATTTAGTCCATTGGGTGGTTATTCTTCACAGGAGCCAGCACACGGCTGCCAGCTGAGTCGGCCTGGCATGACGGCAGGAAAGCATAACCTCTCATCCCATCCCATGTCATGCCCCTCTGACACCTTTGGTAGCTGTGCTTTGTCTTTAATAAGGTCTTAAGGACAGCTGGATGAATTTAGCAACTGGGAAAAGATTTCTACATGAATCACATGGAGCGACACATAACACAGACATTACAAGGACAATGAGCTCCCTCTTCTGCCATTTTTATGCTGGCTTTTTAAGTAGCCTTAGACTCCATTGCCTCCTGGCCAGAAGCACGTGGGTAGTTCTAGCTAAAATAAAGATCATTATTTTCTCTCTGTTTTGGACCCTAGATCACCTGTCACCCTAACTGGAGCCAGTTTAATCCCTGAAAGAAATCCTATTGGCTGCTGTCTTTAGATGCATCACCTTCATTTCATTTGGGTGGCTGCAGGAATGAAGATGGAAGCGAAACAGCCACACAGACGCCCACTGCCAGTAAAAACAATAAATTATACAACACTTGATGAAACGCAGGTTTCAAACATGAAAATAGGGGCTCTTCATATACGGCAGTCGACAGAACACCACACCATTTTCGTTCAGTTTCCTTTAATCCTTAAGAGCAGCTGACGTGTTGCTGCACAGCTGAAAGTCCCCTCATGTGATATCTGGACAATTTGGCAGCATAGGCGGAGCTGGGAACATAATGGTCATATCTCTGACACTTCTCCTCCACAGCGATATACATAACATCCCACAGACTCATTCCCGAAACAGCGCCCCCTTTTGGTAAGACAGGGCCATCCCCTCCTTCAGAGATGAATGCACTCAACCTGAAAATGGGATGTCACGAAGGGCTGGTATCAATCACACTCCAGACGTAAGGGAAATGTCCAATGAGCATTAGGTCAGCACAAGCCACAGCATTTGCATTGCTAATTAGATGAATCCGGAGACAAATCTGACAGTATTATAGCTGTCCTAGAGAGAGGCAGAGAAGATTCCAGACACCGAGAGACAGAGAGCATGGCTGGCGTCCACCTCTAGTCCTGCACCACGTGCAATAAAGTGCAGCCTCCTCAGCACAAGCTGTCCATGACTGCAAACCTGAAGCTCTCTGTTGATACACACAAAACAAAAACTGTGTTTAAACTGCTAGACACACAGTAAGTAGCTAAAGCAGCTTTGTTTAAAAATAAAGCAGTTTCTACAGCAGTTGCTGGGTGGGATTCTGCCACACAGGCAGCATCCTGAGCCTTTGCCGTGGAGCTTACTGGTGCGTTATGAAAATTGATGACCGAGACATGCATTCGGCAGGCAGAATGGAAAGAGTCCACATCTTCCTTTCACGGGAATCTCCGGCTGACCTCGTGCACTCCGCAAGATGAAAAGGGGGATGAACATAAGATGAGCGCCAAGCCGGCTTTCACGACAGCCTTTTATCCGCCTTGGGCATTCCCATGAGGCATCTCATCTACGGCGGTGTGTTTGTGTTGAATGATTCCATTAAACATGGCAGCGCTGTCACTCTGAGCAGCTTTCCTGTAATATACAGCCAGGGTTTCGCAGCCAAATCCGCGCACCTCCGCGATGCTGATTGTCGCTGAATTAAACACCGTGAGCATACACCCGTGCGCGACTCAGCCTCCGCGCCGGCTTATCCCACACTCACATGTATCATTTCCATCACTCAGCATCCCAGCTGAGCAATAAAACTGCTACTTTTTCAGCAAAGAGAGCAGGTGGTTACATTTCCCTGCTAATTATGAATGATGGCATACCCCAATTTGTTAAGTTGACGAGGCTTCCTCTCTGCCTCACCAGAATTCTGGCGCAGTTTTACCACCAACTCTTTGCCAGACAATTCATTTGCATATACCTCGGGGATCGTACCATTTACTGGAATACCATCTTTTAATGCCCCTGTTTTAATATAGCACACTTTTATTCCAGCTCAATGCTGCAAGAGCCTTTTTTTTTTCCATTGAAAGAACACTGATAATTTGCGTACATTTTTTATGACCTGATGACACACTGCACGCAGTCAGCCAGCTATGAGGTTCACTGCAACTGAAAGGCCAGGCGGTCACACTGTATCCAAGTAAAGTGAGCTTCCAACTAATACGACGGTGAAGTTATTCTACAGCAAATGATCCGATTATATCGTGATACAAGGGAGGCTACATGAAGTATGTACAGCAACTGCTGTCAAAGATTTTATGTGTAGCAAAGGATATCCCTCTGTAATGTAATAAAGGGATGACTGAATCCTTCAAACACCCTGTCAAGTGCGAAGCGTCTGTCTCCCAGGCCCCCAGCTGGGTGCCTGACAACAGGTTTGTTCTACAGATGCATTATTAAGAAAAGCTCCGCCAAAGGCCCTGTATCCATCAGCCAGGCATCATGGAGAAAACTAACCGCTTTAGGTCCCCGCTGCTGCTGTTGAAAACGCTGTAGTACATGTTGCCTGTCTTTGCCTTATAGGCTGAGGACCGAGATGATTCCAGTCAGATTGTGCACTTTATGGTTCTTCCTAAGTGCATTGTGGGGTACAAACCAAGCTCCACTTAGAGGGTAGGATGAACTGCCAAAAGCACAGGACCCACCGGATAGTTCTCTGTACTGAGAAGTCGAGGGTCAGCACTGCTCCGCCTGTGTCACTGGTCAGAGAGCGGTGGCCCGGCAGAGACCCACCCGGGTTCCTCTTGTGACTACAGCAGGTAAGTGGACTCCACGCGCTGCACACGCTCCATGTGCTCCTCCCCGATCCGCAACTGCTGCCGGGAGACTGACCATCTGCAGTCTTCAGCATCGCCGCATGTCAGGGGCAAATGGGCGGCCCCTTCTATGGACATCGGTTGGCGTATTGTGGACCAAGTGTTACGCATTGATACTTTTATGTTTTTCAAAGATACTGCGATGCTTATTTTTTAGGATTCTCTATCACTGGTTCATCCTATGAATCGTAGAATTTTTAGTGAAATGTTTCCTGTGCACACAGAACTGTTAGGAAGAAGAAGGAGATATGAAGTGAAGACAGGCTGAATTTGTTTTGATGTCGTTGTTCAGGATAATGAAAGGCCGACAGTGAGGTAATACTTCCTCTGTTAGCCTTCCTCTTTGTTTTCTCCTGTGTTTTCGATCTTTGTGTCGCTGTGGCTATGTGGCCCAACTGAGGTTTTATCATACGATCTGTGGGTTAACATAATGATACACTGGGATTCAATATTGTGCAGACCACTTGTTTTGTGTATTCGAATCCTAGGAGGGTAACACTTGTGTGTCCATGTAGACCAGGGGTGGCCAATCTTATCCGCAAAGGGCCGGTGTGCGTGTGGTTTTTCGCTGCAGCTCCCTAATTAGATTTCTAATTAGAAGATTGGCTGAGGAGTTCTCACACCTAATACAGAGGAGCAGACTTTCATGATTAGGGGATGCAGTGCTGTAGAAGGCAGGACCTTCTTTGACCTGCTAAATGGACTCCGTGACTTGAGGCATCAAGGGCAGAATTTAAGTAACAGGAAGTAAAAGTCATCGGATGTTTTGTCTATTCATGTTAAAGCCCAGCTGCCCCAAACACGCAGTTTAGTCACGCTATGGTGCTACAGAGGCTGAGCATGTGATCTGCTGATAACTCTATTATATTAAGACAATGGGTAAACCTGGTATCTCAAATGTACTACTACGGTTTTTCAAAGACACCAGACTTTCTAGATTTTGTGCTTTGGACAATCAGCACATTAACTCTTAAGACAAAATATATACGCAGCCTGCTATCTGACAGAGAATAGCGAGAAAAAATTAATTCTGTGGTCCTGACTGGCCGATCACCCCCCTACCAGCTTGACACTGTGTCCTCTGCTGAGCATACAGGGGGCTGAATGTACAGGGGCCTGAGCGTACAGGGGGCTGAGCGTACAGGGGGCTGAGCGTACAGGGGGCTGAATGTACAGGGAGCTGAATGTACAGGGGGCTGAATATACAAAGAGCTGAGCGTACAGGGGGCTGAGCGTACAGGGAGCTGAATGTACAGGGGGCTGAGCGTACAGGG
>JABFEA020000021.1:13467367-13481221 GCA_019775915.2 Cyphomyrus plagiostoma | reverse complement strand
AAAATTAACAGTACAGTTCCAGTCTCCCCCCACCACAAGAACGGAATCACTACTACACCGTCTCATTTCAACTGCCAACCTCAGAGAGAGAGAGAGAGAGAGAGAGAGAGAGAGAGAGAGAGAGAGAGAGAGAGAGAGAGAGAGAGACTGACTTTTTTTTTTTTACTTTCACCAGCCTTTATTAAACCAGTCAACAACTAAAAAACCCTACTGCAAACTTAATTCACAAGATGGGTCGTTCTCACAAAATGACAACTCAAAGCAATCAAACAACCACAAAAAAACCATCAAAAAAATACCCAGAACACCAATCAAAAAAAAAAAGAAAAGGAAGACGAGAGAGAGAGAGAGAGAGAGAGAGAGGGAGAATGTGAGAACAGTAAGAGAGACAGAAGCCGGGCAACATTCACTGGCTCTGAATGATAAGTGAGCCGTTTCCTCGAGGGCCTGACAACACCGAGGACGGAATCTCATGACTCAATAAAAGCTCAGTTGTCAGGAACATGATTAGCCTCTGGGAATGATGAACGGTTCAAGCGCCATTCCACAGAAGTGGAGAGGATGTCAAGACCGCAAAGCGACTGGCTGGCTTGCTCCCTTGAAAACTGCCACCGTGGGTCATGGTGACAGGTTCATTAAGCATGGCTTGGTTTTTAGCTCTTATAACACACAGAAGAGATGACATTTAATGAGCCTTGTCTAATATAACACTCAGGCTAATTTTCCAATTGCTTGATGGAATATTGTGTGGAGTTTCCATGTAGAAAAGGCAGGAACAGTTTGTGTTTTAACTTCCGAGAGCAAAGAAGGTCAGTTCCTGATGCTATTGATGATCTTTTCGTTACAGTGTACCCATCGTTAAGTTCAACAACTGCAGGCCTGTTTTGTAACTAAAATGGTGACGTACGCCATCCTCATTCTGAGTGATGTTTCATTGGCTGGCCAGTTTCCCACAGAACACCTTCTAGGGAGCTGACTGGTCAGGTCTCGCCCCTTTACAAATTATAAGATATGGAACATCATAATCATTGCGATACAGTCACATGACTTTTTTTTTGTCACCGAGTGTATATATACTGTATATATGCACTGCAGCTACACTACGCAGTTTCTGAGTCAGTCATCTCTACATGCCTACTAGTGAAAGCCAATTCCAGTCAGTACACATGCATGGGGAAGGAGAGAATGAACAGAGTGAGACATGGGAAGGGCAGAAGCAGCTGGAGAAAGAACGGAAAACACTTAGCAGTGCGGCCCGCAGATTCTCCCCGTGTCTCTGCAGAAACGTCATCTTCTGGTCTCCGTCCAAAACCCCCGGGCGAGCGAGACGAGGAGCAGGCCAGCCGAGGCTGGGACATCAAACCTGAACTCTGTGTACTCGGGGATCCATGAAGAAAAAGAATTGTCTGTCTGCTCCTTGAGGGAATTATTTATCACTCTGTGAAATCAATTATCCTCATGGGAGAGAGAAAGTAATGAAATAGAGGGCAAATTAGATGAATGTAATACTCAGCTGCTTCAAAAAATAATATTTCTGAATTTTCTTGGTAAACTAAGAATAGAACATTTGTTTTAGTGGTACACTCACATGTTATAACATACTGAAAAATAATGTTCTGACAGGAATTTCCCATATAATCTTTAGAGGTCTAAATAATCATAAACTAACCTTCATTCCTTCATCTCCACTTTTAGTCTCCATTTACAATGTCCAGACGGCTCTCCAAAACTCTACTCCAGGTCCCCGATAAACACACTCTCTGTTTCATGGGAGAGACTCATTATCCCCGACTGTGCGCTTTGACCACATGCTGACAGCTACCCTCCCTCTTCATGGGTGGAGATGAAAGGAAGACGCGCCTCCACCCGACTGGGCGGACGAGCCATGACCTTGGGAAGGAGTCGTCTGCTGGACTCCCAGCTCCCTCTACCCCATGGCCCCCAGCACCTGTCACACGTGGCCAGTCAAGGGGGGTAAGATGTCCCATTGTTCCACCTAACAATTTCTGGGCAGATATGCTCACCCCCCATTGGTAGCTGCACTCACCCTCCAGGCTGACCTATGCTGACTTTTGGGTGCAGACACTGCTGGTCCTTCGTCCACATGAGCTACCGTGACCATGACACCTGCTGCACGGCGACACCGCATGACATCTGTCGTCATACAGTATCGGCACCATGTATTTACCAGTTTTCTCAACAAAGATCACAGTCTACCCATCCATCATCACCCTTCATCCCCAGTATTGGGTCATGGTGAGAATCTCAGGAAGCACAAGGCACAGCACAGGGGTCAAAGAGCAAGATGGCAGTCAGGCCAAAGGCCGACTTTTAATGCAGGGTGTAAAGTCAGGCTTGGCGTGGGGAAGCAGAACCATCGGCGTGCAAATATCTTACAGTAGGGTCTAAATGGAGCGTGACTGCTGGCACCAGCCAAAGCTCCGCTTTATTACGCTGCCGTCGGCTCCTGCTGCCGCACCTGCCAGTCAGACGTGCCGGCGAGCCAGTTCCTGCACCGCGAAATGAGAGAGAGAGACAGAGAGAGAGAGCGAGAGAGACGCTGTTAAAGCTGTGATTCACCTCAGAGCCTCTGCACTCCCCCGTCACGCTCTGAGAGAGGAATACTAATGCTCATCTCTGAAGCAGAAAAAAAAAATAAACAGCAACCTTGTTCCCAGCCTCCTGTGCCCCCTCACCCACACCCCCACCCCCACCCCCTGCTTCCCTGACTGCTCTAGCCCAAGGACAAGCAAAAACGTCCCCCTTGACTGAACATGCGTGGAGAACCAAAGGGGAAAAACAGCGCCTCTGAGTGGCAGCCTCAGAGGACTGTGCTCTCTCAGTTGTCTGGGTTCAGGGCCACATAGAGACAGGCCCGAGCCCCAGAAGAATTCTACTGAATATGCCCCCCCCCATGCCTGGTCCCCTGAAAGACCCCCCTTTTCCTCCCACCTTATGGGACCCTGTCTGAGCTGCAGCATGATGAAGCTGTGTGCCATTGGGCTGCATCCATCACACGGTCACTCATTTCAGCCACTCATTTCCAGCCGCTTATTGCCAGAGAAAATCATCCATACAGGACCCCCCCCCCCAACATCTGGGGCACTGTTTTCGTCCGAATCCCTCTGCATCGCTCTGACGTCTTGTTGCTCAGTTCTGTGCCAGGGGTGCCAAATCCGACCAGTTGATTAAAAACAGAATGGAATGTCAACTCTTAATGGGGGGGGGTGGGGTGTTCACCGGAGCACCAATAAGAGGGGGGGCAGAAATGGGAGATGTGGTAGGGCTGCGGGAGGGCCCCCAGAGCGATGGGGGGACTAAGCAAGCTTGGCAGTGGTTTGATTCACCCAATTTGGAGCGGTAATCACCGGCCGTCAAGCCAGGCGTCGGCAAGCAAGTGTGGCGGCGTTCCCCTCTGTGTGAGGCGGCGGGCGCGCGGCTGAGGGCCCTCCAGAGACCCTGCTGGTGTCACATTCCTAGGTAAAGGCACCCAGATATCCAGGAAATGATGATTATTATTAGTACCATTATCACTGTAATTGGCTTAGCGGACGGCCTTATCTGGCGTCGACAGGCACAAAGCTTCAAGCAAGATACTGTTCACGGAAAATAACAGATGCACGATAAGAGCGAACACATACAGGGCAAAACATCAAAACATATCATTTTCCTTATAATGACGTTATAATAGAGTATTGTAATACAATCCGAGAATTCACAAGCAAGCCCTCCGCAGAAGGACATTTATATACCAGATATAGCTTGTTAATGTACCTCAGTGCGTCGGTTTGCCCTTGAAAGCATGCAGGAGCCGTAGTAATCATACATGACTGCCATAGCATATAACCGAACACATTGCTCAATACCTCCATAGATGTCTGCCAGCAAAGCATACATTAGATATGTAAGACAAGACCGATGCGAATGTGTGATGGATGCAGATGGTGATCTTATTCAAGGTCAGTTCATGTGTATTAAGTTTGCTAAACAGGACTTTTAATGACGAGTGGATCCGGCAATATTTTGTACTCCTGTGGCTCTCATTGGCCCCACAAGCACCCAGGATTCCGGCAGGCCGCCTGGCGTCTCTGGCCTGCTTGGAAGCCATCGATTCGGCCTGCTTGGAAGCCACAGTGCTGGCCCAGCTTGGCCGCTCGTAAATTAGCCCCCAGAGCACAGAAGCATACTGGGAAAATGGACAGCCTGATAACGGCTCAAATTCACACAACGCCAAGGGTCCGCTCAGGCCCCCCATGAATCACCACGGCGACTACAGTGAACATGAACCACACCCAGAGGATCTCCTACGCATTTGGACCCCCCAGCCCAGACCAAAGCAACCCCCTTTTTGCTGCTCTTGGCTGCACATGGTGCTGGGGGACGAGAATAGCGATGGCATCAAACTGTAGGTGCCATACAGACGCCCCGAAGGATCGAGAAAGTAGAACATGGGTCGGACCGCAGGACACACGTGCCGGAACCTGTGTGGGGAAAGGCAGCGCTCAAACATGATTTCTCCTCATTGTGAGCAAAATCTCTGGGTTTTGAACGCTATCCTGAGTACTTTCATATCACAGCAACCTCTCATATTAAAAATCCAAAGGCGTGATGACTGTAATGTGCAGACAGCAGCGAAAACTGGCACCTGCAAAAAGTCAGGCAGAGTGAGCGAGTTTAGAAGGTCGGCGGCTGAGCTCAGCAACAGCTGATGGAACATCACTCAGGGGTAACTCTGTCCACGGCAGGAAGAAAAGGCCTAGCGAGTAGGTCAGTGAGTCAGTGCTGGAAGAGAGCTGCTGGGGTGACCATTAGCCTTCAGAGCACAGCAGTACTATGGAAAAGCAACACCTGAGAATCTGTAAATGTGCATGGGAGGCGATTATGTGTCTGAATGCAAAGCCTGAACATCTGGATGCTGGACATCTACAGCAGCTCAGGACTAAAACAGCAGTTGGCATCATTAATCGGACTGGCTTACAGCGTCAGTTTATTAGTTATTAGTGTGCAGCTTTGTCTGATGGTATTGCTGTCGTCACAGAGGTAACTTCTGAATAACTCTCCCTGGAATAGAATACATAACAGACATTTACACAAAACAAATGACATAAAGATATCTTTGCGTGTTTTAACATCCCAGGGCGCAAGAATAGTACCAGAGCATGTCAGGTCCTTGCTGACCACTTAACATTAAACAGAACAGATACAGCAAATCTACATTCTCTCCTCTAAGTCCTGTGGTTTTACATAGAATTAAAATTAAACACTAGTCATTAGGAATAAATATGCAAGATCTGGTTAGGGCAATAACATGAAAAATACATCAGTCATGAAGATCTATGGGGACACAACTGAAGTCATTCAGGGTGATCCTTCCTCACTTTGATTTAAAATCACAAAACAGAAGTGAACAGGAATTATAAGAAGATTCTCATTCTTGCCTGAAAGGCCATTTAGAGGCTCTCGCTCAGTTTACATGATGTCATCAGTAACTGCAGGTCTAAGTGCTATGTAATTACCTTAATCGCTTATTGACATGGACAAAACGACATTTTGCCGTGAGTCAGTAATGGACATCTTTATTTGTGCTGCAAATGTACCACGGCATAATCATGAGGGAAATGCCTCACACAGCCTCTTATGTCTCACTGGGGCCAGCTAGGCCATTAACACACACACACACACACACACACACACACACACACACACACACAAGCCTAGCATCCTGCCGTGGCTCTTTACAGTGGCGAGCGCTCCATCACTGCTGACATCTCTGCACATTTGCCGCCCCCCCCCCCCGCCAATCGTACCTGAATATGTAGCACATTTCTGGCAGGGAGGGGCATTTAGCACTATGCAGCCCTCTGGGCCACCTCCCATTGGTGGTGCACAGCTCCATCACTGCTGCATTCTCTCTCTATCTGTGGATGAAGAGCTATCAGCACAAATTCCCTAAAAGATTTCTGCACATTCACCCAGCCCTGAGGTTTAGGCAAACGTTCTTCAAATTAAGTGAAGCTTTATCTGCTTTTTGCTATGGGTCAGAGTACAGGAACGTTGGACTGCTTCACATATGCCTCCTCCTCTCCTTTAAGACACACATACATACTGTGTGTGTGTGTGTGTATACATATATATATAAGTATGTATGTATGTACACACACAGCTGCTTGGGGTCTGAGTGCGGGTTCAGCCACTTGCCCAGCACCCATGACTTTGCAGGGGGTTATGGGAGTTACTCAGGATCCCAACTTATTCTACTGATGATTAGAGTGTTCAAACCAGCTACTTTCCAATCAGAGGCTCAGGGGCCGACCCCAACAAGCCACGCTACCCCCACGCTGCTTTCAGGAAAATCATCTGCCTGACACAAGGAAAAAAAACCAAGGCCGGCAAGTCAGACACCGATTGACAGAGCTGCCACACGCTGCTGAAAACCTGATTGGTGGCCGTCACAGAGTGTAAGGAGATGGCATCTTCATAAAAGGCAGATACTTAAAGACAGGCTCTAACTGCAGATAATGCTGGCTGCAGAGGAGATTCCTTAGTGACGTTACCTGGGGTCTTGTATCCTGTCAAACAAGAACAGACTGATTCACAGAACAGACACAGTCACACAGACCCAGAGCACTTTCTTAAAATGAAGGAAGGTTAACATCCAGCAAACGGGCCAGTCTTAGTCTCGCCTTCAGAGCACATTAATATATTGATGCTAAAAAATGGACAGAATCCACCAAAAATGGCTGTGCATTTAAATAGCCTATTTAAAGGGAGAAGCAGTCATTAATATAACTTGTGTAAAGAAGAATATAATTTAGAAAGTGCCGTCCTCATGCTCCAAGGGCTGGAGACCATGTGTGGCCAAGACTTGGGCTTCGAGTGCTTCCAGACACAGCGGGTTCCATCACGGAGCCTGGGCCGGTGGGGGACTGTGGAGGAGAAGCCGGATGCCACCAAAGTCGCAGTGACTAGCAGCTGCATGCGGGGCCAGAGTGCGTTGCGGCACTGCTTTTCAGTCGCGGCAGCTGGGGAAGATGCAGGAGCAGAAACAAATGGGCTGGGGTCTCTCGGGTACGGGGGGAGGAATGCCGCGTTACAGCAGCAAACATACATCTGCACAAATGTAAAATTAATCTAGCAGATTGTAAAATGAGTCCCTGGATAAATACACACATTTAGCGGGCAAAGGGAAAACAGCAGCAGCGACGGCAGTCGCACTGATAAGGATGCAGAATGAGCCCACAATACCATGTGGGGATTGAGCGCAACAAACGCGATGCTATTCAATCTGCGGCCACCGTCAGCCAGGATTCCCCAAACATCTCCGAAGTGGCCAGACCAAAGCCGGAACCACATTCCACCAAGGCTCTCTGGAGTCACTCTCAAAGCTAGAAGATAGAGGACAACAGGCTGGGGGACGGGCGAGCAATCAGCAAATTATTATTTACAGAAATCATTGCCGGACGGTGAGCGCACATGCAATAAATTAAACATCATGACTATTAACAAGTAATGCATCACGCGCCTTCGAATATCCTAGTGGGTTTACCTGGCTCACCTTTGTCGGGGGATGTTTAATATCACAGGCTACGGCTAGGAGAATAAGAATCAAGTGGAATTAAGAGGGAAAGTACCATGAGGATGATTTACAAATTTGTCCTAAAAATTCTGCCGCAGGTGTCTGACATAGGAGGTGACAGCTTCGGAAGGGTTTGGTGACTTGGTCCAAAAGGGGGGGACCTGGGGTGCAGGAAGTACCAGTACAATCAGGAGCATTCTAAAGCGCGCAGTGAGCATCCCAATATCAATTCCTTCGTGACATCATAAGTTAGCTTGTTTCAAGCAGTGTCTTTATTAATACTAATAACAAGACAACGAGATGAATAGTTGTGCATGTATATCACAGGAAAGGTTCTCAGAAGAGCCAGAGGGACAGTAGAGGGCCCTTTCTGTGAGGGTGCAGAGAGAGACTCTCTGAAAGGCAGAGGGTTCCAATTCCATAAGGGTGCTGCTGTTAGTGCTGCTGTGAAGTGTAACTCGATCAGCCAGATATCCAGCCGTATGGAACAGTAATGTGACATATTAAGTGCAAAGTGAGAAGCCAGTGCAGAGGGCCATGTCTGTAACCACCAAAAATTTCACTTCTCTAGTGGACTCCATCCAGGCCAGGACAGGCTAAATGCTCATTCCTTCTCAGCTCTTTCCAGGCCCAGCACAAGGAGGGGAAGCTTTCACAGGGCTGCACAGGCCGGTCTTTCACAGGCCAGAGTAGGCCAGACCTCACTCTGCAGACAGATGGCCTCCCTTCCCAGTTGTCCGCCGGTGAATGCCATTGTGAAGTCTGCGCCACTGGCTGCCTTAATGGGATTGCTCTCGTTTAGACGTGCAGAGATATCGACCACTCTCAGGAATGAGAAAAGACCCCCCCTCTCCCATCCCCCTTTGGCCAATCTATTGAACCCATTGATTGATGATGTCTGGATCCGTGATGTCAGTCGAAGCCCATCTCCTGTGTGTCTGCAGGCCGAAAGGCACCCCCCCCCCCCTCCATCAGGGCCCTGGTTTATGCATGTGAAATGAGCCATTTTAGCCAAGATGCTATGAAAACCAATATAAGGTAAGTGATACTTCAAACTAAGGCAACAGCCTGGGGAGCCAAGCGAGCAGGTTAGTGATAATGCATGTCCTGGTCAATGACACATCCATGAATATCCCCCATCACTCTTATCTTAAACAAATGAGACTCCGCTTTATACCAAAGTGTTTTCATTTCTTGTTATATGCTAAAAAAACAATGTTGTTCATTTTTAGTTTTTCATACATGGGTCAAGTTCAAGATATTCATCATTTTGTGGGCTGATTTAAGCATTGATTACTTTATACTCACTACTCCAGGTGCATTGGCAAGCTGTCAACGGTTGCAATAGGTTGAGACACCTATGAACTGTGAGCCACGAGCTTTGACAGTGTAGAAGAATTCTTAGAATTAACTGCCTTGACCCAGGAGTAGCATATGATAAATGTAAATTCCACAAAAAATGGAAATAATTCCAATAATGAATAATTCCTTGTTGAGACAAAAACTATAGGATTTAGAGGTGATGATGAGCTTCTGGCTCACATTGAATTTCCTACACTTCTGAAGATTTACATAGTTATCATACAAAACATTTTCGTAGAAGGTATTTTCAAGGGTAAATGTCCATCGTTGTGGTTGGCAGAGACCCTTTGATACAATTGGTCCTCACAGGCCGATAACACTCAGCTCACCTCCCTGGGTCCTTTTTGCCCTCCCGCCTCCAGAAAACATGGCAAACGCCCATGGGCTGTTTCTCTATTCCAAGGAATTTGTTCTTTACTGTTGGAATCCAATACTCTGATTAAATGGATGCCCGAACTCATCCCCCCTGTCCTTCAGTTACGGTAATTTGTGTTTGACCACCTGGTAAATAATAGACAGTGCCGGAAGACCTGTCTATGTCAGGGGTGCCGGAACCCTGTGTAGCTTAGTTCTTTCCCTGTTCCACCATAAATGATTCAGATCAAGAGTTGTGTGGTAATTAGCACAAGGAGTTGAATCAGGTGTGTTAAATGAGGGGAAACCCAAAAATGTGCAGGACTCTGGCCGCCCAGGACTGGAGTTAGGCACCCCTGGTCTATGTTGATACGGGTGGCCATTTCCAGTTCTAGCAAAATGCAGTCTTGAATCATTTTTTTTGTATCAAAGTCTACTGGGAAAAATATTTACACAGAACAAGAAAAGAAATACTTTTTCAGTTTTCTGCCCCCCCACCTCACCCCCCAGGAAAAGAGTTACATTTTTGTCATCTGTTTATCAGCGATAGAGTCATGAAGCCATTCTGTCACGGGTGCTCCTCTATTTATCATCGCCACTTAAAGGCAGCTCACCTGTGGCGATCCATCACAGCAGCATGTGCACCTCTGCTGCTCTGCTCTGCTCTGACAGATGGGCAGGCCTTTGGCAGCTCTGCCAGCAGGCCGTCGGACTCTGGATAATTCATACAACCCCCATCCTCTGGCTGGGCAGGAGCGGGGGCCCTATTCAGTCTCTGCCTCAGAAGTCCTATTTGGGGGGGGGAGATCCCATGGCTTGTTTACTCCTTTTGTGAATGTACAGAAGGCCTGAATCACAAAGCAAGATTCACTGGTTAGCTAGAAAACTTGTTGGATTTAAGGCACCCCAGTTCAAATAGACTTCGTTCATTTACATTTAGCACAGACTACCTTAAATCTGACAAGTTATCTGGCTAAGCAAGAAATCCTGCTTGGTGATTGATATACCTTCCCACTGTCTTCAGCCCTCTGGGAGACAAAAAGCAGGCGCCCTCCTCTACACCTCGTCGTCTACGAAGGATTTGAAAGATCACAAATCATCAGCTTCTTTCCAGAGAAGGCAGTCCTGTATTGTACAACATAACTTTATCTTTATTGGTTTTGATTGGCACTTCACTCAATATCACAATTAAGACTGTTTGTTTACAATCCAAAGATATACACCTTTGTTTACACCCCAGACTGACAGTAGGATATCAGAGAACGTCTGCACATTTCCTCATGTTTATCTAACCCGTATTAACTCTGCGGTGTGTGTGTGTCATTTACTTACGCCATTGTCAATAAACCCCCCCCCCCCCCAGAGCAGAATATCAGCCCGAGGAGGAAGCAGCATAAAGTCTGCAATGACGGCCATGTCGCCTGTGTAATCACGACTCTGCATAACCGCCTGGGGCAGATTTAATAAACCAAACCAAATCAACATCCTACTGTGTATTTGAATATTAATTAAATGCCTCCTAAAAGACATTTATTTACACACCATTTTGTACATAAGACAGACATAAAAGTACTAAAACTGAATATTTATGAGGGGTTGAATTAGGAACTAGGAATTAAATAAATAATGTGTAATGTGAGTTAGTGATTGGGATTTTCAATTCCAATGCACATACAGGCAGACAGAAGGGCCGTTAAAATTAAAACATCGGCTCCAATACAACGTAATCAAATAAGTAGGTTAGCATTTTGGTTCAATACATGCACTGCATCAACGTAATTACCTCATTACCGTACAGTGCCTTTAAACAGAGGCAAGTTATACATCAGAGAGAGAGAGAAAGATGAAGGGAACCGAGATGCAAATAAAACAGACGTTCATTCTTGCATTTTTTGCACTTCTGCTGCTAGAGCACTGTACCCATCATAAGACTATCCACTCACACCAGCCCTCTTACTGCTTTTGCAGACTGCACTATATCGTTGCTGTGTTTATCTGGCACACACTCACTCTCTCTGTTCTCCCTGCACTCTTGGTCCTGGAGGAACAATGTTTTGTTTCACTGTGCATTGTGTATATCCTGAAATTATAATAAACCTACTTGACTTGTTATTTGTGATAAACATTAGCTTAATTCCATGTTGCCCATTACAATGAAGATTCACAGCGTCCAGCCGCTAAGTGGGCTGAACCGGGCCTAAGTGCTCCTGTCACCAATGGGCTCCGTCTGTGGCTCCATCCTGCAGCACACTTGGAACAGGAAACCCGATAAGTCGGCAGCACGACTGAAAGGGCAGTGGAGCACAGCTGTGGGACGCAGGCTCATTGGAGACAGGCCTGAGGGAGCGGTGTGTTCCCGTACAGCAGGGGGAAAGCCTCTCTGGGCTGCTCATCAGCATTCATGCACAAGAGCACAATATGCCATTTCCCTCGTGCAAGGTGTTACAAGCAGAGGGGGGAAAAAGCACATGTAATATTCTTGTGCTCACCTGTAATATCACATCATTGCACTCTGAGTTGCATCGAGAGAATATTACCCCCCGAGTGCTTACATTGAAGTATATTTCAGCTCGCAGCAGTGCTGACATTAACAAACTTCACTTCATGTAAATCACTAACAATTAGGGACCATCAAATTGCACAGATAGGATAGTACTGCTCTCTCTGCTATCATCAGTCATAGGTGGGTTAATCATAATCACGTTTTTCAGAATACTACACCTTTAACATGCAGTTACGTACAGTGCGGCCAATCATTAAAAGACAACTGGGACTGGGTGTCAGGTCACACCTGTAGCCTGACCCATTGGGAGCCACTGACAGTTACAGATCACCTGTGACAGTGACACTCAAGATCCAGACAGAAGGCATCCACAACTAGGTCATGCAGATGAGCCCCCTAATTAAAAACGGAAACCAATGAAGGACGGGTAGGGACTGCAATCACTATAACCCAGCAGGATGCACCCCAAGGCTGCGGCAGTACCTCACTCGTCTCTCTAGGGGGCGGTGTTCTCCACACATTTAAGCCAGCTCACACTCCGAGCAGGCGGCCAATGGTGCAGGCCAATAGGGAGCGCAATTTTGTCGTTAATAAGCCAATCCTCCAGGGATTTGGTGAGGGCAATGGCAGCGTTTATTAAGCTACAGTCTCCCCAACAATAGCGTTTTGTTTGAAGCAGCACAAGATGCATTATCCTACATGGGGGCACGAAGAGAGGATGAGCGCTGAGCTTTTATATTTCTGGGGGATGATAAATAGCTTAAGTATTTTCCCCCTCCCCCGTCCAATTGCAGAGTTAAATTAAAACACGCCATTTCTGCTTTCCTCTACTTACCTAACACATCCATCTTGCGTATTCACCCAGTCCACCTCTTAAATAAGGCTGACGTCATGCATTTTCACACCAGAACATACAGGCACGTGAAGAGCATTATTTGACTCTGTGAGGTATCAGGAGTAAAACTCGAGGGTATATAAGTGACAGTATCAGGCCGGCCAAGCAACGTCTTACAGGATGATAACGGAAAATGTGAAGTAACAGCATTATGCATCCCAGCACCCAAGTACCTTCCCTTTTCAAGGGTATGATAGATGGAGCCAAAAACCAGCAAATCCTTCAGGGTGACCTGTTTCCATCAGAGAGAGATATGCATTAGAGGTAAAGGTTTACGCTTGAAAATTCTTCAAAGGATTTGAGTGGCCCAGCAAACACCCAGGCTTAAATATAAAATCTGTAGTATAGCCTAAAAAAAATGCTGTATTAAATTTACATGATAGAATTGAGAGAGAGAAAAAAACCAAAATACAGCCATAGGCAGAGAGACTCAAGGTGGTACCACTGCCGAAAGTGTGTCCGGAAGGTACTGGCTCGTACAGAGGGGGTGTAATTACTTATGCAAATGAGACATTTACAGAAAAAAGTTCCAATTTATCACGCATTATGAATGTGCAAAAATTGTATTAGTGAAGAGGGGATTATTATGCTTTCAAAATTAAAGGTGTGATAGAACAAAATGAATACTTTGAAGGCACAGCAGGCTGTCGTCCAAGTGCACGGGAAAGGTGGTCACATGCTCTTCAGGGTGGGTGTATGCGGTAGCTCGTTGTAATAGCAGAATCTGATGCTTCAGGCAGGGTCCCACCCCCCAAAATTGAGCCCCGGTGGATCATCAAGGCCCCCAGCTGGCACACGGGTCCCAGATTTCCTTGCCAAGTGCCTGCCAATCACCAAGCAGAAACGCCGGGTGGGGGGGCTATACTGATCCCTGTGTTAGCATTAGCAATTCTATTAGCAGCCCGAAGAAATGTCTGCGGTTAATTTAGCATTTTTTATTTTTAATGTATGAATACTATCATTCAATATCTCGCCTTGGGTTTAACACAATGTCACTATAACTGCCACGCAGCGGGCACTAACCATGGGCGTGCGTGTTGGGGGGGGGGGGGGGGTTGCAGAATAAAAATGTCTGTGGCAACAACCAAAAAATGGGCAAGACCGATATAAAAAAACAACCACAGAGAACCAGCAAAGCAAACACTAAGACCAATAACACACAAA
>JABFEA020000021.1:13445047-13466255 GCA_019775915.2 Cyphomyrus plagiostoma | reverse complement strand
GGGAGGGACACTGGGAGGAGGAGGAAGGCCTGAGGGAGGGACACTGGGAGGAGGAGGAAGGCCTGAGGGAGGGACACTGGGAGGAGGAGGAAGGCCTGAGGGAGGGACACGGGGAGATGTGCACTGGCCAAACAGCTGGGGCTGGCTGCTTGGTACCTGTGAGCTGAAACTGCAGGATATGACAGCTGACAAATCACCACGGCCAACCACTGACGAACACAAGTTAGAGACGAGGCATCTGACAAATGCTATGTTTACCCCATTTACGTTCCAATCTTACACAGCCTGCTTTCATGCAAAACTTTCCAATGAAAATTACTTATGGGTTATGTATACATCTCTAACACACACACACACACACACACAATTCATCTGCCAGCAATGAATTTGATCCAATCGCACCATTTTACAGCCAACATGCTGCACTAATAACCATTAATTTATGTAATAACCCATGGATGAGTAATGCTCTTCCCAAAACAGAGCGCCTGGTCAATATTGTTTTCATGTTATTTCAATGTAACCATTAATTCACAGCTAAACACAGCCATCATCCGCCACCATCCCTGACACAGTGTGCTACCAGCAGAAGGACAGCCTATCACTTTCTGGAAAAGGACAAAATTCCCACTTGCACATATATAGAGCAGGTTTTACCTAATCATGTGAACATGGCTGTCAGAAAAAAATTCTCAGTAATAATCTAAAATATACCATAAGGAACAACATACATATAGATTAAGAATGTTGTGACTACAAAGAAGCACCAAAATGTCATTTACAGGCAGTAGTAGGCAGTTTGATCTGAAAGACATTCAATGGACTGAAGACAAGTTTCTTGAAAATATTAGATTGACCCATTGTTTCTTAAAATTCTTTATTCATAAACTTGATGCAAGTTTACAAATTACTGTACATCAAAATTACTCTCGCAATTGGGGGAGGAAGGAATCAAAGCATGCCAATAGTGCATAACTTGATAAGTTTGCCCACCACAAGATGGCATCAGCAACAGCATCAGCAATCCCCTCCCCCAAACCTCATCCTGCTGGCATGGCTGTCCAGTGTTTGTATGAGTGACGCTGACGACCACATCACACCCGACACTAAACAAATCAGTTTACTGTGAAAACATGTCATCAGAGCCCTGGCTTCAAGAAAGCAGCAGTTCAGGTCTGAGTTAAGTGTAGGATTGACAAGCTGTGTTAGATATACATTCAAAGGTTAGAATGGTCTAATTCGTCAGATTTAACACTTGGGGGTTTGCCCAGTCGATACAAAGTGTATTCTGCAACTTAAATGGGAATAAGGGGGAAAAAAAACCTGAAGATGCCATTAAAATACTTCAAACAACAAACCATACACATGATGACACTCCTGTTACTGTAAGATTTCATGATAAAAAGTCAGACTTGTTTACACACATCAGCGGTAAAGAACGAGCCTGGCATCTCCCATGTGACCTCTATGTCAGCATCAAGCATTAAACTCGCATTGTGAAGGTACAGTGGAAGCCTTCAGCAGCGGATGGCAGCTGTTAAGAGACGAGGATGGTTACAGAATCTGCAAAAGCCCCACTGCCCCCTGCTGGCCGCAATACGCGCGGCTCCTGTACGACACTTCCCTCAGGACAGGGGGGGTGTCGCGTGACCATTTCACGGCATTCTTCACATTTGACCCTTAAATGTTTCCACCAAATAAAACAGCTTCTATGTTTGACCAAAGAAATTAAACTTAAGTAAACTGGAAAGGGGGGGGGGGCATCCCCTACTCCACCTTGGTGCAAAAGCCCGTTTAAGTGTGGGAGTGATATTTCAGCAGACGATGACAAGAATACATTGCATCTTGTACATGAGGCAAGTTCTTGCAAAGTCCACAGTTTGTATTCCTGAGTTGTGTTAGTTGATGATGGGAAGATGCTTACAGACAGCTGTATTGCGGGTGCTGGGGAGTGGCAGGACAGTCCCAGGCCGGGCAAGTGGGCGGAGCTTACGAACGACAAAGCCCACCGCCATGTTGGGGAAGCAGAAGTATAGACAAGTGACACGGGAGGGAAGGGCCCGACAGAAGGGGTAATAAAACTGATCACTTACAAAGGCGTCAGCCCAATTTGTTCATTCACTTAAAAGCACAGCATTAGAAGCAGAAAGTTAACCCTTAACACGAAATCAGGCAGCATTACATTTCGCAGGCCTGCTTATATGAGCAATTCGACAATTTTGCCAATACACTTCGAGGATGCAAATTTACAACACAATCCATCACTTGTATTCACAATAAAGGTATTTGCTAGTGCTTTGAGGAGTTAGAATCAGAGCCAATCTACAGCTTGTAAACCAAGAGTAATATTTCAAAACCAAAAAAGGCCATTCCTATGAATTTAAAGAAAAACTGAATTAATGGGAGAGTAAAATAAAGAGCACTGCAATGAGACCAGTACGTCTAAATCCTGTCCACCAATGTGGCAAAGCATGCAAGTGCTGCTTAACAAGTGACATCTGCACCTTGTCAAAGGTGGCTTAGTGAGTCGGGTCCTGGGTAAGTTCAGCTATCTGACCAAGAGCCCAACAAACAAAATGTGGAGTGTGTCGGTGTCGGGGGCTGGATGCAGCCAACAGGACAGGAAAAGGGGCATCATCCTTTACGACAGGCACTCTGCCATCTCAAGTGGGCAGAACCTGAAACGTACAAATCTTTGCCTGTGGGGCAAGGGGGGGGGGGGAGCACCTGAGGCACCCCAACCCCCCGCAGTCTAACAGGCCGCTCCCGTCTCCCGTGATCAGAGCGTAATCCAACGTCACGATATTCCAAGCACTTCACAGGATGGAAGGAGGGCCGAGCTCTTTGGAGTTAGAGGGGCAGAGATTTTACGTGGCCATCGGCATACAAAATGGCCATGGTTATGGCTAAAGTAAAACAGGGATCTGCTGTGACGGACAATCCAAACTGCAACAGCATTGGACTCGGCAGGACAGGGTGGCACTCATGCCATTCAGTGGGAGCACATCACCAGTCCACGAGAATGGCACAGAGACAATGCCAGGACTTTGCAGTGCCTACGAGAAAAAGCAGGTCACGTTCGGTCACCATCTTAAAACCCAGTGAGGGTGTCCAATTGAAGCAACTGTTATTCTACTTGTGAAGAATCTTCATGCCAAACAGTTCCCGTTTCAGCCAAAGGAGCACTGGTACAGTCCGTGCTCATGCCTCAAAACCCAGACATCGCGTTAAAAATAAGTTCTCAGAAATACATCTTTACAAGTTTACATGTAGAGTTAAATTTCATCTGTGTAACAAAGTTTAAATTCACCAAGCCTTCGGCCTACACTTTCTTCAGCCAAAAGCTAAGAACCTGGAGGGACAGACGACAGACCCCCACGGTCCGGGTGAGCGGGGTGCCAATTTTTTCTTTCTGCTGTCCCCCCCCCCCCCCCTTTCATCTCTGACCGACGTCAAAAACAATTTAAAATGCTGAACAATCAATTACCAGAACATCTTATCCCTTTCAGTCTTAAACATTCCAAAGAAAAAAAAAATGAAGGGGCGGGGTCAGGAGAAGAGTGAAGCAGTGGCATGTAACGCCATTAAGAGTCTCCATGGTAGCTCCGTCACCATGGTTTCGTGTTAAAAATCCCAGATGCGGCCAGGGGGGGTGATACCTCACATGAATAAGGACAGAATCGCAGCTGCCTCTCACCACGCTCGTTTCATAAAGCACCCCCCTCCACTGTCAAGTTCATTTTGTATATTTTTCAGCTCCATGTTTGGCTCCGCTAGCTTCCCATGCGGCCGCGACAAGCTCAGCCTGCTCCACAAAGTCCATTCATCCTTCTAGCACGTTGAGATAGAGGGATGGACTGCGAGAGCAAGTGGAAGGAGGGGAGGCGAGGACGCACTTGGGGTCTGGGGAGGGCAGCAGGGACGCAGGACAGATGTAGCCGTCCGGCAGCAGACAGGAGAGGATGGTGACATTTTACCCGGTGGATGTGAACAGCCTCCAAGCGAAGGGGTTTGGAGGTCAAGCGTATTTGGGGTCGCACTCCCAATAAAGTCAATTTGAGAGTCAGAGGAGAGAGAACAAGACGGGAGAGAGGAGGAAAAAAAAAAAAAACAAAAACAAGTGGTCCCAGTGCGCACACTCAGGGAAGGCTTCCTGTTTATCCGTCTTCTTTAGGGGGTGTGTACCAGCCTGCAGGAAGACACACAAAGTCAGCCGCCGTGGGCAGGAGGCCCTCATATAAAAGGAGACACGGCCTGTTACGGTTAGCTACTATTCCTGGGTGATTCCCAACCGGACCCGAAAAAAAATGCACGAGCCGCTAAATCCAACACTTCAAGACAAGCTGACATTAACGTCACACAGGCCCGGTCAGAAAGTCACAAGCACAGTGTGTCAAACACAAGAGACCTACCATTTTTTTCATGAATCTGTACCAGTGATCTATACGATTGCTGTGCTCTGGCAAGATTGTACTGGTTCTGTAGAGAGAGCAAGAACACTCATCTTAGTGGGCACCTGGAGAGCTTAAGAGCTACACGAGTATGTAAAATACCCAGCACTTGGTAAAGCCAGACACAAAAGCTAGATGGTACCACAGTGGTGCATCAGAAAAAAAGATCTGGGTCATAAGCATAGATAGATGTTAGACATTTGGTAGCATCCCAGTGGCAGTATTCGGTGATGGGCCATAAAGCGGGCCACTCACCTTATTGGCTCCAAACTGCACTCTGGCTTTTCCTTTCACTAAGGTGGCGTTGATCTGCATGATGACGGACTCTATTGAATATGCACTGCTCCAACCCTGAGGGACGACGGGAGAGCTGCTCAAACTCAGACGCACTAATGACTCGGCGGGATTCACAGAAGCAGCGAGCGGCGCACACACCTGCTTGGTGAGGAGCTCCATGCAGAGGGCACCACCTCCCAGAACATAACTGCGGCACAAACACAACAGCGACACCCCATTAAGCACGCGGTCTGTTCTTCATGCAGCATTTAGAAAGCCATGGGTCTTGGAACACTAATACCTTTCCCTACCAGCTGCTCGGGGAAGCGACACACAGAACTATGGGTGTAAGTAGCAAGGTTTGCCATAAGATGAGATATAGCACAATATCTGAAATGGAACTGCGATACGATTCAAATCAGTAATACATAAATATTTTCAATATGGTGAAACAAAATTTTAGTGGAATTTAAATTCAAAAGGACAAATGTTCAGTTTCATTTTAACAAAATGTTAAAAACACAATTTGCACAAAAAACATTGGCATATTTGTACTTTAACAAAAATATTTTCAGATGTGTAAGTTACTCTGAAAGCTTTGAACATAGATGCACTACACGACAAAATATACTGTAATGTATTGATCCCTACTCTCTATGGTAGGGGTCTCCAACTCTGGTCCTGGAGAGCCACCATCCAGTAGGTTTTCTATCCTACCCGGCTTCTGATGAGCCACATCTGTTCTCAGGTAAATACCATGAGTAGGTGTGGCTCATCAGAAGCCAGGACCAGAGTTGGAGACCCACACATACATACAGAGAGACACACACACACACACACAGGTTCACCACTAATGCACACGTGACTATGGTGAGCAGGAAGCAAAGTACTGCAGCATTTTGCCTTGACACTCACCCCCCAGAAAGCACAGGTGAAACGACTCGCACGAATGGCGGGTCAAATGGAAAATTGTCCTGTAGGGGTCAGAAAAAAAACTGTTAGACTCTAACACATCAAGTGAGACAACAACTACTTCAGATACTCACTTTGTAGGAGAAATTGAGCAGAATGTAGTCCATGCCCTCCTTTTCCTTCAAAACTTGTAAATCACTATGTAATGGGCTGTCTGGGTCTACCCTGGGAGAGGGAGGCAGAGAAAGAGTTGATCTCACTGCAGTCGTGATAGACTGCCATCTTAAAGACCACTGCAGCCAGCTTTACAAACAGCAAAATGAGACCAGACCTCTCTCAATGGTTTCTCCAAGTCAAGTGTTACTCACGTCCTCAACTTGACGTGCCACTCGTAAAGACTGTCATTGACGAGCTCCACCGAGTAGATTCCTGCACGAGAAATTCCGTCACATTGCAGCAACTACACAATCAGCGACAGACAAACTAAAGTCCAGCTATAAAATTCAACTTCAAAAAAAATCATCTAGGCAGTTTTAAACCATTCATTAATGGTGTCACCGCCATGAGTGTGCAGGTCACCATCACCTGTCTTGTAGCTCTGTGACCGGTAGATCTCCCTGAGCTCCTTCATGAGACGATCGGAGGCCTGTACTGACCCGGACACGGCACCCTGAAAAACCAAAGTCAAAAGGTAACACGGCTCAAACCATGTAGGCAATAAACACCAGCCTAAGCTATATGGCTGGTTGTATGCTGTTGGTCACGTTGGCAATATTAATATTAAACAAGCTGCTTATAACTTTGCAGTAATATCCACGAAAAAGTGACAGTGTAAACATCCGCAGAAAGAGTCATGTTCTAACTCATGCATATCATACATTCAAAGCAATAACTTAAAACCAAAGTGTGACAAAATTAAAGCCCAAAGACATTCAAATTATGTTAATGGACTACTATAATTGCTAAATGACGCGTAGACAGGCGGTAAAATAACCCGCAACTTTATCCTTGTGCAAAGACCTCCATTAAATTAGCCATAAAAAAAATAAACAGAAAGACAGCAATTAACAGCGAATCAGGGTGAAGGGCAGTCTGCGAACACCACCTCATTCAGGCCACAGAAAGCTTGGAGTCTAAACCAAGCCAGCTAGTCATTTAACAATGTTATCGTCAGCTCTCAGCACACAAACATGATGCCCATCAGGCTCACAACCATTTACAACTAGAGAGGCATATTTACCATATTTCAATCACACTGCCTTATTACCCAGAAAGCACTTCTACACTGGCACCCCGACCTCCATCAGCACAGTCAAACTAAGCACTATGGCCTGCCCTTCATGCTGCTCTGCATATTTTTAGCACAAGCTGGGATGAAGACATCAAGGAGACTAGTGTGCCACTGCAGACGGCAGCAGCCACCTTCCTGACCACTTTTCACTGTGGCAAAGGGCTCAGCCATGGAGCTGCTGTCCTACACCCCGAGGAGAGGCCTCTTGATCAATACCAAAGAGAACACTTACAGCTGCCATTCCATCAAGGGCTGAAAAAGGGGGGACTTGAATTTAATGAATATGACTTAGGATCTTGGAGGTTGAAGGAAGGTCAATTATAACCACAGGCTTGACACACAAGTGAATAATTACAAGAAAACCAGAAAAGTTCAGCAAAGTACATAAAAGTAAACTGTGTTCAGACTCAGGAGCATGATCATGAGGCCCAGTACAGCTGACAGAAGGGAGGCTTAGCAAAGCTGCACTTACATTCAAATGGTCCTGCCTTTGGTTTTTGCGGATCTTCTCCAGGATGGCCAGGTTCTCCTTCTCGATCCCATCATCCTCAGACTTCTTGCCATCCACGGGCTCCTCTTTCATATCATAGTGGTCCAGATCTTCAATGTCCTGCTGCCATAGGACACAAAGCTGTGAGGAACGGCTATCTGAGCTGAGGTGCACATGTATAAATACGTACACAAAAGGCTAAAGACCTCTCCCATATCTTCCTCCTCTTCTTCCTCAGAAGTTACTTCGTCAGGCAGCACATGCTAAAAGAGAAAAAAAAGAAAGACAACGATTACACTTTACCTGGACACCAGGTCCTGACAAATCTATATGGGCGTTGTTATCAATCTCACTATTGTTATTCTTTATCAAAGAAATTTTTCAGTAAACCTAGAACCATGCTGAGAACATTACAGGCAAACGCAGTGTGATACTTGCCTTCCGCTCAGGGTGTACGGGGCCTGTGGGGAGTGGCTGGTCCAGCATCTCCACGTCGGGGTGCTGGGGCAGGTTGTACAACCGACAGAGGTCGCAGATCAACCGCTTCAGCTGTTGCAGGAGCTGAGGGCGCAGTGACAGATAATGAGCCTTTTCATGCTGCACCTTTCGCATTAGAAACAATGTGCTCAAAAGCCTTCAGTCACAACAGGGTCACTTGATGTTGCAAATCCGGGATTTAGGGCAAGAAGCTTTCCATCGAAGACCACCATTTACCATTTTGCTATATACTATCCTAGTATTGAAGCCAGCATGGTTACTGAACACACTTCTTTGATTGCAGGAAACTAAGTGGTGGAGTTCTGTTAGTGATCAGCATGACGCAGCACACACACATATGAATCAATAAACAAGTTTAAACATAGAACACACCCCTTGGGAAAAAAAGCACATCACTGAAAGCATGAACAAGCTAAGCTGAGCCCTTTGCTTATGGGATTGTTAAAGAGTCACCTAGTAGTCAGTGTCAAATTAAATGCACATCAAACTCAATTTCACTTGGCATCAAACATGGTCACAAATAAAAACTACATGGATTACAAAGAGAAAGTGAAATCGATTACAAAAATATAGCTGCTCTTCAGCACCCTCATTCTCCCAGGATTCTGCAGCAAGCGTGCAGATCCACCACTGCCACTGCTGCACCAAAGCTCAAGTCCCTTCACAACCACCCACCAAAATAAACAAAAAGGCATGGATAATACAACAGTAAAAATAAGACTAATAAGAACCACATCCTGAAGCACTGGTCAATGCAGGCTATGCCCATACAACATGTTTGTCATGTGCAGCAAGGCAGCCCAAAGGACATGCACCGTCACATGCTGGGGCAGGTGGGCTATACGGCGGGGTCCCTGCTGCACTGCACTGCAGCGACACCTGCTGGGATTTGAGTGGAGTCAAAGAGCATTCACCTCCAGGAAGTGCCACACAAACCTACCATGCATGCAGTGAATAGAGCAGCTGACAGAAGGTGCATAGGATGTGCTGCCCAGCTTTAACGACCCAATGGGACTGAACTGATTTTCTCCATCTGCACAAAAGCCTGTATACTTTGCCATTACTACCGTGTGTATTTGCCATATTGCCGTGTGTGTTTTCTACTCTTTGCATTGAGAGATAACCGTACAATAACCATACAATGTCTGAGCAAATGCCAAATCAAATTTTTCAAATCCTTTCAAATGCTTTAAAAACTAGAACAATGGATGAAATCACTCCATGGCACCATGGTAATTTGTGGCCAATTTCATACTTAATACTGGCAAAGCAATTAGATTATGACATTAGCGGCCCGCATTTCACTACAGCGCCTCAGATTGGATGAAACACCAAGAGCCGCAACATGTGGGGCCTGTAGGGCCACTTACCAAGGTGCTGCCCTTCCTCACATCCTCCAAGCGCTCCAGCACCTGCGCCAGACTGGGGTCATCAGAGTCCACAAACCATATTGGGGGCGTAGAGGGGTAGGACTCCTGACACAAAGGTGTGGGACCATTAGCACGTGTCAAACACCAATCGGAAAAGGACCAAGATCTCACAACAGTTAAGGCCATATGAATAACAACACCTGTCTGAGGAAAGGCCAACGTTGCATTTAGGCAAGTTACTAATTGTATACTTTCACCCATTATAAACAGATGAGGCTGAACTGTTTCTTGTCCTGCAATACACATATCCCTTTAGCGAATTGAAAATTCCGTCATGAATGTACATACAAAAAAATGCAACATTATACAAAGTAGAACTATCTACCGCTATACAGTTAACGGGAAAAACACAGGGCTTTTTCAGCGTGTAAGTCCAGAGTAACGTTTCTGAGAAAATGGGCGGGGAGGTAAATATTTGTATTTACTGACGAGTGTGCGTCGAAAATACTTCTGATGAGATGGTGACGCTTGGAAAATAGTGCAAGGGCGAATATCGTTACCCTGCGACGCTAGTTGAGTGTGAAACATCTGATCTGCCGGGTAGTTAAACCTGGAAACGGGCCTGACCCGCTCAGACCCACAAACGCGGAGAAGGCGGGTGGGAAAGCAGCGGCTGCCTGCTATCGTTCTGGTGGTGCCCGTTAACTACATCTGGCTTAGACCGAAGATCCACTCAGTAAACACCGTCAGCACGGCAGAATCCGCGGCCGTGGAGATCGATGGGAAGACGGAGAGGCTGCGGTTCGCCGGAATGTGTCTCCACAGCATTCAGTGCGAATGCGTCCGGACAGACAGGCAGCGTTCGCCGAATCCCGCTAACAAGCGACCGCGACTACACCTCGATCGAATTATTGATTAACCAGGTTAGGGTGTGTGATATCTGGGCCACATTACCAACTAAGCAGATTAATGTAGTGGGCCGACTATCCATGTTAATGTAGCCGATAGTGCGTCGCTGGCTAAGGTGGATCAAAACTGCTGTAGCCGGGCACGAAACCGGTCTACCCGTCCAATTCTCCGCCTTCTAATCAGTTAAAACCCCGCACAAGCCGCCGGGTATCTCGATGGCGCAAGCTATGGGCTGTCTGTCCACCCTAACCAGCTAACATAACGAGCTGCCCCGTCTCCTCCTCCGCTCCATCGAGCCGTTTTCCGCCGCGCCCCGGCCTCGCAGCTCCATCTTACCGTGATATTGCAGTGGATTATCAGCAGCTTTTCCCCCGTCACGTTGAACTGGCAGCTGAGCTCATCGGGCTTCCAGTCTATGATTCGGAAGCGTTCGTGGTTCGGGTCGAAAATGGACTCCAGAAACTTCAGCTCGGCCTTCAGCCCCGACACCGACATCTTCCGCTCATCTCCGGCCGGGCTGCGGGCGCGTAACTCGGGAGCTGCTGCGGCCGAGCAGCGGAGTCTGAACCACAACCAGCGGCTGGAATAACAAAGAAGAGACGCATTTGTTAACGAAAAACGACCTCTTCGGAACGTAATACGCGAACCGGCTAGCCAACCAGCTAGTTAATGAGCTAGTCAGCACGTTAGACGGGCGACTAAACAACGACGCCTTCGGCTTGCCCACCGCTCTTTCCGCTGCCGGCGTTACCGATCTCTCCGCCGGCTTTACACTTGCCTGTGGCGACTGTTAATTAAAAAGAGGCGCGCCGCCCCGGTCCCTCGCGGAAGCACGAACCTAGAAACCCCACAATATCCGTAATGAACACACCCAGCGAAAGCGACCGATACCAACGCTTCTTCCGACGGCTGCTCCTTCTGGGGTTTAAAGATGGCGTCGCAGCCTGAGCCCGCAGAGGCCCAGAATGCCGTGCGCGCCCATTAGGGGCAGAACGGTATGGACTTCCGGTCGCGTGGGAGCTTGGTGTATCAAAACGAAGCCCCGGTGTAACACCTCAGCCCTGATCACACGTTGAGGTCCCAATGGGTCAAAGTGCGAAAGTGCGCCTCCGCCCAAGTACTGTTAAAAATTCTAAAAGTTGTAATGTAAGGGGCCTTTACCTGCCGTTATGTACGTAGTATCGTCTGGGTTTTCACCTGAGCCCTGCCTCAAATTTATTCCACTTCAGCCATGCATAAAGCCCCCCCCCCCAGTTCATGTCAAGACTCAAGTGTCTCATAAACTAATGCGTTTCTTTAAATGTATTGGGTTTATAGCCTTTACACTTTAATATTGAATTTCCATGGGTGCTTCCTGACAACCTTTAAATTTGCAGTTTTATCATCTTATTAAAATTGTCAAGATAGCCAAGTGTGGTTGTGCAGATACCCCCAAGTCCATAAAGCTTCAGTAATATTATCCTCACTCTCCATCTAGAATTTAAACCGAATTTGTTCAATCTTACAGCCAAGACGATAGCACGTGGTTAAGAACAATATTTGCTTTCGATTTCTTCAGTAAAAATGTAGCGTTATTCATAATGGGTAAAAAAAAAAAATATGTCAATTTCTTCAAATAATGAAATCCTATACTTTTGGAAATTGACGATTGAGAAGCAAATAAGTTGAGTGAAGATGTTGTTCTGCATTTTTGCCAATAGATGTCAGTTAAATATCATTAAAAATTTTCAACAGAACACTTAAATAATTGGAACACTTTTTCACCGTTATTAACCAAAACTATTAACGACACATCAAACGAACACTTTAATGACATGAGCCATTTAAAACGACCTAAAATTAATTTGCATGGTCGATTACTACACTTTAAACGTTGTTATTGAATACAAAAATCAATTTGCAGTTCAGTTACACTTACAGGTAATAGTGCTTTAAATTTCCACTGTGTTCTACGCATCATCTGTGAAAGTATGGGGAAATAAGGAAGTCAAGTATCCATAACCTATAACTGCTGCACTGGTGGTGTAACCTTGGCGAGTCACACTTGAAGATTTCTTCGAACTTGAATCGGACTGCTTCACCTAGATGGATTTTGTTCAGCACAGTGCTGTTCGGCAAAAGGGGGTTATTGGCACAACTACCTGTGCCACTGTAAAACCGCAACAGTAAAGTCACATTAGCACCAGTAGACAGGCAGAGGCCAGAGGTTTGGAGAGATTAGTTCTGGTCACCGCTACTTGTAATTACAGGGCTGC
This sequence comes from Cyphomyrus plagiostoma, assembly GCA_019775915.2. NCBI lineage: Eukaryota > Metazoa > Chordata > Actinopteri > Osteoglossiformes > Mormyridae > Cyphomyrus > Cyphomyrus plagiostoma. The sequence goes on along the minus strand of JABFEA020000021.1, from coordinate 13,453,803 downwards.
CTAGACTGAGGAATTTGTGCTTTTTAAGGAAACAGCTCTACAAATGGGAAAAAAATGTACAATGGCAATTCACGTACTCTAATAGTAGGTGTCTAAGTTGTATAATTTAATAATTGGGGCAGCAGTGTGTTAATGATGTGTAGCAGTCTGAGGGTGTCGATTGCTGTCATGTCCTGGTTACAGCATCCTACTCAAGACCATCAGGGACGATGTGAGTAGTTTTCCAGGCCAGTGGCTAGAAGAAATTTGATTTCATGCCTCTGGGCTCTATGGACTTTGATTAAATCGGGTGGGAGGTGAGGATACAAACCGGCAGCTGCTGTTTTCATACAAACACTGCACTCGGGGCTAAAACTTACATTGGTTGTGTGATTAATGAGGTGGTGGGGGGGGGGCACAGTGCTCAACAGTTCTAAGTTATAATTTAGTGCAAGCGGATTTATGAATTATGCATTTTTAGAAATGCAGGCTGGTGAGGGTTGGTGGTCATTCCTTGGATTTAATTTTCTTTTACTAAATGGATCAGGCTCAAAATTACCAGAGGAAATAAAGCACAGGGAAGCCTTATCCTGTGCCAAGGTTAAGAAGACTCAGTGAATGAAGGAAAGAGCAAGACATATTCAATAAGATTTAACTTGTTTGTTGCTATCACAATGACATCTGCTCTACTGTATGTAGGCAAGAGTATGTGGACACCAGCTTGCCTAACATCTTACTGCAGAACCAAGGGTATTAATATGAAGTTTGGTACTCTTTGTTTCTATAATAGCCTTTGCTTTCCATTAGATGCTGGAACATTGTTGGTGGGATTCATTGCAATTCGGACTGTATATTGATGTCGGGTGATCTGGTCCCTTTCTGTGAGCTTGTGTGGCCAAACACTTCACAGCTGAAGTTGTCCTTCACAAACTCTGTACTTGCTGTTTATCAGGGTAGCTCTAGCAAGACAGAGAATTGGCAACCCAGACTGGCTGGAAAGATGGCATCTATGCAACATCACTAACCTCTCTTGCGTTACCATCCACTCTGTTGCTAATATTTTGGGGTACCCCACGCACAGAATACCCACAATGCTCTCTGACTATGCCACCTCCTGATAAGGGCAGGAGAAACCCCTGATGTTCATGCTTGTAATGTGGCTAGGTTTGAACCCTCCCCACAAAGGGCCAACAAGGAGGCATATGAAATTAAAAACCCAATCCACTTTTACAAATAACTAAAATCCATTAAACAAACAAATGCTGCTATGAGTGGCTGGCTGACTCACCTCCAGATAGTGAGGTAAGATCAGCATGCATAGCTCTCAGCTCAGGAGGCCTGGTGAGAAAAGAAAAACCAACACCACACAACATGCAACGCAACAAGCACTACACACAAACACCACTGCAATATACGGTTCAATGTGAGACTTCAGACACCCACAAATACAGTGCCCCCCCTCCCCTCAGTCTAGTGCCCCAGCAGCAAAGAACAAAAGCTTGTGCGGATCTGGCCTTGTACAGACCGATCTCATACAAACATAAGGGGAAGGGAGAAACTGGCATCCACCACCCAAGATACAATGCTACGTTACTACCTTACAGCTTAGCCCATAGCAGCAAGCAGGGCAACTAATAAAAGAAACCCAAATAAAAACCCTGTCCAATAACCATAAAACAGTGGCTGGTCTGCTCCTTTGCAGGAATGCTTAATGCCCACGCAGCCAGTAACACAAAGAGGGAGTGTTCCCATGCAGAGCCTCAATGTCTGTAGCCCAGCAGCTCGTTAGGGGTCACGTCAAATGATAAAACTCCTAACAGTCACCTCTGTGTCCTCCATGAAGAGCTACACACTGCTAGCAGTCACCCCCATGTCCAGTTGTATAACACCTTGGCAGCCTTATATAACTTCCTGGTAGGTCATCTGACCTGGCTTTTGTGGTTACCAATATGATGTAATTACCAGTGCCATGTGACTACTTTGTCACCATACCTTTAAAAAGGACATTGCTGTCTTGGAAAGGGTTCAGCGTAGACCTACAAGAATGATTCCTGGTCATAGAGGAATGTCTTCTGAGGAGAGGTTACCTCAGCTGAATCTGATTAGCCTCAAGCAAAGGAGACTAAGGGGTGACGTGATCCAGGTATATAAGATTCTAACAGGTCTGGATGCTGTTCAGCCAAATGGCTATTTCAATATTAGTTTAAATCCTCGTGGCCATAAGTGGAAATTAGCGGGAGAATATTTTAAAACAAATTTGAGGAAGCACTTCTTTACACAGCGTGTAGTTAGAGTATGGAATAGTCTTCCTGTTAGTGTACCGCAAGCTAAAACCCTGGAGTCCTTTATATCAGAGCTAGATAAGATTTTAACAACTCTGAGCTATTAGTTAAGTTCTTCCCAAACAAGCTTGATGGGCCAAATGGCCTCCTCTCATTTGTAAATTTCTTATGACCTTATGTTCTAGTTGTTGTTAATAATGTTATTGAGGTGGTGTGTCGCTTGGGTCAGTATGAGCAGTTCAGGGCATTCTTACTCTTTGTTACAAAGTTTCCTGGAAAATCTCACCCTAGGTAGTTGCAAACCAAATTATAGATTAATAGGCAATTTCCCAAAGAACTCATGCAGATGAAAATGTCAAACATCCATTTACTAGATATCTATCAAAGCTTCACAAGGCAACATTGTATCTAAAAACGAAATCCTCAAAGTGTGCCGAATCCAAAAATGATAGGGAAACCATGATGGCCTAATCAACTCCTATACTTGGGGACTATGACCATCTGGAGGGATGGAAAAAAAACACAATATGGCTGAATATGAGTGTCAGCTATGTGTCTGTAGGTGGCCAGTGACTGCCACAAATTATATACTATGGTTGCCATGGGAACTAGTGCTGTAATGAGCAACAGGTATTAGGAAGTTTTGGAACATGTAAAGGGAATATCAGAAGCGACAGGCTTGTGTTGCTAAGGGGCCCAAACATAAAATTTGATAAAATAAAATTTGGTGACATACACTGTGAAACATCAGCAGTCACTGATTGCTCACATATGTCATAAGTATTTAAGGAATGGTACTGTAACAGGAAGCAGGCCTGTGCTGGCCCACCAAATTGGATAACGGTTTTCTGTAGTCCGTCATAAGCTGGCGGATTCACTCTCTCTCACACGCTTTGGAAACATGGCCAAATCAGATTTCCAGCATAATCCATTTTCAGCCTCCAGATGTGCTGGGTGGCGGTGTGCAATGGCCAGATTCACTGGGGTCAGTCAATCGGCCACTGACAGACAGGATGACAACAAGAGACTAGAAGCAGCATAGCAAAGGGGTTAACAGGCCAAAATCAGCTTACGGAAAAGTTCACATTCCTTAGTGGAATTACTGATTTGTCAGTAACACCAATGTAACACAGATAATCAGCCACACATTGCTGTACCACAAGTAAATAAGCACCAGATAGATTAGAATTCAAGAGACCACAGCCGTTTATAAAGGCTTCTTCCCATAGTAAATAACCATGTGATCTCTCATAGCCACAAGCCCATACAGCATCCATCTTAGCTCTCCCAGACAACAGCCAGTCCCTGTGAACAATCAGTCAGACACTCATCCAAATTTTTATTCACAGGTATGAGGAAACACTACTTGATCACTTACAATTCATATAGAATTTGACCATTTTGGATTGAGCACTTTAAAGACTTTTATTAACTGAATCAATTCAGCTGGAGAATTTTCCAAAATGGTATGACATACTGCAGTATAGACATATAGACAGCTTCCACGTGATCTTATCAGTACTGTTTGGCACACTGATTACTGTTTGTATTGTACATAAACCTTTAGGGTCATATTGAACAGAGTTTGCACAGTGTATTGAAGTGTATTGAATAGTGCAGGGCTCTTTGAATCTGGCCCTGGATTTAAAATCCATGCCTTGTTTTCAGTCCTCCCAGGTAGTCATTTTATTCATTTCTGACTCTGATTGATCAGAGGCTTCACACCTGGCTGTCAGGTGTCAAAGGCCCTGGTACAGTATATTATATAGTGTGTTGTATAGTGTACCGTACTGTATTTTGTTCTGTGCATTGAATTCAGAACCTCAGCAAATTGTTCAGAAATGTAACACCGGTGATATGGTTTTTGATTCTGCTCTGGGGAGCAGCTTCTAGTCTTGTGTGTAGCTCCTTAGGACATCTGAACTGCCCAGTGGATTATGAATGGAGATTCCCTCAAGACATCAATCAAACATCAATCAAACATCAAGGAGGCATTTTGCACAGAGGGTATAATGATCGCCTTGCTTAACCTACATGATTTAAGTGTCCTCTGAATCAGCCTCCAGTGGCTCTGGTCTTTATTTTGATCCAAGCTCTGACACCATCACCTCATGGCTGGCCTCTGACATCATTACCTCGTGGCTGTCTATAAGGCACAGGGCGGTCAGGTTCGCTGGCCCAATCACAGTTTCAGCAGCTCTCAGTTACTCTGCAGTCCCACTTTCTTCCACCATTATCATCTATAATGATACATTGTACCCACCGTGTGTTTTTTATGCTGTTAAGGACATTTGCCTCTTTGCTCATTAAACAAAAAGCTCTGCAGCTTTGAGAAAAGCCATCCACAGTAGTTCTGGGTCTTGGCAGGCGAGCAGGGATCGCATTATATTAATATTATATATAGTTTGAATCATTTTAAGTATTAGGAATAATGCTGAAACTAAAATGAAATTGATGCCTCCCCAGCAGTGTGGCTCCTGACCTAAGCAGCTCATTTCCCATTGTGCTCATAGTGACATATAAAAGCTTTGACCTGTTCATCCTCTATAAGCACTTACCCGCCTTTTTATCGGCTCTAGAAGGAGCCGTTACTCAAAAAGGCTCGACAGCAGCCTCAGCTTCTTCAAGGCCTTACTCTACATCCAACATCCATCCTTTACTGTCTTTGCTAGAAATTTCATCAGGGCCCTATACTTCTTTCATGAATAATATAATCAGCTACAACAAATTCAGTGATGGGACCCATTTACCCATTTAAGCTGCTATATAAAGAGGCACATTATTAATTACAGCATTAAAGTAAAAAAATGATAAGACTTTACTTAAAGCTGCCATCCAAAAGGCACAATATATACTTTCATGGTGCATTATAGTGGTTGGTATAAGAATTAATAAAGCATTACAACATCTTCTATTGACCGTTATAAGGCATTATAGTATTGATTTTAATACTTCATAAGCTCCAATGAAGCACTATATAATGCACTATAGATACCTTTATAATTAATTTAAGCATTAAGCATGCTTTGTACTGCATTATAAAGGTATCTATGGTACATTATTGTTAAATCCAGCTCCGTCCGATCCTCGTGTGTGCGCACGCCCCGCTCGTTACCCCATGTTCTTACCTGAGTGGTCTCACCTGTCTCTTGTTACTGCCTGCCTGTTTTCTGTATTTAGTCTGCGTCTGCGTAGTTCTGGTAGACTTGTCATTAATGTTACAAGACGTTACGTGTTGTTTGGTTCCTGTCAGCCCTGTTGGTCGCAAATAAACCCTGTTTGTCCTCCGTAACGGCTCTGCTTGCCTGCTTCCCGGCTCGCCTCCCGACCGTGCGACGACGCATCACAACAATTATAGATGAGAGCTTTATAAGGCAGTCATAAGCAGGAGTGCACATAACCGGTATGCCCTTTTCTTTATTTACGTATTCATTTACGTATTAAATGAATACGAATTTACGCTTTTACAAACCATCAATTGTCGCACATATCGTTCTTAAAGGTGAATGCGCACTTGCGTACCAGTTATGTGCACCCCTGGTCATAACGCATAATAAACATGGCTGTAATGTGTTGTGCCTTTGTATAAATATGTATATCCATTTTTATAATGCTTTATGAATGCATTATAATGTGTTGTGGATGTTTTCATTGATTCTTATACACATGGCATTCATAGAAATTACCAAACATTTTCCTTTCAACTTCAAAAAACATCATAAAATGCAATCAATAACCATCACCACACAAGTTCTATTAAGTTTTCCAGTTTAAATGTCAATTCTTTTTCAAAGGCTAAGCTTGAATGAATTACTGGTGTACGTGAAGTTTTGGACAGGCTTAGTCCTTAATGTGTTTGCCAGTCTTATTCAAAATGCAACTGACTGAATAAATGATGCATTTTAGATCATTGAATAGGTATTTGGTAACTCAGCAGTGTTTACTTGCTGTTTGAGTGAGCTTTCATTAATTGTGTTCTGAGCTTTCATTTATAACAGCATATTTCATAATCCTATATTCTCAGTTTGCACTCTTGAAGAGTGACAGTTCAAAAAGCATGTGGTTGTTTTACAGGTATCAAGAATGTATTTTATTTTTCATCTACCAGTCTTCCATTACGGCTTCTCTGGAATGGTGTTTTTTGGTAGATATGTGGCCTGGAACATTGTCAATGCTGCATTAAAAGTCCATAGATAAATTGTGGCATCGCCACATATGTTATTGAGGTGGTGTGTCGCTTGGGTCAGTATGAGCAGTTCAGGGCATTCTTACTCTTTGTTACAAAGTTTCCTGGAAAATCTCACCCTAGGTAGTTGCAAACCAAATTATAGATTAATAGGCAATTTCCCAAAGAACTCATGCAGATGAAAATGTCAAACATCCATTTACTAGATATCTATCAAAGCTTCACAAGGCAACATTGTATCTAAAAACGAAATCCTCAAAGTGTGCCGAATCCAAAAATGATAGGGAAACCAGTATATCTGTACACACCCTGAGTACTACAGACATTTACACCAGTGGCCAGGGAACACACCTAGGCACAATTATAGGCACACTACTAACTAGGCAATTAACTAATGAGCAGGTGAACTCCATCCATCCATTTTCTGAAACCACTTAATCCCAACTGGGGTTGCAGGGGGGACCAGAACCTATCCCAGGAACAATGGGTACAGGCAGGAACTAACCCTGGGCAGTGACCAACACAGGGCACACACACTCACACGACCAATTTAGACTCGCCAATTAACCAATCCTGCATGCTTTTGGACCATGGGAAGAAACCATAGCCCCTGGCGAAATCCCACACGGAAAGGACCTCCTGCACGCTGCCCTAGGCGGTGAACTGAAGCAAGAAAAATAAAAATTAATGCTGCTCCAAAGCTCCTTCTAGTGGCCATGTCGAGTATAGGTGTATAACTCATGACAACCCCCCTTCTACTGTACAAATTCCCTCTGAGCCATCACTGGGCAAGATCTCTTTTTACTAATATACCGGGCAATTTCTCAAATAATTAATTATATAAAATTACTTCTTACAGAGATAGGAAGAATACGTGATTGCCACCTACAATTTTGTTAAAAATTTTAGAGCATAGCAGTGATATGCGCATGCCTATGGCAAAGTCAGCAAATCAATTATTCTGGACACGTTTGATTTTGCTGTAAGAGATACTGATGAATAGCCTGGAGACTGTCAATAGGACAGTATTTTAGGGAATATATTTATATGCAGGGGGTCTGAAATAGTAACAACGGTTTCAGGAAGTGGATGGATATTCATACCTGCCAATCTAGGTATTAAGTGCGCTAAGAGGGAAATGACTAGTAATCGTTTGTTTTAATAAAAAGGTAGTTAACCGTGGTTAAGTGTTTTAGTCGTTCTTGGATCGCCATTTGTCCTTCATTTGCCTGTCTTGCCTTGTGACAGATCACCAGAAGCTTCATTTGTGACAGCAGTTTTGCCCTGCTGTTAAGCATCTGCTCTCCGCCAAGTGTAATGTCATGGCGGAGAGCCTCGAGTCTGACTTATGGGCTCCGTCTTTATGATTCCCTGCAGCCACCGCCGCTACATGCCAAAAACAATTAATGCTGTGGACAGCATAACTGCCTGTCTAATAAGTAAAGGAAAATGTCCTCAGTACCAAGAGGAAATAAAGGCTTAGAAAGATGTAAGCGCAAATACAGTTTTGAGCACTTTATCAAAATTATTTTGTTTAGACCACACATGGTAATGGTAATTATATATATTTCCTCTGCTTATTTCCTCTTGCTCCTGAGGCTGTTGCGTTTGCCATGGTGACGTCATATGCTCCTTCATCAGTGTGCTGAAACATCTTCGGTTTTTTTTCCAGGTCTGACAAGGGATCCATGTTCCTGTGTGTCACCTTCTCCATGTTCAGTAGAGATAACATGTCGAGCAAACCTGAGAGTGCAGTTAGATACCAGTCATGTTACAAAGAGAAGCCTTTTTGCTTTTTGCTTTCATGTTGAAAATATTGTCATTGGACAGGCTTTCTATAGTGTAATATGCAGTAGTTATGTTGGCATGATCATCTGAAATAAGGGGGGATGGGGAGTTGTAACCCCCACAATAATCAAAACCAGCCAATGCATCCCCCTGCCCCCCCTTAAATGGGTGGAGACTTCAACCATGATACATTTCCTAAGATGCATTTCGTCCTAGGAATTACACAAGAATGGCCTTCCCAGCCCCATACTATTGTAACGCACTACCACATGTTCACGTTTAGAAATCCATACAGGGAACTGAATCCTATATGTAACAAAAGTAAGATATCTGGTACACATAAAATCGCATCAATAATTTATTGTGTAGGATAATACAACTCATTAATATGACCCTTATCGTTATAAATATAAATAAGTATATATATATATATATATATATATAAATCATTTATAATTATATATATAATTATTTATATTTATGACGATAAGGGTCATATTGATGAGTTGTATTATCATATA
>JABFEA020000021.1:13412868-13435070 GCA_019775915.2 Cyphomyrus plagiostoma | reverse complement strand
CACACATGAGACCAGAACCCGGGTCCCAGAGGTGTGAGGCAACAGTGCTAACCACTGCACCACCATGCTGCCCTAAAAGCAATATGAAAATCTATATTTTTAACAAAGCAAAAACAAATCACAATAAGGTTTCAAAAAAGTTTGTTTGTTTGCTGTAAACCAATAGTATTTCACAATTACTGTGTGAAACTTAGAAGGGTAAACCCTTCTCCTGCATTACGGAGTCTGACTCATCCCTGGCTTTGCACCTTACCATGAAACCCAGGGAGAATCAGAGGCTGCAGCAGGAGGTTGATCACCTGACGACTCTGGTCTCTCAGCTCATGGAAGCCAGAGCTGCCCCGATCAACTTACCTGATTCACTTCCCAGGGTGTCCACTCCGGCTCCATGCTGGAGAAGTACGATGGCAACCTGGATCACTGCCCGGCATTTTTGATGCAGCGCGGGTTGTATGTGGAGGAACACCCAGATCTCTTTATCGAGGAGACAACGCTCATTCGTTTTGTGATTTCACTCCTCACTGGACATGCAGAAGAGTGGGCCACCGTGCTGTGGATGGATGACAGTCCTCTATTAGACTCAGCACGTGACGTCCATTAGGCATTTTAGGCGATATTCAATCACCCCACTGTCAGACGGAGCCTGGGGGAAAGATTGTTTGACCTTAAACAGGGAGCACACACTGTGGCTGAGTTTGCTCTCGAATTCTGGTTGATCTCAGCCAGGCTCCGCTGGCCAAAAGAAGTCCTGCGGATATTGTACTGTCACACACTTAACCCTAGAAATACAGGATGAGCTGACATCCCGCGGCTCCACCCTGTCCTTTGAAAATGTTATCGGGCTCTCCGTGACCATTGACAACAGTGTCCGTGAGCGCCATCGCCTACGCCCTCGCCAGCGAACCGCGACAACCCAGTCGGTCTCTTCTGAAGAACCTGCGGAGCCCATGCAACTTGGACGCACCACTTTATCTGCCATGGAGCAAAACCCACATACAGCCCAAGGGCCGTGCCTGTATTGTGGGGAAGCTGGCCATGTGCTGCGCTACACTCTGGACTCTGATTCCACCGCACCCCCACTGTACAGGATGGTTCCTGGATCTATCAGGTCCAGGCCCTCCTGGACTCCCATCGAAGAGCAGAAGTATTGCAGTACTTGGTGAACTGGGAGGGCTTCAGCCGTGAGGAACAGTCTTGGGTACCCAAAGCAGACGTCCTGGATCCCAGGATGGTTGCAGAGAACCCTTCCAAGCCATTTCCGAGGCCCCGGGGCTGGCCGTGACGCCCTCTTCGGTCTCAGGCCCCCGGGACTTCGGGGGGTTACTGTCACGTCCACAGGGGCGGGGAAGCGCAGTGGTGAGTAATTGCCACTTTACCACACTGTTAAAGCAAAAGCAAACTACCTGACCTCGCAAAGTATTGTTGCCTTACCTATGACCATTACTGAGCATTTCTTTGTTTCTTGTCTTCCCTGATTGTCCTGCCTGCCTTGCCATACCCTGCTGTCTCGCCTGCCCCGCTTCCCTGGTCGTTCCTGCCTCCCTGCCTGTTCCTGCCTGCCCTGCCTTGCCTTCCCGGTTTGTCTACAACATGTGTTCCATCCCATCGTCTCCTAGCTACTCGTTGGACTGATCTCCCTGGCTTTGGACCTCCTGTGATGAGCCCAACTATTCTTCTGGATTTCCCTTTGGTTTTGGTTGCACATGGCATTTGCTCTAATAAACCCTTCTCCTGCATTATGGGGTCTGCCTCTTCCCTGGTTTTGTGATACAACATCGACATCCATCCCTAGAGAATTCAAGCAAAAAACACCAATCAGAAATACCTGATAACTAAAAATACCCATTTTTGTAAAGATGGTCAGTGGTCAGTCGGAATCAGTCAAAAGTCACTTAGGTCGAAAGTCGCATAGGTCATAAGTCTATGGTGACCTGTAGTATTTTTTAGTGATTTGCCAAAAACAATTTGTAAAAAAGAAAATAAGTTAGGTACTCGAAAAGCTACAACATTTTAAAGTAGCCTAATAAGCTACTGAAAAAAGTAGCTCAGTCGCATCACTAACTATAGTGAGCTACTCCACAAAACTGAGACAAATCATACGTAAAAGTCGACAACACTCTTTTGACTCAATAACTGCAGAGTTCCAATGATGTTGTTTTTCATGGGTTTGTTTAGGCCCCTTAGTTCCAGTGAAGGGAACTCTTTATGCTTCAGTGTGCACTCTGGACGATTCTATGCTTCCAACTTTGTGGAAACAGTTTGGGGAAGGCCCTTTTCTGGTCCAGCATGACTTTGCCCCAATGCACAAAGCAAGGTCCATAAAGATATTGATGGATGAATTAGGTGTGGAAGAACTTGATTGGCCTGCAAAGAGCCCCGACCTCAAACCCACTGGACACCTTTGGAATGAACTAGAACGAAGATTGTGAGCCAGGCCTTCACATCCAACATCAGTGCCTGACCACACAATTGCTGTTCTGGATAGATGAACAAAAATTCCCACAGACAAACTTCAAAATGTTGTGGAAACACTTCTCAGAAGAGCAGCGGCTGTTATAGCTGTAAAACGCCTATGGATTTAGAATGGGATGTCATAAATGTTCCTGTAGGTGTAATGGCGTGGTGTCCCAATACTTTTGATCATATAGTGTAGTGTGTGTGCATTCTATTGATGGAGCATTCTTGAAGAAAGCATATTGATTTTCATTGTACACATAAAATAGCAACAAAGATACTGAAATTCCTCACTATAAAACAGTAATCACTTACATGCTAGAATGGTAGTTAGCATTAAACTATAAAAATAAGTATTATAACTGTTAATATCATGTGTTCAAGATGTGTGTGTGTTGAAAAATGTATAGTGTAAATCCTCTCTGTTCTTTTGGAGTACAGAGATGCCAGAGTGGCGGGACTGAAAAGTCGTTGTAACCTTTGGACATGATTACTCAGATAAGCGTGACAGGCATGAAGCTGTTCACTCCAAGGACAGCCTTACCTTTGGTACAGTACGTTTCTCACAGATATGCCTTTTTACATACTGCTACTTAGTTACTAAGGTCTACTGCAGGCTGCTTTAAACGAAGTTGAGACAGCTCATTTTAATCGGGTTATATGCTGGTCAAAGGTTATATGCTGTACTGTTTGCCAGTGTGCCTCAAATCAAAGCTGTTGCCCATATCAGGTGCTATAGAAGGACGGGATTATTTCAGGTGAGAATCCATAATGCACATTATTCTATGACCTCGTGTAATTTCATGAGGGCATATCAGTTTTTTTTGTTGTGCCTGATAGATCGTAAATACATCTGTCTTACAGTAATTCTTTTAAATAACGTTACATGTATACCAAGTAACTCCCGTACACCTGTAGGATATCAGGACTCATCTGAAAATATATCTTATCTGGTGGGTTTGTGAAAACTTACGGGTGAAAAAGAATTCGGTACTAGAATGAGAAAACGTGGCTTTCAGGTCATTGTCAAGTGCAACAGATGTTCATATTTGGTAATCCTGGGGATAAGGTGCTTTTTGTGACTGATCTGCATGCGAATGGACAAAAATAAATAAAACTAAATCTTGCATGAGGAAATGGAAACATCTATGTTCCAAATATACTTAAGATCATCCATAATCAAAAAGCCATTCTTAAAATGCTTCTCAACTTGAATTCTTTATTAGGTTGCTCATGTGTTGATCCTGTGATTTGGAGATTATTCAACATACTTTGATATCAACAGCTTCTTTTCTTTTGTGTCCTCAGATAAAATGAAAGGATTCTTCTGGAAGATGCAGCTCCTGCTGCTGGCTGTAGTGCAGCTTTGGCTGTGCCTCCCTCCGGGTGCCAGCAGTGGAAAAATTCTGGTCTTCCCGCTGGATGGAAGCCACTGGGTCAACATGAAAATCCTTATAGAGGAGCTACATTCAAGGGGCCACAATGTTACAGTCATACGTGCCTCCAGCAGCTGGTACCTGAACGAAACGTCCCCTCACTACACACCAGTCGTAATCCCTGACACAGTAGTGTTTGACGAGAGCTTTTTTAACTGGTACTTGTCCAGGTTACTTCAGCTCCGAAGGGACGGTGCATATATCTGGACACGTCTGAAGCTGGAAATGGAGCTATATTTTAAGTTACACCACCACATGGCTGACTTGATTGTTAAAATGTTTGAGGACCATAAGTTAATACAGTCCCTGCAGGAAGCTAAATATGACCTGGTTCTCACAGACCCTGCTGTTGGTGGGGGGGTGATGTTGGCGCACCACCTAGGCCTCCCCCTTGTCTTCAACGTAAGATGGACCGCCCAAGGAGAAGCTCATTTTATTCTTGCTCCTTCACCACTCTCCTACGTGCCTTTTCCTGGTGCAGAGTTGACTGACAAAATGAATTTTTTCCAGAGAGTCCAAAACATATTCGCTTCCCTCTTTGGACATGTCCAAATTGAATTGATTACAAGAGCTTCTTATACATCCGTGTGCCGTCGTTACTTTGGCCCGGAGGTGGACTTCTTGTCATTGTTTCAATCGGCTGATATATGGCTAATGAGGAATGATTTTGTCTTTGAATTTCCTCGCCCAACTATGCCCAACGTTGTCTACATCGGTGGATTTCAGTGCAAGCCCTCCAAGCCCCTTCCCCGAGACCTAGAGGATTTTGTTGCAAGTTCTGGGGAACACGGCATCATTATTATGTCCTTAGGTACTCTAATCGGTCAACTTCCACGCGACATCACTGACGAGATGGCTGCCGCATTTTCCCAGTTGCCCCAAAAGGTCATCTGGAGGCACACAGGAGAAAGACCAGCTAATCTGGGTAACAACACACTACTAGTCGACTGGATGCCACAGAATGACCTCTTGGGCCATCCTAAGACCAGGGCCTTTGTGACACATGGGGGGACAAATGGCCTGCAGGAAGCAATCTACCATGGTGTTCCACTTGTTGGCTTCCCTCTCATTTTTGATCAGCCTGACAACCTGTCCAGGATGAAGGCGAAGGCTGTGGCAAAGCTTGTGGACATCACCACCATAGACAGAAACATCTTCCTAGAGGCCATAAAGGAGGTGCTCAATGACCCATCCTACAAAACGAACATGCAGAAGCTCTCCATGATTCACCACGACCAACCAATGAAACCTCTGGACCGTGCAATGTTCTGGATTGAGTTTGTCATGAGACACAAAGGTGCTTCTCACTTGCGAACAGGGTCATACAAGATGCCTTGGTACGTCTATTACTCCGTGGATGTAATGCTGGTGTTACTGGCTGCTCTGGTTATTATCCTGCTGTGCATTTGTGCTTTTATCAAGTTTTTGTGTTACAGACTATGGTGCAGAAAAAAAGTAAAGAGTGAATAAATTGCTAAAACACTGTCATAAGATAAGAAGCATCAATTGTATAATCAGTGATTCTTGACAAAATGGAATGTAAGATTAATGGCAAATGTATTAAGCAGTTTTTGTTTCGCTGTTGCAATAGACAGAGTGTACATGAACTCATAGTGATTCTGTCTGAAAAACATGCCACACTATAACCGTAATAAACAAATTAAAGCGTTTCAGGTGTGTTTTCACAATAACAAGGTCCTATGAAGTGCTGGCCAGTCTCTCCTCCATAGATGTGACTTTTATATACTTCATAATAGTATGTTAAATTATAATATAAGAACTGTGTCCAATGACCTTGTATTGAGAACTATTAGTGCAATATCTCAGCAGAAAAACAAAAGCATACAAAAGAATACGCCAATGAAAGGACAGTTGTCTGTTTTTCATATTCTGTATTATAAAATTCAGTTTAAAAAATTGCCAAGAGCAAATTAAGTGTTTTATGTGAACCGAAAAATCACACATACACATACATACTAGGGATGCAGCAATACCAGTATCAGGTGGAATACCGTGTTCGTATCCTCATTCCTGGGACGATGTGCCAGTACCTATAACATACCACATAACGACATATCAGCGATATCATTAACAAACAACTTAAATGGACAAAAAAATCTGCAATGTGGAAATAATGAAAACAAACACGAAATCCATAGCATTGTGGACTGCAAACTGTGTTCTACTAAACTATCAAGAGGAGGCATGAAATCAGGTTTGTACAGGACTAGTAGCCTAATTATACATCTAAAAACCGAAAATAAGATAGAGTGCGACAAAAAGACCACAGGCAGAAACACTTCGAAACAACAAAGTGCGCAGCATGCATGAACACGGAGAGAGAAAATGTCAAATGATAAATCTTTTGCATGTTCAGTTACCATGGTCACTGAGCTATTGATATTTTTTTGGGAAGCCCATATACAATATCCCAATACATTTAAGTTAAAATATGCCATATTATTTTTTAGACATCACACAGCCCTATTTGGTATCGGTGAGTACCAGAAAAGTACTTGTAATCTGTCTGAAGAAATGGAATCGGTGCATCGCTAATACATACAAGCATAAAACATACCAGCAGCGGCTGCTGACCAAAATTTTTAGTGACGCAAACTCTAGACACAACATTTGAATGGTTTTCAGCAGTTGCACCTGTAGGATCACACATGCACATATCACAGGGCTTAAATTCCAGGTGACCTGAGACAAGGCCTAGCCTGGTACGAGAGGCACCAAAGAGGGGTTACACACATAACCACACACACAGATGTGGAGAAGGGAGGCCAGCACTCCAACTTTTATTGCCCAAAGATTTAGGGACCTACAGACAAGCAGAGTGGACCCCAAGGACAGGGGTCCCTTGACTTGGCACACAACCCCCATGAAACCCATGCAAGCTTACTTTCAAGTCATGTAGCCTATTTTTGCAGAGCAGGAGTAGCCAATCATAACCACAAAGGGCCAGTGTGTATGCAGGTTTTTGGGATAACCTGCAAGTCAGCTGTTCAAACCCCAGGTGTGAAGACTCTTCAGCCAATCATCCCTCTAATTAGTGATCGAATTAGGGAGTTGCAGCAAAAACCTGCATACACACCAGCCCTTTGCAGATTAAATAGGCTACCCCTGTTGTAGAGCATCCCTTTGCTCTTGGAGCACTTACAGCTGGCCGTAGAGATCGACGTATTGTCCAGCATGTAAAAGACAGCCAGCCCCGAATCTTCATTTCTAAAAATCAAATTACCCCCGTTAACCTTTTTCCCACACCAAACATTGGAGAGTTAGAGAAAGCTGGCCAACTTGCCCAACTTTTCCACATCAATATCTATGTGTCTAAGTATTTTTCCTTATTGAACAGTTTTGATTAGTATGAGTATAGTGCAAGTGAGTTAATCGATATTAAAAGATGATTCAGTGCAATTAAATGAACAAAACAGAGACTGAGGGCCAGTCTTACAAGTAAAACACTGCATTACCGGATGGCCACAGAGCAGCATATGAACAGCTTAAACTCAAGGAACAAATTAACTAATGGTATGAAAAGCAGGTAAGAGCAGACTTCCTGAACAGGAACTGGAAGAAAAGGGACCTAGAGAGGAAGAGAAGGGCCTTTTGGTTTGGGCAGATGACCAGTAAAATAAAGAGGATTCAAGGAACACTAAGTTTATTTACACCGAGTAAGACAAACAGAATACAAAGAATTATGGAAATTAATAAGTGATATGCTAAACATTTTACATAGTAGTTATTGTAAAGTGTGATGGCCTTTGGTTGCCAACTATACTTGAAAATTACATAGTGAAAATGTTTCCTAGCTGGTATATTTTATACTGAACCAACCCAGCTGGCTAGTAGACTCAAGATTCAAAAGATCAAGATTCTTTGTCACATAGTCAAAAGTACAACACACAGTGAAATGCATCCTGAACCATCCTTTTGTAGACTGTGCAAGTTTAACTTTAGCATAATTGGATTTAAGTGCAAAAAAGCTAAAATACAAGCAGAGAAGCATGTTCAAAATGAATTGTAACAGACATAAAAAGTGACCAGTGTAACAATGCGGGTATGGTGAGGGGTACAAGAGCACGATATACAACAGGGTGTGAGATGCAGTGGCATGTCCAGGTTCAGAGACCTTATGGCCCAGGGGTAGAAACTCCTAAGTATCTTGGTCATGATGCTCCTGAGTCTCTTTCCTGATTTCAGAAGCTGGAACAGGCTGTTGTTGGGGTGGAATGTGTCCTTCATAATTCTGAAGGCCCTGCTCCAACATCTCTTGATGTAGATGTCCTGAAGAGATGGAAGGACCGACCTGCAGCAGCATTCTGCTGCACGGATCACCCTCTGGAAGGCTTTGCAATCCTGAACACAACTATTCTTGAACCATGAAGAAATGTTCAGAGTCAGGATGCTTTCCATAGCGCCCGAGTAGAAAGTCCATAGGATCCTTGAAGAGACCCTGGACGTCCTCAGCTGTTGCAGCTGAGGTGGTGCAGGCGCTACTTAGCCCTTTTGGACTGGACTTGGATGTGAACAGTATACATCTGGTCCTCAAATGTGGAGACTCATATTTAAAAGGCCTCACCCTCTCCACAGGAGATCTGTTGATGAGGGGAGTGTAGGCCCTCTGCTGCCTCCTACTGAAGTCCACCACCACCAGCTCCTTTGTCTTGAAAAAAAATCCACAAGACCTGACTTCACAGAGCACCCTAAGGAAACACTGCCCAAACAGGAACTTGAACCATGGACTCTCAGATGCTCTACCAACTGAGCTACCCAGATCATTACTGTCAGTACATCCATGTATGGATAATACTGAGAATACAGACCTGGGGGCTCAGCCCAAGTCCAGGATCCAGTTACAGAGGGGGTCTTCATGCCCAGCAGGTTTATTGGTCAGGGGACAAACTGAACACCGCTTACTATAAGCAGGTACTAAAAACACCAAACCACAGAATATTAAATTGTAAGTAATTCATTAAAATCGCAAAGTAATAAAGAGCCAGGAGGAATATATTCACAATCTCGCAAACACACAGCAACCAAACGAACAGGCAAACTAATACAATCCAACCACACTGCTGCCCGTAAGAAAACTAAAAAGACAAAAAAATAAAAATAAGAAAACCCACCACGTACACCAAAGGAAAGAAAAGAAGCAATTTACATGGGTCCATGATAAAACATACGAAACGTATCCCAAAGCGCAACTGGTATAACGTCCACAATTATCCGCTTGCCACTACGATGCCCACGATCTTCTGCAGGGCGGACCCGGACGACTCCTCGATGCGCGCCGCCCTTCAGGCACTTTAAAAAAAAAAAAAAAAAAACAGCGAGGAAAATGGGACGGGGCAATTGAGGGAATAATTCTAGAAATAAGAACGTACTGGCACCGGCAGGGGTGGGTGATCCAATCAAGACCGATAGAGGGGGCAGACAAACAACGTAAGGGGCCCTTATCTCTAGCCTTCCACAAGGACAAGTAATAACTGACTAACTAGGGCAAACGTCGAACATGTGGTTGCCACGTAGATGAAAGGTACCGAGAGAGGGGAGGGAGATGCCCAAAAGGGCCATAAGAGGGACAGAGCTGATACATATGGTTGAGCCTCTTCCTGTACATGCTGGATGTATGTCAGACAGACGCTCCCAGCTTGCAACTTGTTACAGAATAAACCCGTGGCTTGCAGCTACTCCTCGTCTCAGCTGTGAATCTCTTCTCGTTAACGGACCTGGCGGAGTACAACTCCAACACAATGATAACCAGACCGGCCGCCACTTATACCCACCAACACACAACAGAGAATACAAACGTTCCTTTAAATCACAGCGGGTCCCACTATACCGATCGTCTGTCCTAGATCCCGATCACTCCATCCGTTCTCCTCATCGTCTCTCACACGCTCTCCAATATACTTTAACCAATAAATCAATTAATCAATCACACGTGTAATCAATCAGTTTTTAAAAAGGTATAAAATAACCCAAAACACAGCACACAAAATGCAATAATATAAATAAAACACAAACAAATGACATATCCCATATCTCCTTCTCCCTCACATTGCCTGACACACCTTCCCTACTGGCCTTCGCGCGATGATCGTGCTGGATGCCAAACTGAAGCCCGTGATCAGCTTTCTGCTGTACTGGTCCTTTCCGTCCAGGTGTGAGAGGCTGAGCTGGAGGGCAGTGGACATGGCAAAACCTGCGGCTCGAACTGGGCGACAGACCAGCCGCGGGAGGGGTCCAGCTAGTCCGGCTCAGACCTCGCCGTCTTCCACAAGCTGACTCTGCATAGTGTCTTCCTGACATCAGTGGTGGATTGGCGAAGCACCTGGTTGCCTTAGTCTTCTTCGCCTGTTCTCTGTGCTGTGCCTCAAAATGTGTGAAGTCATTCATCTGGTGGTAAAACACGTATTGCGGATGAAAGGCCGGGTCTTATTAATAAACGATATTACAGCTCTTTTAAAACGAATGTTACTGTCCTTATTAACAGCCACTATCGGTTTAATGCTACCAGCGGCACGGTCAGAGAATCCAACAATTCACACGGCACTCAGGGATACACGCTAAACGCACGCATTGGCAGGGTTGCCAGCTCTCACGCATCGAACGGTGAATCTCTATTACCATAAGTCAAAACAACCGTCATAAAATGTCACATTTGGCGCCATCTATTTACCTTTTCGTCTAGACCCCCAATATAAAACGGCACCACTTTTCTTTAATCGGACCATCCCAGTATTTGGGTGATAATGGCAAAAAATGTCAGTGCGATGTAGTCGTAAAAACTTTGTACCACGTAGTTAAACTTGCGTAAAAAGGTGAAAATCCCATTACAGGGAATAATATCACAGAGACGACCCCAGGTGAGCCAAACTGCACCAGGCCAATGCTAGTAACTCTCTTTAAAATAGCAGATAGTTTGACATTTTTAGAGTATGGTCAGGTGTGCATAGGTTTACATGTCAAATAGTTTGAACCCAGGAAAAACTGTCAACTCCTGATAATTCTGAAAATGAGTATTTACTTTAAAAATGACGTTGGACACATTCACAACAAGGCCAAGCCCTCACATTAGTGTCCATGACAATGGCTGTTAAAATCAGAATTTGATTTTAAATTGAAATGCCAAATTGTCTATGTGGTTACAGCAGCCACACATTAAAGCACCACTAGAGGTCGCTCTCAGTCCAGGAACGCCAGTGCAGTCATGGTGCTGAAGCCCAGGAGAATAAAGATCACTTTGGGCAGCTGTCTCTCGGGAGAGTTCAGCTCATGGGGCAGGATCTCCAGGAAAGTTATGTAGATGAAGGATCCGGCTGCCAAACCCTCAAGGACAGCCTGGATCAGAGCCCCTGAAGAGAGGTCCGACTCCATCACGGCAATGCCCACGAGGATTCCCAGCGGTGACATCAAGGCAAAGACGCCCACATAGGCCAACACCCACAGCGGCTTCACGGCACTCTGGACCAGCTTCAGCGAGAGGCTGAATACGATGATGCTTTTGTGAAGAACGATGGCTATGCAGATCTCCATCACCTTAAGAGACAAACCCTCAGTCAGACGTCGCAAAGGGACAATTTTAATTAAAGCACAATGACAACTGGGGTCCAACTGGGGAAACTGGAAATGTGTCCCAATGGTCAAAAACCAGTTAAAAGGACACCACTTAACAAATCCCTGAGGATATTAGGATGAGATGATGACAAAAATGTCCATATTTTATAACATGAAAGTTATTACACATACGTGCAAGTCAGATATCAACACCAAAGACCTGATTTACAGTGACATGTCCGAGATGGACAATGGAAAAGGTGCATAACTACCATTTTTGAAAGTATATGGAGTTTTGAGCCTGCAGGCCTGCTGAGAGAAGCCTAAGGATGTAGTATCTTAAGTGCTCCTACCTTGGAGTCTACAGTCTGCAAGCCAATGGCCAGACCCTCAAAGACAGAGTGCAGCGACAACGAGAGGAAGAGCATGAAGGAACGGAAAGAGGAGTGCGCCTGTGTGTCTATGTGGACGTGGAGGGGGGCACCCTGCGGGTGGCCGGCTGTGCCATGCCCATGGCCACCAGGGGGCAGTAGTGGGCGGTGCTCCTCAGTTCCGTGGCCTGTGAAATGCAGGACGATCTTTTCCAGGATCAGCACAAGGAAGAATCCGCATGCCATAATGAACTCCGGTAAGGGGAAATCCGTCTGTTCGAAGGAATCAGGTCAGGAGTTAAGAAAGTAATTATGCAGGAGACTTGTGAAGTTAGAGGAGCCATTTAAAGGATTGTCATTATGCTTCAGGAATAAATCCTCCAGCTGTAAGTGACTGAAGTTAAAAGCAACTGAGAGCAAACATAATGAGAGAGGAAGTTAATGAAGAGAGTATCTAAGACGTCGATTGGAAATCCGTGTGGACGGCTGCCTTACCTCTAATCTCTGTGACTGTAGCTCCTCCCCGATGTCTGATAAGAAATCTGGGATGACATCCAAGAAGCAGGTGGCCAAGAACACACCTCCCGCAAAACAGCTCATTAAGCTAAGCACAGCTCCGTGGACCGCTGAAGGTGCGAGATATTTACCTGGTCAGTCTGGGCAAGATGGCTCACGCTCATTATAAAGCGACTGTTACCGGAGACGTGCGGCTCCCAACCACAAGCTCCTGACTGTCGTGATAAATGATTACTGTACTCTTCTAGTGAATTCACACAGCTATATGTCACTATCAAGGCATGTATATTTACAGCGACATGCACCAAAGCAGTGGGTGAGACATCATCCAAGAAGATAAAGCAGACAAAGGAGGACAACAGTGTGAGTGAGGAACCACAAACTCAGGCTGGGCAGCGGGCCTCCTGTCACAGCACCAGAAACGCTGCCTCACAGCTGAGTGAGAAGATGGATCTACCTCTGCGGTCAGGGTGACCTGCAGGCTGCCAGGGGTGCATCTTATTCTGCACATATCATGTGCAGCAGGCTGGGTCTTCAAGACAATGGACTGAAAAGCCAGTGAGGAGGACCCAGCAGACTGGAAGAATGATACGCCAGTATGGAAATTTCGGCAGCTATGCCGTTAACATAAGCAGGTCAAGGAAACTACGATGTGTTGCTCTTCTACTTATGAAAATGTTCAATATCTGCCTTAAAATAACTTTAAAAATAGTAATGAACCTAAAACATAATGCTTGCAGGGAGGGAGGTCTGTAAATAGCCAGACGGCTGCAATACAGTTCAAAAGCAGTTTGTATGTTTATTCGGATACCTATTAACTACCTAGCTTTAGTCTACTACACCCAATGTTTCATTTCAGTTTTTTGATAATGGGTAGACCTAACTGCTTATTTAAGTTAATACTGAACTTAATATGAGATAATTTGAGATAAACTTGTGTGCCATTACTAGTCAGTAGTTCAGTAGGATAATAGTGGTCAATGGCTGGTCATATCTTCCACACACCATCAGCTTTCCAGCAGCTCTTTGCTGGCTGGACTGGTCTGATAACAAATAAATCTCAAAATCTTCAGACTCCATAATATAGCTGAGCAGACATTTATCCTGTCTTACATGTCAGCATTTATAACTGGATTTCTCAGTTTTTCCAACCCCAGAGCCTGGCTATTTATCATTTATCATGTCGCCGGTTTGGGGGAGGTGATGGCCCCCTGAAGGCCGCACTCTGCTTCCCTACCACAGCTTCCACAAGAATGAAGAAGTGAAAATAGGCAGGTCATATGACCGCTGATACTTTCTGACAATGAGATGTCTGTGCTTCCCCATGAGCCAGTACAGTTCGATAACAAAATACCACTTTCCAGCAAGTCTTCTTTTGCATGTGTTAACGATAATTGATTCTGCACTGTGGAAAATTTTCAGGGTAACTATTGCAGAACTTGTGAATTACTCCGTGCATAATGACTACCTATCATTTTGGCCTTGATGTTTAAAAGTATAAGCCAATGATATATTTCGATTAGCGCAAAATTACACTGGGGGACCCGCGACGATTCTATTAAATTACTATCCATCCATTATTTATACCATTTTGTCCTGATTGGTTAAATCTGGTCCTTCTCTGCGGGAGGGGGGGGGAGAAGCGGACGATCCGCTGCCGATATTCTGTCCACCATAACCACGTTCAACATTATACGGAAAGACTGTCAAACCGGGTGACAGATAATAGCTAATACACAGAATATCATCGTTTTCCTGATGAACACAACTTAATTATGCTTTTTCACTGTGCATTTATTTGATCAACATGTGACTTCTCCTTATAAACGCTCCCCGCTCACTCACCTGTTCCGCTTGCGGTCCGGAACCATCGCAAGCGGGCCGGGACACAGCCGAACACGACGGTAAAGAATACCAAGCCCGCAAGGGCGCCCAGCTTCACCTGTAACAGGTATTCCATATTAAGCGGAAAATAAATCACTGCCAACCATATACTTCATTAAACCGCTTGACTTTCGACATTTCCCGGATTAAAGTGAAGCGGAACTATGTGATTTAAGATTCTAATTAAAGTGCGTTTAAGACATTCACGTTCGCAGTCTATGTGACGGCCCGGCAGTTCTAAGCTGTCGGAGATGCACGTTGCCGTGTGTCCGCAGGCGCCTGACTTCGGCGCATGTGACGGTGATTCAGATGCACCGGCATCGGAAACGACAAAGCGAAAATAAAAGCGCTCACACACAGGACCGCGCGCGCGCGCGCACACACACACACACACACACACACACACACGGCCGCTGTCGCACACATGCTCGCAGAATATTCACAATACATATTGTACAAGACCGACGACCTTGTGCAATATGTATTAAATTACAATAAGTTTTAATGGTAACAAAAATTTCCCCTTTATTGGAATGATGGGAAATACACAAGTTTCCTACGCCAGGACCAAATAAAGATATTGTATGACCGGAAACGGTGTACCGATACGCGCAACTTATATTACATTACTGAATGTCAACTGTCTACGGTGAATATATAGGTCTAGCAATCAAGAAAACAGAATTGATGTGTTTTCTGAATTACAATTAAAACAAGTTTTTACAATTGTCAGCACACTCTTAATTAAGCCTACTGAAACAATTTCTACATTGTATAGGACTATGTGATCTACTTTATAAAAATTATTAAATATTTGAGATGTAATGTTTGTTTTCCATGTCAGGTAAAGAAAAAATATCAGCAAATTCAGTTATGCGACAAACTGGCAAATTCAAAAATAGTACCAACATTTGTATGAGTGTAAGAAAAAAATTAGCTTTAATTAGGAATTTAGTTGTATTTAATATAAATACAATGCAACCTTTTTTAAAAGATAAAAGAAATCAATGTACGTATAGCAAACAAATAAATATGCTTAAGCAAAGGACAAGATTTTAAAATCTATACAACTCACTACATACTTTTATTTACAACACAAACAGCTTCAAAAAGTAAAATGTATAAATAAATAGCACTGAGGAAGTAAAACGCATACTTGTTCACATCAAACACTTCTTTGGTTCTAGTGCATAAGACCAACATTGTACCGCACGATTATTTCTTGGCTATATTTGATTACTTTAGATGCTGGCTAGTTGCTTTCAAGATTCCTCCTTTATCAGATACCGTCACCAGACTATCAGTGGAAAACAGGATTTAATAATCAAATAGGGCTGATGTGGACATGCTCACAGCAGCCTCTTCCTGCTGTAGGTCCTCCTCGGAGCTGGCTTCCGGCTAACAAAGTTGGAAGGAGACACACCAGCCCCACCTGCCAGGGGAAGCACAGAGAAGCTTGGTGTGGGCGTGTTTACCTGCATTTTCATTTAATTTAAGCGGGGTGGGGGCTCTGAGGGACAAGACGCCCTGCTGCTAATGCTTGGTGGGGGCACTGACCTCTGGGGCCCCGATCATCAGAGTGGTAGAGCATCGGGGAGTGAGTAAGAGCCAGAATGCCACTGGCCGTCACCGGCTTCCTGCCCTTGGAGTTGGGGGGGGTCACTACAGAGAGACAGGCAGCCAGTCACTACTCGCAAATGCTCTGGATCAGTGCTACACAAAGGTGACAGTTGGCAGGATATCACACGTCAGCCCACTATCCTCCAATGCCATGTGGAAAAGCTGAAAAATGTTCACTGAAACCTACTCAACTGATGCTCTCAGAACTACATTTACATTTATTTATTCCATAGATGCTTTTGGCCAAATTGATTTACAAGTGAGACAGATTACAAACGTACAGCTGGCAAACTTAACTAAACCTAAATGCAGCTAGAACTAAATAACCAAAAAAAACCCACCACCACCATACCTGTAAGGACATGGTCCTCCTCTGTGAGCCATGGGCCTTTATCACACACCAGTGACTGGGTGGCCCTGCTCTGCTCCAGGGGTGGTACTCCACACTCCATGCCCTCCGCACAGGTGGGCATGCGGGATTCTGCAGCACGTTTCCCCTTTAAAGCAGACCCAAGAGTCCAACCAGGCGCCAGCATATCAGTTTCCACACAATCATCCAGCTCTGGCAGACGGCCAATTCCATCCAGCTCCAGATCCCCCATCTCCTCCAGCGGGTGACATCCGCCCTGGAAACGTGCCTCCTTGGCCCCAGCCACCCCAAGGCGTGCTCTTTTCTTGCGGGGCCAGCTGTTTAGGGCGTCAGGAGTGGAGCGTCCCCTACTTTGGGGTGATGGCGTCCAAGCTGTGGGGTCCCCCGCTGTCGAGGGCGATGGGGTCCCGGCAGGCTGCCTCGTGGGGGTGCAAGACTGGCATATGTAGGTCTGAACGCCACCCTTCCCTGGGGTGCTCTTGGCGGGAGTTCCATGGGTACAGAAAGATGGTGAAGCATGCCCACCAACTTTGGAGTAACGATGGAGTGGGCTCTCCATTCTCTGGGCTTTTGTGTGTGGCAGACTTTGGGATACCCCCTTCAGGTCACCTTCAGTTACTACATCCCCTCCGCAGAAGGAGTCTGTCCGCCTGAACTTGAGCTTGGGCAGGCCAGAACCCTGCATTTCCAGCTCTACATTGTAGGTGAGGATGTTGGGGTTGCAAGGACTCTGCGAGGAGCCTGGGCTAGAGAGCTGGGGTCCAGTGTCAGAACTTGCAAGTCTGGCTGCTGCTGCCCTCTGCTGACGATCTGGTGTGCTGCGGAACCCATAATCCCTCCCTGGCACAGGCGTCGAGGACTTTGACGGTTTGGTCGTGAATGGGAACACTTCTCCTACCTTGGGGGGCTTCTTGGTGAAAGAGATATTCATCTTGATGCCGCTAGACAGTTCAGTTTTCACCACCGCGGCCTCAGAGATGTCAATGCTACTTTCGTATTCAGTGGTAGCCAGACTGGCCTGGGACAAGTCAGTGGCACCATGCGACAGTTCTGAGGCATCTGGCTGCATTTTACAATCCAGATCTTCCTTTAAACTACTAGAGGTCTCCATGCTGACTGGATCCCTAGACCCAGCATGCTGAATATCGTTGGGTGGAGTTAGATTCCCACAGGCCTGTGGGCTCATGTCCAGCTTGCCCCGGCTTCGGCATAGCCTCCTGACCTTGGTCCTGTTTTTGAATGGAGATGGGGAGGTACCCCCCAGGAGTGAAGCATCAGCAGGGTAGCCTAACACAGTTTCACAGGCCTCTGGTGTGAAGTGCACCTTCCTGGGGGTAGCATGGGTCTCCCAGGGGGTAGCGTGGGTCTCCCAGGGGGTATTGTTAATCTTCCTGGGAGTCTGGCCCAACAGTGGCGGTGGGGTACAGGTGACGTGACTTGCCCTAGAGCATGTGAGTGCTTGAGTGGAAGAACCCAGACCCTTCTGAGGAGAACACAGGGTGGGCATTGGTGGGGAGTGAACAGGGTAGCATAGTTTCTGAGGTGTTCCTGAGGACACTGACACATCTCTTCCAGTGGGGTTCAGTTTTCTCAACAGCCGTTCTGAAGACCTCAGCGGTGTGGATTTCTGAGGAGTTTTTTCCATGGTTTCAGGAGTGTTCAGTTTAGGGATGACTCTGGGAGAAGACTGGCCACCCCCCAAAGCAAGCTTCTCAGGGGTCTTAAAGAGACCACACCTGCTCGGTTCCCCAGTCTTAGAGGGTGTTTTTGACAACCGCGGAGAACGTCGGGCAGAGACGCAAGGGGAATCCAGAACCTTCTGTGACTCACCTCTACCCCAAACTGTGACCTTGCGTGGTGACGGTGACCTGACAGCAGCGAGGACTGGCGTCCCAGATGAGCGTCCCTGTGACGGGGAGCCTAATGGCTGCTTCAAGGGTGTTCCGAAGTTCACGTGGGTAGGACTCTTTTTATGAGGGGGGGCTTGCACTGGCGCTCGAAATGGGCTCCCCCTCAGCACCATTCCAACCTCCCTCACGACAGACCCCTGCTCAGGGCTCCCCCCACAAAGGGTTCGAGGCCATCTTTCAGGTGTCCTGCCCCCGCTGGCAGACCTTCGTCGTTTACGGGGTGTCCGCCTGGGTGTCCTCTTGACATTCTACCAAAATAATAAAAAATAAAAATGCTTTGTTGAGTTGCTAAAACCTGGAGACCCCGTGAATCATGGGGGGGGGGGTGTCTAGCTAGTGACTTGACGTTGAACAGTGAAGCATGATAATCGTAGCAGCAGCGTGAAGGTGATGGTATGATGGCTGCTATTCACTAGGTACGTTTGAAGGATGGACCTATCAGCCAGCTATTCCCTCTACTGCACAATACAGCATTACAGACCTTTACCTCAGACACATCCGAGTCGACCGTGCCCTGCTGGGGATCCTGGGAACTGGTCACGATGCCGTGTCTCAATGAACGGGGATGGCGGGGGGACTGGGCCTCTCCAAAGAGCAGCCGCATGGGGGACTGGATGGCCCCAACGCTAAGCCCGCCTGCAGACACAGTAACTCAGCGTGATCACACAGGCCGAGGGGGGCCCGGCTTAAAACCACGCAGCAGAACCCCCGCTGCCATGCCCGGTGCCCTATCCACCTGAGGTGCGGGCCTGGGAGGACGACAGCACCCGCTCGATGCTCCTGGAACTGCTCTGGGAGCTGGAGTAGAAGGAATGTCTTCGGGTGAAGGACAGGCTCTTAATCCTTGGACTCCTCCTCAGGTCTGTCACAGAAGAGCAAGGGACTTACCAGCAGGCTTGGATGCATTATGTTTCTTCATTTTTTCTACATTTTTCATGACATACCACACTGGGGCTTGAGGGGAGACTCTTCCACTACACCGACGTCCGATGGCCCAGACTTCCTGTGGGAAGCCGCCAATCAGATGTAAGGGAGAGGACCATTGACAGACATGAATGCCCACTTCACAATGGCATCGCTTGGGCAGCCTCTACTGACAACTGCTCATGAAAACCTATCGAAGATACAGACCTGCCAGCCAGCTGCCTTTGCAGAAGCCGATTCGGCACCTGCTTGTGGAGTGGAGTTTCTGTCACTTTCCTGGTCAGCAGGGTGTGGCGATCTGAAATGTCAGGCCAAGCTGCAGTCATACGGCGCTGTGGCCAGGCTCCTGACGGACCCCCGATAACCCTACTGCCTCGAGAGGACCCTTACCGGCTCCACCTTTTGACTGCAGCCGCTTGTGTTGACAGTCCTCCACGGCCGACACGGATTGACTGCGAGGCAGCCTGCCTTTCTTTCGAGGGGAGGCCACTTCCTGATTGAACAGGTTTCTTCTGACCTTCGTAACTTCTACAGAGGAAGAGGAAACTGATTGACTGACAGTGCCTCTAATGCAGCATTTCCCAGTCTGGTCAACAGGGACCTGCAGACAGTCCATGTTTTTGCTCCCTCCCAGCTCCTGGAGTAAAAATGAGGACAGGGAGCTGGAAGGGAGCAAAAACATGGACCATTTTCGAGGACTGGGCTGGGAAACACTGCTCTACTGGGCAAATGGGAACTATGCTGCACTGCTGCTCCTGGTTTACCTTGCACCACTTGCTTGGGAGGCTCCTCTGGGGCGGTGACCGTGTGGGGCTGGGGCTTGGCCTGCTGGGAGACGCGTACCCAACATGAATAAGGCATGAAGCCACCCACAGTCAGCAGAGACTCAGGACTCGCTGGATCTCGGCCATTTCGATACCTACCACTCTGAGAGACTTCCGGGGCATCTCAATCTGGCGCGCACAGGGGACGGCATCGCTCGTGCTCTGATGGCGGAGGAGCTTTGCGCTCCTGCGGGGACCGGACAGGAGGAGACACGGGTCAGAAATGCACGAGGAAACACATCTATGTGACGGAATTTCACGTGATGCAGCAGCAGGACACAGAGGGTACATACTTCCTCTTTTTGGCAGAACGCTGTCGCAGATCCTCCAGCTGCTGGCCGACGTCCGGAGCCACATCCTGGGAGGCCGGCGACGACACGCTCTCCCGCGCCAGGGATTCGTCACTGAGGAAATCCGGTGGCAGTGCGGCGGTCAGAGCCTCGGGCAGCCGAGTGCCCAGGCTGTGATAGACGTCAGCCAAAGCCCTGGGGATGTCGGCGAGGTAGCTGGGGAAGACATGGCCTTCATTAGGGGAACATGCGGGGCATGGGACCAGACACGCAAGTGAAGAAGGGTCACATACGCAGGAAGGACGTCATCTTCGAGGAACTTTGAGAGGTAGATGGGGTCTTTCGTTAAGGAGATAATTCGCAGCATATCAGCCACCTTAAAGAGAAACACATTCGCTGCTGAATGCTCAAATGACCACAACAAAACGAAAGCACAAACACAGAGGCCTAGCCTTGCTTAAAAGGTACCAGGTAGCAGTTAGCCGATAAAAGGAAACGGACCTTAGAGTTCACCCAACACTCACCTCTAAACTGCAGTGTGGCAAGGCCAGCTGCCCAATTAAACCATGACACTTTATTCCCTTTATTATCGTAAAACCATAAGCATAGGTATGCAGAAATCGATTAGCTTTCTTCCTATGAGATACACACAAATATACAGGACAGCATGGGCACAAACCGCTAACAGACACAGTCACACTGCAGCCCCAGCACCGCACAGCATGAAACTAGTCTATGTGCTGGTTCTCTTTCAGATTTTGTCGGCTACAGTACGTACACAGAACCACCCCCGACACACTCGAGCTGCTCACGTTTCCAGCCCCCTATGGGCTTTGTTGGTAATCTCACCTCCTCCACAGTTTGATCCAGGCTCTCATCCTCTGGAGCCAAACGCTTACAAAGCTCCAGTCTCAGCGCGGTCTGCAGCTGGCACCTGTGACAAATCGGCATCACCCAGATGGTCAGCAGCACAAACATGCACGTGCCGTTAGGGTTCGCAGGGACAAGACTGCAACCAGAGGCTAATGGGAGACGATGGCCTATCAGCTCAGCCAGGGGAGCAAGTGTCAGTAAAAATCATCATTACTCCACTCCAGTTAAACTGATCTAGTATGCAAAAACGTGTTAAAAGTTAAATAATTATTTGTAATCATAAAGAGGGCACCAGAGGCAGGACACACTATAAGCAACAGAGGACACCCACTCCCTGACTTTGCGGTCGGCGTCAGGGCTCGTCTCGTAGTGTTGCCTGATGGCTCTGCTGGCCTTCAACAGGTTCTTCTGGATGAAGAGTGAGGAACACGCCTGCACATGCACGAGAGTGTTACACAACAGAACACATCCACATCCATCAACCACCATCTGTACCACAACAGTCAGCTCACCTCGAGATCCTGGGTCCCCTTCAGGAATGTCTTCACGACGCCAAAGAGACGATGGACCTCGGAGATTATGGGAAGGTCTAGCTTACTCAGGGCTTCCTGGTAACTCAGTCTGAGATGGCTTAAAAGCTCCTCTTCACTACTGAAGTCTGAAAACGGAGATAAAAGGAAAAGTGTCAGGTGACAAGACTGACACCGATGGCTTCATGCAAGCCCTGAGACAGGGAACTCCTCTCCGTAACCATCTCCAGCAGACTGGAGCTGGACCTACTGTGAGCACTGGAGTGCGCCTTGGCCCTGTCTCCAGAACGCCTCTTCCTCTGCATTTCAGGACCCTTCTCGCTCTCCAAAGCCTCCTCTGCCTGGCACTTCTGGGCCTTTGCGTTGAGCCGCGCCACATTCAGCATCTGCAGCGAGCGACTCATGGTCTTCATCATCGTCTTCATCTTCTGCCTCACCGGTGTGCGCTGGGCACCTCCTGTTACAGCAGAGAAGGCAAGTGAGCCGGCAGAAATCAGTGAGAGGGTCGGACTCCCCAGCAAGGAATAACCTGCCAATCATACATTTTTATTTTACTTTTTATTTAACCAGGTTTGTCCCATTGAGATCACAGATCTCTTTTGCGAGGGAGACCTGGCCAAGGTAGCAGCAACAC
>JABFEA020000021.1:13396834-13408530 GCA_019775915.2 Cyphomyrus plagiostoma | reverse complement strand
TTTGGGATAACCTGTAGGTCAGCTGTTCAAACCCAGGTGTGAGGACTCTTCAGCCAATCAATCCTCTAATTAGTAATCTTATTGGGGAGTTGCAGTGAAAACCCACACTGGCCCTTTGTAGATAAGATTTCCCACCCCTGGCATATGGTGAGAGTCATCCAAGCTGCCACTGACAGGCGTTGTCATGTCAATTAAAGTTAGTAAACTGGTTAATACGGTGACAAGGCTTACCTGAGAATAAGGACTGGAATCAATCCAGTGCAGGACAACTTGACTCTGGACCATCATGTCACGCAGACCCTTGGGCAGCATAAGTTCGGACAGCTCTCTGAAGGACTCGGCTTTACGATTGGGCACGAAACCCTCCAGGTCACATTCAGACCGGGGACATTCCGAAATAACAAACAACACATTTTTACTCCTGACGGACAGATCATCATCCGGGGAAACATTTTTACAGGATCGCTTCAACCGTGGTCGTAATGCCAACTTTGTCGGAGAAGTTATATCCGGCCTGTCCCATTGGAAGTCCAGCAAGGTCTCCTTCAAAGCCGTCTGGACGGATCCAGCCCAGTGCGGGTATCCCCTGGTATCCCGGGACGTGTTACTCCTGCAGCTCCCCGCTAGCTTACTCTCTACCTCCACCTCAAACTCTTCAAACGCCTTGTCTCTAAGCTCCTTAAAATCGGAGCCCCTGGACACGTTGACGCCTCGCCCTCCCAGCGAGTGGAAGAACTTGTAGCCCCACCGCACCTTGTCAAACCCGAACCTGCTGCCGAGGTATATCAGAAGCCTGAGCACTCCGTGCTGCAAAAGGTGCTGCTTCACATGGCCGAAGTCCGGCCCAGAACCTTGGCCCAACCGGTTAACATCGATTGCAAACACGACATTATGGGAAACCATGGCTGGCGAGCCAACTAATGATGACGCAGGAGCATTGAAGTGACCAAATAAACGTCGCGATCTATAGGTATATCCCGGCGGCCGATCGGAAACTTACGTCTAGCTGAATAGCCGAATATCGATAATTAATCTTGCATAACGTCAGTAGCTTCTTTAAAACTTTGTTGAATGACTAGCGAATGGCCGACTGCGATGCGCAATTCTAAATCTCTATATTTCACACATAGTTAATAAGATATTCTATAATTAAAATGCTTCGCAATTGTTTTCTACAGCCTTTACACTTTATTTCTGTTTCGCCATTTTGCTCGCCTCTTCCTTCAAACTCTTCGCGCTCCTCACATAATTCGGCAAAGTCTCTTTGCTGCGATTGGCTGTCATCTGCAAGACCAAACATGCCCATTCGTCAAATGCAACGCGATGACAAAAGAGGTGGTCTTCTTTGTGTTCTGCTCTGTGATTGGATCGACAGAGCTCCACCGATATCGTGGTAATTACAACTTTGCCAGCAACGCAATAGTTGCTATTGGCCTGTGGATATTGATTGACATATATTCCCAACGTTTAAATTTTAAAGCGATTCAGCAGGGCGCGTGTCTGTTATAGGGGTGTAAAGGCGATTTGAATAAAGCTGTTGTCGTATTTTTGTTTTGACAAAGGGAGTAGCTATAGTAGTTTTTTTTTTTTGCTTGTGAGACAACAAACGTTTGGATATCAGAATACTTTATTTCAAACACTTAAACTACTCCGGTATGTAACTTTTACAAATCATTATACCCTAGATGGCAGTGTTATCTCTTGTGGCCAAAACGATTTGGACGTTTCACCGCATACTTTCTCTTGATTTACCTAGACCATTTTAAAGCTTCTTCTAACTGCTTGGTGAATCTGGTCAGGGTCGTTGGACAAATCAAGTCTGATTTAATTAAGTGCTTATTAATAAACGGTGAAGATTTGTTATCTACAGAAGAGGATTAGGGCCACATGAAATAAATTTCAGTGAATTCTGGGAGAAAAGTAATAATTGAAAAAAGTCAGAATTCTGACAAAAAAAATGTTTTATTATAGCTCAATAAAATAATAGTTTCCTGTAATGCTTCCTCTAAACCGCCACAAATTTGCCATTGTACACCAACACTGCCATCTCCACTTCTACTTTTGCCCCTAAACTCTGTGTATTGCATGTGACCTGAGGTCTGCAGCCAGCCTCTGACTCTAACCTTTTTCACAAAGTTCTGACTTTTTTCTCAGAATTCTCTGAAATGTATTTCACGCGGCCCTAATCCTCCTCCCTAGCTTTCGGCCTGAGCACATTGGTGCAGTTCCCTCATACTTCTCCACCCTGGCTGTGTGTGTGGTGTTTGTATGTTCTCCTCGTACCGTCGTGGGGTTTCCATCAAGTTCCCCCCGTTCCAACCCCCCCCCCCCAAGTCCAAAATCTAACTGGAGCTCCAAATTGCCTGTGTGAGTGAACCCATCCTTGGTTGTTACCTGCATTGTGCTCCAAAAGATGAAAGGATGTCTGAGATAGGGTTCAGGCCCCTGCAACCCTGACCAAGATAAGATGACCAATAATAATGTACTGTTTGATTTCTTTTAAGACAGTTAACATTTAATGTATTGTTTCATAATTTTACCCTTGCATCTAAACTCATTTAACCATTGGTTCTTAATGATGTAGATTTTATGACATAAATGGTAGTTTGTATGATAAAACCAAGCAACTAAATTAAATAATATTCCATATGACTTGTTGCCTTTAATTTTGTGCAATTGTCTGTTTACATTTTAATATTTTTTTTAGCAGATGCTTTTATCCAAAGCAACATACATTTTTGAGAAAGCAGGGTTGGACTGTTTCTGGAGCCCTTGGGGTTAAGGACCTTGCTGAAGAGCCCAGCCATGAAATCATTCTGCCAACCCTGGGATTCAAACCAGCAACCGTCTGCCCACAGGCATAACCTCTTAACGTGCTGAGCCACAACCCACCCTTAATAACATCTACATAATTATTTAATTGCTTGTTTTTAGATACAAAAACCCGAAACATTCCTCTGGATTAATGTATGACTCAAAATTTAGTTGCTGCTTATTTGAGGCACATTTTGTAGAACAATGATCTTCTATCCTAGTCTTGCTCAGGATGTGAAAGGAACTTGGCTATATTATTATACATAAAAAATCAAGGTATTTAACAGTTGAGAATGATGAAAAGGTGCACATACACTCTGCGAGAAGAACGATTAAAACGATTGCTATACAGAGATGCTGTGCCCTTTTTCAAATGACCCCGTTACAGTCTAGATGGACATACAGTACCAGTGAAAAGTCTGAGTGTAACCACACAATCAAGTATTTTTCTCCTAATATTACTATGAATATTGTATGCACGAGCAATTTAAACATTTCTTAGTTGGCTGCCTGTCTCTGTTTCTCTGAAGTCAGTCATTTGTAGAATTGTATTTTGATTATTATTATTTGCTACAAAGAATTACTCTCGCTGGGCCCTGTAGGTGGCGCCAGAGATCCGGCATTAACGGGCTGGTGGGGCGGCGAGCCCCGATCTGTTTTGTTCTCCCACTTACTCTCGCTCTCTATGACGTGTTTCCTGGTCTTGCAGGCAGCTTTGCTGAGCTGGTTGACAGGGGATAGAAGGGATTCTTATTGTTTTATTGCCTTGCGTACGACTGATCCCCTTAATTCGCTTTGTTATTTTTAGGGAAGATATGGCACATTAATAACGGGCTTCTTCATTGTAAGAGGCAATGCACTAGTGTATCTAATTACGTCGTTAATTATAAAGGAAATAGGGGCGGCTAGTGCACTGGAAAGTTTTCTCATTTTTATGGTGATCCATGAGTATGTGGGGTGCTGTAAAGTAACGGTCAGTGCTCCACGTAAGGGACCAAATGATCAGAATTACTGCAGAGATGCTGCCTTTCCCAGCTCTGTGGCCGTAGCCGCCGATCACATTCCCAGTGCCAGCACCGGCAGAGGAGGACCTGCAGCCCGGTCTTCAACTGAAACGTGACGCTATCCGCGCAGCCGGCTGCTTGCTGATAAGGGCTCCTGGGTTGCGTGTGTTTTTAAGTCATACTGCGGCTGGGGCTGCCGTTTCGCCGGGGAGGAGGTCGGTGGGTCAAGATAGTCTACATCGACGAGGGGCAACCGTGATCTGCACCTAAGGAACCCCCCAAAGACAGAATTAAATGATGCTCTGCCCAGCCGATCAAACGGAGACGATTTATTCAAAGTAGCGAAACGAGGCACCAAGGATCCGAAGATCGGGCAAGAAACGAGCGCAGGACCGCAGATATAATCGCGGAGCTGACGGCGACGTGGGGGGGCTGGTAAGGTCCTTGCCACGCTGTGCTTTCTGCCGTACTGATGTATGACTAAGACGATCTGTCAAATAGTACGATTTTTCTGATTGTAACTGGCTTATCAGGTCTACCGCGGTGGAACTAACTTTATTTGGGAAGTTGTTTTGCCCCCCAGTTAAGATACCGGTGTCCGCTGGCTCCACTGTATATGAGCTGCTTTCTGGTTAGTTGCTTTTAACCCATCAGATAAGTTAGAAGTTAGGTAAGTTAACCTTAACCCGTCAGAAGTTAGGTAAGTTTTAAGTTGGTTTGAGAGACTTTTCCAACCGATGTCATTTAATATTTACTGTACTTATGATAAACGTGTGACCAAAGTGCACTAATGGGACTCGGAAGTCATATCTAAACCGTTATTCACCGTACTATATTTCAAGCAATTGCAGTCTTTCGGAATTACTGTTCATTTTCTGTATTTTTGTTTGTACGAGAGGATTGCATTTTTTTTTTGCGAGTCTGTTTCTTTTTTAATGGCTTGTAAATACCTGGCACCTTATAAACGCACATATTCAGATATTCAATAGATACATTTATGTGTGTATTGTATTTTGCCTATAACGCAAATACTCTTTCAGTCAACACTAAGTGTATTTTTTTCATGACCATCGATTTCTTCCAGTACTTTGGAATAGTACTGGGCAGAATTATTTGAACGCTTGCTGTATTATATGATGTACGCTGTATCATAGTATATCACAATAAAACACCCCTTTCGATTTTGTTTCTGGGATGCATGTGGCATTAAATTTCAAACGTTTCATTCTGACCATTGTTTTAACTCAGAAGTAATATTGGCCTCCGTGATTATATTATATTTCGTAGCCCCCCTATATACATTTAATATTTAGTTTATCCATAGCTTTTACACGTGTGACCAAACTCGAAGTAAAATGTGGCGTAAAAATATTTTCTGAAAGTAGGTTTCAAGTCAGCCCATCTCCTTCTTTTCTTGGTGAAGCCCCGTTACTTATCTTATTTTTGTCTCGGATCATTATACGCGCTTGGGGTCGTCACTGGATATCTATTTATAATATTGGCAATCCAGTAGCAAAACCATTTTTCGTTTTTAAGTTATGACGTGCATTGACTTAGTGGTGCAGCGTGACTCGGGCGGTCCTGTGCAGACGAGGCCGGTATCAGACGCACGGAACCCGGAGAGTCTCACGGCCCGACGTGGGCGCCTCGGTTCCTCGGTAGCAGTATCACAGCCGCTGGCGCGAGGCGTAATGAGCGGGAGGGCCTAGCGTTTTCACTTGCAGCCTCGAGCTCTGGCCGAGTTCCGGTGGAGCGTCCCCCTCCTCCCGTTATCATATACTGCACCCCCAATACCGAAAAACAACGTTTCGTCTTCTGCTGCTCCTTCGGTAATAAATGAAAAAGTGATGAGATAAAAATAGGAGAAAACCAGGTCTAACATGTCGTCTTGTCCCAGGATTTGTAACTTATTTAAAGATATCTAAACAGAATCTGTATACTTTCACAGATATGCAACTTATTCTTAGAACCTTAATCTGTGTGGAGAAGAATATTGTTATATCTCATGTTATTTCTTCACTGTAAGTAAAGCCGTTTTTAACTTCAAAGGGCAGCACTTTAATCAAAAAACATCCGCTGTGCTGCTGCTGCTTCTTTTTCAAAAACATTCTTTAATTATGCATGTCACCATTAAAAACAGCGGGCCGGCGTTAACGACTGTGCCCATACCGTGAAGCTGCTGTAGATTAGTTGCACTTGGGTCGATTTTAATTCCCTTGTTGCACGTGATAGTCGCGCGCACCTTGCCTCTTCACGAGGTACTGTAGGTTTCTGTGCGCTTTTCAGCCGGTGTGCAGACCCACCGCTGACCCTAGACGGATACCAAACCTATTTAAACCATAATCGACCTTGTATTCCCCTTGTTGGGTGTTCCACTTCTGTAGTCCCAGCTTTGCACACGTGACGTTCGGCAGTGTACTTCTTCTTCCCAGTAATTTAAAAATGTCAAACGGCGGAGTATAATATACGGATGATACGCTTTTATCAGCCCCGTAGATCGATCGGTTCTCCCCTAGCTGCCTGAAACAGTGCTGAGGCATATTATAAATTTATTTTCTCTAGTGATGGGTTATGTGATTTGCATAGAAGAGCGGCAGAATGCTGAACAGAGCCCAGGCAAAGAGGACTATAATGACTGGACTGGTACATACTTATGAATGGTCTGCATGACAAGCCAAAGCCTTTCATCCTTCCACTGTGAATATGTCAGGTGTGTAGGTGGTTCGGAGACCCTGGTCCTTTTCGTGTGCATTAACCCTCTTAAATGACTCCAGAAATCTATTAATGTGGTGAGGATCCACAAATATGCCAGTTCATTCAGATGCTTCAGTAATTAACAAAAATGTGGCACACTGTCATGTAGCAGATGTTTTATCTGAAATGACATACATTTCCTGTGAGAAGGCTGTAAAATGATTCCAGCTGGAGGTTAAGAGCTTTGCTCAGGAGCTCAATCACAAAAGTTCTGTCAAGTGTGGGATTTGAACCAGCAACCTTCTGATTACAGGCATAGCATCCTAACCTGCTGGGCCACCCATTTGATTTGTATGGAATATTTGCTGTGCCTTAGAGTAATAGGATCACTCGCGACGGTATTTATAAAAAGAAATGACAAAGCATTTAAAAATAATCTAATACAATAGACCAGGATACTCTGAAAAACCCATTCA
Organism: Cyphomyrus plagiostoma; assembly: GCA_019775915.2. Classification (NCBI taxonomy): domain Eukaryota; kingdom Metazoa; phylum Chordata; class Actinopteri; order Osteoglossiformes; family Mormyridae; genus Cyphomyrus; species Cyphomyrus plagiostoma. The sequence continues at coordinate 13,401,542 of JABFEA020000021.1, read as the reverse complement.
AGCTTGGTGCAAATACACAGTAGACACTGGACAGGAATTGAACGCTTGGCTCTCAATATTTAAAGCTGTAGTGCTATATTCTGAGCCACTATGCCCCCCACTAAGGGCCGGAGTGATGAACATGGCCACTGTGCAGTAAAACAGCTGTGGAGCACAGTCCATGAAAGGGACTCCTTTTCACTTGGCACCAGAGGTGTGGACCGAGCCTTTTAAATGCTGGTGCGTTGGAATTGCCCAGATTGTGCAGCGCTGCGGAGATGGCAACGTGGTGGATAGCGGGTCACACGGCCGATAACAGCTGCTGAGGGATGTCCTGGTTATTTAGATGTTTGTCAGATAACTCTCCCCCACTGTTAAATAGATAACCGCTTGTACATAATTTCCAGCAAGTGCCTCACTGAGTATTGCCGTGGGTGGGTGTGTCGGCCAGCAGAAGTGGTTTATGTATACGCTGCAGGACGGCAGTGGCGGGGGGGGGATGGGCCGCCCCGAGGTCCTGCCGTTTGGGGCTGGGATCGATGTTTGCTCGCTGTAAGCCGTGCAGATGCCCGCAAATCAATAATGAGGAACGGGATGTGCTGTCTGCTTATTGGGTTACGGTGTGTGGCTGGCATGATGGTGGGCCGTGCTTCCCCCCCCCCCCCCCCCCCCCCCCCCCCCCCCCCACACGTGGGGGGGGGAAACGCCCCGGAAAACAACAGGAAACGCACAATGATGAGGTGGTTGCACCCCCCCCGGCCAGCCTCCTGACACAGTGAGGTCTGTAATCGCCCAGTCATTCCAACAGTACTCTCACATTCTGCATGTCTGACAGCCCTCAGGTTAGAGATTTTAAGTGCTGCAGTCAAAAACACGAACATAGCTGGCACTCAGAAAATGTGTGCATTAATCAATTTCATTTTCAGTTTTTTGGCCCCATGTTCCTTTTTTCAAAATAAGTAATTGTCATTGTTGACACACCCCAACAAAATGCATTAGCTGCATTTAACCCATATGTGACACAGCAGGGGGAAGCTAATTCAGCCAGAGAGCAGTGCTTGGGGGTAGTACCTTGTTTAGGGTACTTCAGCAGTGCCTTCTTGGTCAGGGATTCAAACCTGCAATCTTACAATTACAAGGCCACATCCCTAACCATTAAGCCACCACTGCCTGCTTGCGCAACTGAAAATGAAATTGATCAATGTGCATATTTTTTGAGTGCCAGCTATGTTTGTGTTTTTGACTGCAGCATTTAAAATCTCTAACCTGAGGGCTGTCAGACATGCAGAATGTGAGCGTATCGTTAGAATGACTGGGCGATTACAGACCTCACTGTGTCAGGAGGCTTGCTGGTGGGCGGTGGGGGGGGAAAGCACGGCCCACCATCATGCCAGCCACACACTGTAACCCAATAAGCAGACAGCATATTCCGTTTCTCATTATTGATTTGCGGGCATTCCGCATGCTGGTACCCAGGGTGGAGCTCATGTTTGCGCTAAGAATGACATAGGTGGCCCTGGCAGCTTGCTGTTGGCAGCAGTCACCTTCTGTGGCCACCCCCGATTGCTGCTTCCTCCCTCTCGCTTGGGAAGCGAGGTTGGGAATGGGAGGATCCCTCACTGCTCTCCTTAAATCTCTCGCCGCTTCCCATGGCGAAAGCACAACCACAGTGTGACGCTCCTGTTAAAGACCCGCGGTTGGCTGCTCCCTGCGTCCCCTTTGTCCCTGAGCCGCACTGCCACGAGTCGCCATGTGCCCGGCAGTCACACTTGCTACTCGAGTGGGCCAAGATGGATGCCTCACCAGCTCCCTCTGTGGGAGAGTGACTTTTTCTGTCCATGTCTGTGTGTCCCTAGATGACCCCTGTGTGGCGCTGACCCCAGGACTGCTCTGCCCACAGTGCGCATGGGCCCATTCTGAGGAGAGACCTGCCCCATGGACCTGGTGCTGCTGATTCTGCTCCTCTTGACCCCCCAGCTGGGTGCTGCCTCCCGGGCCCCCAGGATCTACACCAACAGCTGGGCTGTCCGTGTCTCGGGGGGAGCCGAGCTGGCCCTCGCCCTGGCCCGCAAACATGGCTTCCTCAACCACGGCAATGTAAGCAGGTCGCCGTGCTGGCCCCAGGGCCGCTGCGTGCTCTAGTTTGTGTGTATGGGAGTCTGCTGGCCACGACACCTACACGAATGAGGGGAGTGTTCACACTTAGCAATTCAGCCAATTCAAGTGTGTTTCCCATGCAAAATGAGCCACATATGAAGACTCCAAAGGTGGTCAGATCCCCCGAAAGCAAAGCAAATTGGGACCACCTCAAGAGGACTGCTTATGCTAACAGTATGTGAACAGGAAGTACACCCAGCTCGTTATGCTTTTCTCTGTGCTTTTTGGCTAGTATAGGACACCATGTATTGCTGATGTCACAACCGTCAAAACATTATTATGAATTCTTTAGATGGATTACACTAATTTATCTTTTAATCTTTAATAATTAAATGAAATTTCTCATCCTATGAACGAGACGCCTGGAATCGGTGCCTGTCTTTCCACTTCCTGTGAGACAGGTGCATGCCATTTAACATTGCCACTTCCGGCTGATTGGTAGCCATCCCTACTGCCTCCCCAAATCCCATGCAGATCGCAGCCTCAGTAAGATGCATCTCAGAATCTGCAGGATAGGCTGAAAAGGGGGTTAATCATGCATGTATCTCGATGGAGATTCTTCATAAAAGCTATTCTGTCCTTGATACTGAGAGCTGATGTATAGTCGGACCACATTCCCCAGGGTTTTGTCTCGTGACTTCCTGTTTAATTATCTCTGCGTACATTAATGGTTGGCACACGGCACTCTGCCACATGACCAAGGGCACGTGCACACAGACACGTGTTTGTTTTATCTCAATACTAAGCCTTTCAATATAAATGTCTCTCCAAAAGCGTCCAAGGCTCCAATCTGCGTGGTGGAGTAATCATTTTAGAATTGTTTCCAGCAATTCCCGGCTAATTCCTAGTGCCTTTCATTGGTGAGCTTGTCCTGCTGGTCATAATAGCTGTTTCTCCATGGCTTTGAGGTGCAGTGGATATATATATATATATATATATATATATATATATAATTTTTTTTTTCTTTTCATCCTTTAACCTGCAAGCATCCCCTGTGTGGGAATCCTGTGTGATTCCCGAACCCCCCCGACTCTTTGCTCTTCCACATCTGCACAGGTCTGCCTCAGTCCCTCCTTAGCCAGTGGCCCCCCAGGTGATTGACTGCTCCTCAGCACTGTCTCTCTTAAGCAGACTGTCTTACAAGCCCTATCCGCTTGAGGATCGGCCTGTAAAGGGCTGATAAGACCTTTTTTTTTGGGGGGGGGGGGGGGCTTGTTCAAAAGCGCCCCCTGCTTTATTAAATATTCAAAAAGCCGCCAATCCCGCCAGGGCCAGGTGTTTCATTTATGCAGCCCAGCTTGTGTGCCGATAACCAACCTCAGACATTAGTTTACCGTGTGGGTGAGGGCTGGTCCCGTCCGTTTTCCCTGCTTTCGGCTTGCTCAAGCCCCCCTGAGCTTCCACCCCCGCGGGGTCCTAAAGTCCTTAAGCCCGTCCTCACTGCCGTTTCAAAGAAGCTTCCTTGAAAGGTGTTTTTTTTTTTTTGGCGCTGAAGGAGCCTTGTAGGAGGTGAAGGTTACTCCGTGTAGCTGGGCTGTGCCCACGTTTCAGCCTCTCGCCGTGTGCTCAGCCAGAGCCTGCCGTCCAGCTGCTCAGCTGCTTTATGCCTTTGTCTTTTGGAGTATGGGAGCCCAGCAGGGGGTCCTTGGTGCGCATCGCTCCCGTGATGAACCCTGAGGGGGGGTGGAACGGGGTGGAACAATGGAGCAACGCATCCCTCAAGATTTTTATCTATGGACATTCCTTACTGCTGTAGCTCAGTTCCCATAGCAACCGTGGCAACGTACAACCTTGAACGCACTAACGGACAGGCTTGGGCGCAGTAACAGACAGCCCATGTCTGAGCCTATAGTGGGTGGGGGGTGGCCGGTTTATGCAAGAAGAGAGTAGGCATGTGAGCGATGGAGCTCTTCATTTTACTCCGTTTTTAATGAGTGGTCAGTTTGTCTGCTGGGTGTGAAATGCAGATCGTCGCTCGCCACTTTACAGGGGTGTGGCTTAACACTGCAGCCTTCCCCAACCCTGGCACTGGGACGCCCATGTCTCTGTCCTTGTCCCTCCCGCTTCCAGCTGCTCCCCACCCTTTCCGGTGCCCCTGCCCCCCTCGCCTCAGCCATCGAGCACCTGGCTCACCCCCCGCACCTGTTCACCTAGGTGACCGATCATCACGGGGAGGTGTGGCAGGACATGCAGGCTTAATGGACCGCGAGACACCTCCTGAGAAGAGATGGAGTCAGTGGCACTGTGATACTTTGCCCCACTTGGAATTACTGTGCTGGGCACCTTTCTGGGTTTGTTGGGTATCCTAAGGTTAATGTGGCTTCAGGGTGGTTCTCTGTGTTCGCTGCGGCGGAGCTTTCGCTCCGTCGCGGTGCCTCAGCTTGCTGCCGCGCGAGGAGCTTCTGCAAGTCTGTCTGCCGCCCACAGATTGCCGGCTGGCAGCGCGGGAGGGGAGCTGGCTGCTCGCTAATGGCGCACGCTGCCCCGTGGCGTGTAAATGAGGGGGGGGGGGGGGGGGGGGGGGGGGGGGGGGGGGGGGGGGGGGGGGGGGGGGGGGGGGGGGGGGGGGGGG
>JABFEA020000021.1:13307579-13319379 GCA_019775915.2 Cyphomyrus plagiostoma | reverse complement strand
GGTTATGCAGTTACAGGTAGCAAAAGAAATCTATTAATACCAATCTATAAAAAACAGGCTAATGAACGTTTAAAATAATGATCCAACGGTGTATACGGTCGAACACTAAATGGACCACAAATTACACATTGTATTGCTGTATTATTAGTATTATTTAATGATATGCAATAGCTTTTAGTACTGACTGTCCCTAAGTTATAAAAGGGTTTTACTATATATAACATATTTGCCCCGTATATAGGTTATAAGAAACATGAGCGGTACATCTTGTATCTATACAGTGCATTATGATTTTTTTAATCTATTGAATGTAGATTTTAAAATCGGAATCAGTATAATACGTTTTGTCTGCATTTTACTTTCCAAAACAGCTACACTTCAAAAGACCTCCGGTAAATTTCGAAAAATTGGTCACGTATTTAATAAAATGAATTCTGCGGAATGCACACAAATGTGATTTGTGTTCAAATCCTGAAATCTTACCAAAACAAACTAAATATTTTCCTGGCTAATTAAAAATATACAATGGCCTACTGTATATAAAAAGTCGTAACAATAAATGTATCGTTTGAATTGGGCCTATATTTATTGTCAAAAGGCGGCAATGCCAATTTTACTCTGAAAACTTTGATAACTTATTCTGTTAAAGTAACTGTTACGTCAACATAAAGCAAATAAAACGTTATACAGTAAGTGCGAATGTTTAGTTTATTACCCCTTGTTTGTTGGTTAAAAAATAAACAATTTTATATTTTAACCTTTAACACGCATATATCATGAGGCCTGAATTGCTCCAGGACATAGTAGGCCTGCTTGTCCTTTTATTTTGATTCCCATTGTTGATTATATTCACATTGCGAGGCTATGATCTGTCATGCCTGGTTTGGGATTTATTGTGCACATTACATTCAAAATCATATTCTAAGACACGTATGTCGTTAAAATCCGAAGCGTCGACGTTTTACGTAATTTTAGTAAGTAGCAAATTATACATTACGAGCCGTTTGATTTAATACATTTACAACGTTTAGTGTAAAAGACTGAAGAATGTTTAAGTTCTCTTAGCAGTAAAACACCAAATCTGAAACATCAAATATGCGAATATAAAAACATAAATTATCATTTAAGCTGTCCCGTATTTATAAAAATCCACGGTGAATTGTTTCACTTGTAGATTATGATAGTTTGATGCAATATTCAAATTTTATTTCAACGAATTATGCGCCACCTATTGCTTTGCTCGTTTTTTTGTTTTTTTTTTTTGAGTGGTAGATATAGCCTATCTAGGCCAAAGTCAGTATCTGATTCTTATAAAATAAAATTATCAATCATTGCATTGACGGGAGTGATTACATCTCTGTAACATCATAAGACCTTAAGGTTGGTAATGAAACCGATCCTCAGACTGGACAGCTGGAATAACGATTATTAACGCTGCTTTGGGGGCAAACACTGTGCATGAAAAATAACGCCGCAAAAAATAATCTAATTTTATAATATTGTCATACATGCTACAGAGGTTTGCGTGTGCATTTTCAGTCAACTTCAGAGTTATTTTACAAAGTCAGTGACCCATTCATAAGCAAACTGTACAGGCTTCGCGGGAAATGTAGTTCAAGCGTTAAAATGCATCCACAAATATAGTTACCACGCCTAATGTGATAAAAGGTCCTTACTTCGGTCGGGCATTATTTCTCCATTACAGCTCCAGAAAGCCTCCGTGATGCGGTCGTCAATAAAAGCTCCAGTGTAAACGTGAATGAGGCGGGATGCGTGGAAGCGAAATCTGAGTAAATAACCAAAACCACCGAGCAGTTGCCGGAGCCTCTTAAGAAAGACCAGGTAAGATGATGTGAATCCTTAGTGCTGTAAGGTTCGCATTTTAATAGTTCGCGTTTTATTTTCAGTCTGGATAAATTTGTCTTGTAAATAGTCATTTCTCTGTTAAACTTAGTATTAGATTCCATATAAACTTGCTTGTTTTATGTCATTTTCATTTCTTCCTTCCAAGTCCAGCTTGATCTTCATACAGCTAACCCGCTGCTGTCCAGTCCCTGAAAGCTCTCGTCTTTCTCTCGACGCTTCCTCCTCTGACAGCTCTCTCCTGCAATGACGTCAGCCTAGCGGCAGGCAACTGGGTAACCAATCAGGTAAGAAGAAGGTGTGAGTGAGTGTGTGTGTATGTATGTATGTGTGTTTATGCGTACATGTGTATGTAAATCTGATTTTTAAAATTGTATTTCACTTGTAAATTGAGAGGATACACTGTATTTGGATTTCATATGTATCAACGATTTGTACAGACGTTTACACAAATTCACGTAACCAAAGTGTATTCGCCTAAAAAGTAACAATGCACGGAAATAATAATACTATTTAATTGTAGTATTTTATTAACTACAAAATAATATTTAGATTGTGAGATTTTAAAATAAACCGTATTAGAGTTATTAGGCTATGTAATGCAAAACAGCTGCCAGTTACATTAAATATAGACATAAATGTGTGAAAATATTTCCCTTAGTGGGCTGATGATTGATTGGTCGGTTGGTGATACTGAACCAACAATAAGAATTTTCTTGATTCTTATAGTACAGCGCACACAAAAAATATCGAGTACGATTAGATGGCGTTCTGTAATGTGAAACTAGCCTATGTAAATTCGTGATATGAGTGATCAAAATCATTATGCTTATTCTCTGAGGTGATCGCAGTTAATATCTGGGTAATATTCTCATCTATGAATGATTTATGCATGTTTTGTGTGTGTGTGAATGCAAGGATGTGTTTAGTTTTTTGCCTTCTTGTTGGTTTTTTAGTGTGTAATTATTACAACAGATTTAATGCTTTAATACACACGCCGCTGAAATGCATGACGATGAAACAAATAGAATGAACCAAAGATCAGTTCATCATGAAGTAAAATGTCCTTACACAGTTCTTGTTAGTGTTAAGGTATGCATGTACATGTATATATGAACATAATATATATGCATATCAAAATACTATATGAATAATGCATATATAATATGTATATTGTATTACACATTCATATTGTGCAATTATATTGAAGATATTTAGCATAATATCTACATTTAGACCAATCGCTAGTAATTAATACACGATACCCGCAGTCTGGGACCCGCGTGGTAATCTTTCCCTGGATTTCCTATTGAATTGTTTCTGGTCCATTGGCGCTGAAATAAAGACGCCAAGCCAACTTTGAATCGGAGCATTTTCTCACCAGCTCTAAAAGACCCCCCCAGTCTCCTCTTATTGTTTGTCTTTATTATTCAACACCGTCACATAGTTAGTGAACGTGTCCTGAAATTTAACTGCATCCAAATTCATGGGTCGACTCACATTAACGTCCCTTTGTTCTCCTTGAGTGTGACGGCATCGTTGCCCCCTGATGAACCAAACTTGAAGCGTCGCCGGCTGAGTTCCTCGCGTTTTCTCAAAGCTCTCAGTTATGTTTAAATCCTGCTAGATCTTTTCTGCTGTATGACTGAATCACCGGAACAAGAGACAGGCCTACTACGAATGAGCAACACCAACTCGTTCAACTAGCCGAGGTTTTATTTAAAGGCCTACATGATAGCTTCACCTCGCGTATTAATACATGTACTCCTAATAGATAAAGTGTAGTTACAAACACATTACTTTTGATTTGAAAATGTGCCATATCCCTGAATTATTTAATCGGTCTTCTTTCGTCATCATTTCTATTCTCATAAAGATCTGTTATTATTCATCTCTCGGGTGTCATTAGTTTACACTTCTCGTTACAGTGAGTTTGTAGGACAATGTTGTTGACGTCTGAAAGTGAAAATGACCCGGTAGGCCTGTCATTCCTAGAAGAAAAACTTGTAGCAGGCTATAATGATTTTAGGCATACAGGTACAACTCGAAGGGCATTGCATACATATGCGGCCTCTGCGCTTCTGCTAACTTGATACTACTGAATTTTATTAGTATGGACTCAACGATCAGAATCGAATTGACATTGCTATATTATCCCAGTAAACATATGTACTGTAGTTCACTGTAAATTGCAGCATAATTATTTATTATATTCTAAATGAACATTCACATTTTTTGTGTAATTTGTGAAGAACAGTTGCACAATTCTTGGTCGTCCGAGAAAACAAAAATGTGAAGAATACCCATACTAAAAATATGCATACTGTGGTACTTTTAGGAGTAATTCGTTAGTACAAAGAGTACAAAGTGTGGTGTTAACATTTATAATATTGTTGTCGTTATAATAAGAATACGAACAATGGTGTAATGATACATACATAAGAATCATTTGCAGTTTTCAGTGGAAAGAAACAGCAGAAACAGAAGCGTTACCAATTAGTGTCATTTTACCTAATTTGACATCGGTTTTATTTGCAGTCGTTCTCACAATTTTAGGATCGCCGTGGTAGATGAATATGAAGACCTAAACTAATCCGACAATTCCGGCATTTTAACCATTGTGGTTTATCAACAGTTCTTTCAGTTATTGTACTTTTCCAGTTTTACGTACTTATTTTCTGAAATTAGCATTTTTGTGCTATTGTCATTAAATATTGTCACAATAAAATGATTAGAATTTTATTCATAGAACCGATAGTTCTAGTGTAAATATTTATTGTCAATACCATACGTAGAACTGAGACTAACTTTCGATAAGTATATTTGGGATTGTTAGTTTGACACATCCTTATCAATACGCCTTGCTTTGTTTTTATTAGGTTGATAAGAAATGTATAGCAACCCTGTCCCACCGGAGAGATTTGGGAGACTTGCCGGGAGTCAGCCCTGTCCCTCCAGAGAGATTCGTGAGAGACTCGGCGGGAGTCAGCCCTGTCCCTCCGGAGAGATTTGGAATAGAATCGCCGGGAGTCAGCCCCGTCCCTCCGGAGAGAATTGGGAGAGACTCACCGGGAGTCAGCCCTGTCTTTCGAGGGAGATTTGTGAGAGGCTCGCCGGGAGTCAGCCCTGTCCCTCCGCAGAGATTTGGGAGAGGCTCGCCGGGAGTCAGCCCTGTCCCTCCGTAGAGATTTGGGAGAGAATCGCCGGGAGTCAGCCCTGTCCCACCGGAGAGATTTGGGAAAAGGCTCGCCGGGATTCAGAGGGCAGCGCGGGGGGTAATGATGAACAGCCCGGCTCTTGACATCTGCCCTTTGCCTTTTGTTGCTCGTATCATTAAACGCTCGTTCTAAACGAGAGTCCGGTTCCAGTTCATGAGAGGTTATATAAGGTTAAGTTAACTGCTTGTGTCTCTATTGTTCCGTGCATTACAAGCCTGTTAACGGGTTGTTCTAATCAGCAGAATTATTACAAATTCGAATCGTGAAATCGCGTGAATTTGGAAAGAGAAGACATATATACCATGTTCGGTAATTATTATTTTTTGAAAATGCATAACAACAACAACAACAATAATAATAATAATAATAATAATAATAATAATAATAATAATAATAATCGTCATTATAATATAATTCTATTCTGTAATTTTACAGTTTTAAACATGTTTTAAAATCAATTCATAATAAGATTTCCATCTTTATATGACTAATTTTCATTTTGACAATTAGCGTGATATATGTATATATATATATATATATATATTTTAAAAAATCAATTCACTTGAATTAGTAATTTGATGTTACTATCATGTTGTACTTCATAAATTCTTCACACAATTTGTTTGAAGAATTCTTTTCTTTTTAAACCAATTAACTGATTCATGGATGAACTAATCAACCAATCACAGTTTAGGTCAAAATATGAAATAATGAGCATTGAATTTATAAGCATATTACTATAGTCCGAGGGCATCCTGTTGCATCAACCTCAGAAAATAATGCCCACCTCACCGGCCCGTGTGACCTTCTGGTTTATCTCGCAGCGCTTTGTAACTCTGCAGAATTGGTCCGAAAAAGACAGACCTGTCTTCTGGTCCTGCCTTTTAAAGCACGTCAATACGAAAAATTGAATGACTGTAAGTGGTTGCATTTTGATTCTTCTGAGCCCGCTGACCTGGAATTCTTAGCGAAAGCACAGTTAGCCGACTAATTGCCGACTAGTGATTTTTATGTATTTGGTGGAAATAGTGAGTAATGGGGACGATGCCCAGAAATACGGAGTTATTGTGCTGTTATGTGTGTCTTAGCTTCTTTACACATCGGGACACGTGGTATCATGGTGCTTATTATATATATTTGGGCAAAAGAAATGTAAATTAGGCATGTACTTAATTTGGGTTGGAAGATTTTTGCAACTTAGTTTAACCGACCTGTTATCATATATGTAAACTTGACGAAGAATGAAACTTCGAAATAGTTTCCCTTTATCAATAATCAATAAGACACATTTTACAATTTACCTTTTTAATTCCCTTACTGAGACTAAATGTATATGTCAAAGCACGACTGCACATCGATACATAATGAAATGAAATTAATTTTAACTAAATGAAAGAAAATCACAAATAAAAAGTCAAAATGGTTCATTGTTTGTTTCATGGAAAAATCCACAGAAAACCGTCACCGTCAATGGAGATTTTCCTGCAACTATAACGTAATAATAATATATAATTTTAATATGACAATATTGTGTTATTAATCCTGCATCTACCCAAATGATTTATGAAAGATATGCAGCGACACAGATTACTGGCTTGGGAGAAGGGGAAAGCGTTTTGAAAATAATACTAAAATACTAAAAATAAGCGGACGGTACCTTTAGTATAATACCAAAGTAATGTCTAAACCAAGACCATCATATTAATATACATTATATACTATGTAAATATAAATTTATAATTGAAACTGGTTTGTATTTAAGGGTTTGAAGCCGTAATATACAACGCAAACAAATAAAAAAAACAATATTATTATACACATACAAAAATCGAAAAAAGTGTGGAGAAAAAGTGTGGAGAAATATTGTAAAAAAAATTACACGTAAGGATAACACACATTTTCTTGTAATCTGTACGTTTTTGCGAACTGACCACGTGAGGTCGATTGTATAGCCTATTGCAGTGAAATAGTAATTCGTTTGAATCGCCAAGCTCCCTGTGATCTGACTGAAAGCGTAATGGAGCTTCTGACATGTTTGTATCAGATCTCGGTGAGATACAACTGAAAAACTTTTAAATCCATGTCATACATAGCCTAACGTCCAGGGACGGAATTTAGGTGGTGGTGGTGGGGGAGGGGTTAGAACCCTGTCACATAATCCCAACTTCATTTTTATTAACAAATCACATAAATCAAATGTCCACTCGACACCCTCTATATATCATGTTGATTACAATATCATAACCTGTTATAATAGGCCTACAATGTAATTTAAATTTGGGCGACCGATCCACCAGTGCGAGACCAGGGTTGCCCAGTCTGCAGGATTTGAAAACTGCACCAACGCGTTTGATGTAACAATTTTCAGGTTTATAACGGAATGGTACAGATTTGCCGTAACATTTCTTGCGTGATCATGAGAGTCACGTCAGATGCATGAGAACTGGCAACCCAGGGTACCCCCTCCCCCGACAGGCGAACTTCACCTAAAACTTTCCGGTCCCCAACGTGATCCGCAGGGCGCCGTACTGGGGGGGCGAGGTTAGGACGATTTCACTGTATCGGTCTGGTCTGGGGGCCCCTATATGATATGCTTTCATGGGGCCCAAAATCTCAATCAACGCCCCTGCTGATTGCTATTACCGTTTCCCCCCATGATGTAACTAGCATATCACTCCTGTTACATCATTTTGAATTCCCCTCGTTTCTCTTTAGACTCAAAAACGGCTCAAACGGCCCTAAAGAGGGCCCTACCCTCTTTAGCCTGCCCCCTCATAGAAGTAAGCCGACCCCTGCTGATCCCATATAATATTTCGCACAGCCTAATGAATTGCGTTTTTTTAAATTCAGGTAATCCATAAATTAAGCGTATGCATAAACAGCCCGAGCCCTCAATTAGGTATCTGTAACAGAGAAAAAGGCGAATAGACCAAGTTTGAAGAGGTTTATTCAAAAACTGAACAACAGTTTGTCCCAGAATCTTTCTTCATTTTTTTTTACTATATGGCCTTGTTCAGGTGAATACTTCTTCCTTTCTCTATTTGAATTTTACGGAGAAACTAATTGTGATTTTATGTGGGAAATAATGCTAGCCTAAATACAACTCAATGTCGCACTCACCTGGCACGAGTTGGTAAATGCATTGTGAAAGTAGCGAAGGCAAGTCATAAGTAGCTTATGTAGTCGATTAAAGTTGTGTTTCTAAATCGATCTCAGCTTGAGAAGAAAACACGTGTGACACGGGGAGAACATGCATACTCAATATGCAGGACTGGGATTCGAACCACCATCCTTTGAGGTGGTAATTGGTGTCTCTAAATGTGTGCGCGCACCCGCGTGACCCTGACACTGGCATCCCGTCCCATTTCTGTGCTCTGTAATGTTTGGAATAGACATCCGACTCACTTACATGATGCTTCTGCGTATTTCAACATCAACATTCAGCCAATCAGGCGCGGCGAAATACACCCGTAGCCACTAAAGGAGTCGCATTAGCCTCGCAAAATTTCACATAAATGCTTAGCCTATAGCCTATTCATTATTATTATTATTATTATTATTATTATTATTCATTATAATTATAATAGGATGGATTATTGTTGTCTATCTATACTTTATTTAGCAAATAATTTCCCGGGGTAATTCCTATTATGATTTTCACTCAAGTGTGTCTGCTACGCCAGTGAACCATGAAGTCTAAGATCCCTAACTCACAGAATATTTTTACAGTGAGATGTCAAGAGCATATAAGTGGTAACAAGTGGCTTACGTGTAGGCTATTCCTACCCCCCGATTGGGCAATGCTTTTTATGACCTCATAATTTGTTCTTGAATAGTAACTGAATAACTAAGTTATTTATGTCCCTCGAGTAAAGTGTTATTATTCTTAATGTAGCCCTAAAGCTTATCGGAGACCTGGTATGATAGATCATATAACACGCCACTTTAAAATTAGAACAAGGCTTTTATTTTTCCCGCGGATATATGCTGAATATCGGTTGTATTTTGATAGAGCCTGTGTGTTACAGAGTTTTGTGAAAAATCTACAAATTAAATAAATGTCAGTCTAAGAATCAAAAGCAAATAATTTTTGCATGGTAACATTTTAATTAATTTAAATGTCAAATGAGATTCCGCGACATTCAGCTCTAAATACAGGACTGGAGCTATTAAAAGCCGCTAAAGGGAGCGGGAAGTGGCGATTTTCGTAGAACATCCAAGCCAGACGGTGGCGCTGCGCTTTATGATTTCTTGCTTTACGCTTTTTCTACGGTGTTCGGTGTTTAAGGTAGCGGGTGAATTTATCGTCCGTGTTTTAATACTGACTTAAATTAATCGTAGTGGAGTGTTTTTGTTTTTGGAAAGATTAAATCATATTACACTAACTGTAATGTTTTCTAGCCATCTATAACTTTGCTACTGCATCTAGGATATTCTGCGTTCATAACCAACATGTAGATTGTTTAATCAGCGTAAAACAATTTAAAAAAACCCATCGTGTGTTGACGTGAGTGTGAAATTTAATCACTGCATTGCATTGGTCCGATTCACATAGTGGCCTAATGAGCATCTTGTAATTATATATGTGGAAAAGAACAACGCGGTCGCCTCCTGCTAGTTTGAAACGCAGATTGTTAGTCCGCTAACGTAAGGTCCGATATAAACCCCTCAGCAGAATTTCAAACCATTTTATATTTATAACTGTTATATAAAAACAGTAAGGTAAATACGTATGTACGTTGCATTCATTAAGGTTGCGATCGATGTGTCCATGGACTGTAATTTGTCTTTAACAGAACAGGGATGCAGCGTCTCCTGCTGCGGCAGTGCCGATGGCTTCGGCTTTCGCTCTGCGTCGCTCCTGTTTCACGGAGGCGGCCCGTACGCACGTGGGAGCGTTGCTGCTCCTCGGAATCGCGTGTTCAAGCAGAAGTGCCACCCCAAACCCGGCTAAACCCATTGAACATTCAGATGTTGTCCAGGAATTTACATGAGCAGATTTTTCATGGGTCAATGCCACAGTATCGCCAGGAGGATGTGGAGCGTAGCGTGAAGCACCTGCAGAAGCATCAGCTTTGGGGCAAAGATGCCCCTTTGCTGCCTGATGTGGAGCTGCACCTGCCCTACATGTATGGCAGTAACATTGACGAGCACTTCCACATTCTGGCCAAGAAACAGAGCTTGCCATACCTGGAAACAGCCAGTCATCTCCTCCATGCCCAGCTGCCCCAGGTACCTAAAGAGTGGGCATGGAGAGTGGGCTGGACGAGATACAGTGCAGATGGCCAGTGCTGCAAGGTGGACTTTCCTGAAGAGAAGGCCTTGGTGTTCGATGTGGAGGTGTGCATGGCTGAGGGTCAGTGCCCAACACTGGCTGTCGCTGTGTCTCCATCTGCCTGGTGAGGGCAGGATTATATCATCTTGTGAAGTTCTCACACATTAAGTACTGCCACTCATAATAAGGCTTATTGCTGGATGAGTTCTGTGATTGAGTGATGTTATTTGTATCTGGATGAACACAGTTTGTCATGAGTTTCTAGTGGCTGCTGAAACCAGGTGGTCAGCAAGACACTTGAAAACTGAGCAAGCATACTGTGGTTGTGTGTTTCCCAAGGTACTCATGGTGCAGCAGAAGATTGGTTGAGGAGAGATATACCTGGTCCAGTCAGTTAACTCTAGCGGACCTCATCCCCTTAGAGACCACGGCCAACTCCTCCCGGCCACCAGGGGATGCGTGGCAGGAGCGGCTGCTGGTGGGGCACAATGTCAGTTTTGACCGTGCTCACATCAAGGAGCAGTACCTGCTGAAGGTACCAAGGAGTCTGCACTCTATTGGCCGTCGATTCATTTTAATGTATTTTTGCTTCTTTGCGCCGAATTGCCGTTGCTCTTGATGGGATGGGCCGATTTCTTTAAACGCAGGGATCCAAAATGCGATTCCTGGACACCATGAGCATGCACATGGCCATCTCTGGGCTGACTGGCTTTCAGCGCTCGCTGTGGATGGCCAGCAGGCATGGCAAGAGGCGTGGCCTACAGGAGGTTAGAGAGCACGTAAAGAAGACGGGCAGGCGCAAAGACGGCTCTGTGGTGAGTCTGCGGATAAAGCAATAATGGGACATTAGGTGTCAATGGCTGATGAGCGTGTTTCTGTGTAGCTGTCCGCTTCATGGAAAGCGGACTGTTTAAATAAAAAAAAAAAAAAAACCTACTGCTTCTTGTGTTTGTGGAGATTGGTTCGTGGGACTGGGTGGACATCAGCAGCATTAATAACCTGACAGACGTCCACGCACTCTATGTCGGAGGGGAGCCTCTGCAGAAGGAAGCTAGGGAGGTCTTTGTAAAAGGCAGCATGGCTGATGTTAGAGGCAGCTTCCAGGTGAGTGGGCATCACGTGTAGATCCACTGACAGACTGCCACTGTCCCGGTCACTCATTGGTGCACCTGTGTCCCTCTGCAGGCACTGATGACGTACTGTGCCCTGGACGTGCAGGCGACGCATGAGGTGTTCTGTGAGCAGCTGCCCCTGTTTATGGAAAGGTGCGGAGGTCCGCTCGCCGTTGCCCGCCTCAGGTTCTCTTCCCGCCTCACCTGCCCCCTGCTGCTGTGCCAGTGTTGATCTTGCCATCATGCATCAAGCAGCCCGTACCAGCATCGGTCTGCCCCTGCATAGAGACTGAAATTTCAACCCCTATATTAGCTTAGTTATGTCATCTTGT
>JABFEA020000021.1:13280045-13307479 GCA_019775915.2 Cyphomyrus plagiostoma | reverse complement strand
TTCCTCCCAAGGTTTCTTCCTCCTAGGGAGTTTTTCCTTGCCGCCATCGCCTTTGTCTTACTCATCGGGGGGTCTTTACGTGGCAGAAATGTAAAGCGCATTGAGACAATGTAATGTTGTGATAACGCGCTATATAAATAAAATTGCATTGCTTTCCAGGTGCCCCCACCCTGTGTCGTTCGCCGGCATGCTGGAGATGGGGGTCTGCTATTTGCCTGTCAATCAAAACTGGGACCGGTACTTGGAGGATGCTCAGGGAACCTTTGAGGAGCTGCAGCGGGAGATGAAGAAATCTCTGATGAACCTGGCAAACGACGCCTGCCAGTTGCTGAACCATGACAGGTCGGATGGCGCTGGAGGAAGGGGGGGGCACGTGCCGGAATTTCTCACTCAGACCTCAAATATGAGTCTTTGTGAAATCTGTCTGTCCGACTGTCTGTCGGTCGTAGGTATAAAGACGATCCCTGGCTGTGGGACCTGGAATGGGATGTTCAGGAATTCAAACAGAAGAAGACAGCTCTCCGAAGGAAGAAAGGGGTCACAGAGAAGCCGCTGGCAGATCCAACAAGGACGGTGAGAGACTGGGATGAAGGTGAGAGCCTCCGCTCTGCCGTTCTGCTCTTTACGATGGTATCTATCACTGAGCATCTAAAGTGGGGTGGGGGTGGGGGGGGCAAAGGGCCGGTGTGTATGCAGGTTTTTGGGATAACCTGTAGGTCAGCTGATCAAACCCAAGTGTGAGGACTCTTCAGCCAATCAGTCCTAATTAGTAATCTAATTGGGGAGTTGCAGCGAAAACCCGCATACACACCAGCCCTTGGCGGATAAGACTGGCCACCCCTGATCTAAAGCTTTCGTGCTTCCTCACATGATATGGACACCAAGAAATTAGAAGTTTTGGACAGACTCCACCTTCTCATCACTGATGTTGATGGGATGGTGGTCTTTGCTTGTCGGTCTCCTGAAGTCCAGGATCAGCTCCTTACTTTTCTTCTGGTTTGCGGGTGAGGTTGTTCTGGCTTCAGCTCTCCTGGTACTTAACCTCCCCTCTATAGGCTGACTCATTGTTGACTGAGATCAGGCCTGGGAAGGGTGAGTACAGATGTGTTTTTACATGTGGGCCAGGGCCCGTCTTTCAAAGAATTTGCTTATTATGGGGATCAGGACTACTGGACAGTAGTCGTTCAGGGACCTGGCCGCTGCCTGTTTTGGAACCGAGATGGTGGGACAACAATGGAACGTCGGCATGTTCTAAGGAAGTGTTGAACAGGCTGGTGAGCACTGCTGCCAGCCTGAACAGCGAACACACTGAGCTATGTGTAAGCATCCTACAATTCTAAAACGTTTACTCAGCATTTCACAGTGTGGTGTTTTGTAATCCCAGACCCTGGACCCCCCATAGAAGAGGAGGAGGCTGGGGTAGCACAGCTGGAGCAGCTGAAGGAGACCGTAAAGCTCCTTCCAAAGAGGAGACAGCATCTGCCTGGGCACCCTGGGTGAGCTGCACCCCTCGACACCATGACTTGACCTGCTGCCTGGAAGATCTCCTCCACATTGACCTGTTCTGGCTCATTCCCTGGTGTCTCTGCCCTAGGTGGTACCGCAAGCTATGCATGAAGATGTCAGAGGAGGGGTGGTCCCCTGGGCCGAGTTTAATAAGCCTGCAGATGCGGGTGACCCCCAAGCTGATGGGGCTGACATGGGACGGCTTCCCGCTGCACTACACGGAGAGGCACGGCTGGGGTTACCTGGTCCCCGGGCGACTGGACAACCTAGAGCCCCAGGAGGACGCCCAGGGGCCAGTATGCCCCCACAGGTGCACCAGGGATGGGGGGGAGGAGATGGGGGGCTACAGGGAGGCAATGAGGTGGCATTGGTGTTATTTCTTATTCTGATTTATTTATGAATTAAATATTACTCGTTTTGGGCTTGATGTGGTTCAAGTACAGAGATGACGTGCACTTTGTCTACGGGTAATGGATTTTTTGTAATCTGTTAAACATGTCCACATTAAGGTCTGCAGTCTTTTTTTTACCTTTAGGTTGTGTTTGGCTCATCATGGGGCCCAAAAAATAAATTCCTCCCACTGAGATCATGTCATTAGCGGTTATCGTTTCTCACATTTGATGAATTTGGTGTCATGATCACTGCAGAGCCATTGAGGCCCTGTATAGGGAATACTGCGAGAGGAATGGCACGGACCAGGCCCTGTTTGTGGACAAGCCTGTCTCTGAGGACCTGATGCTGACGGACAGCACCGTGTGGCAGACTGTAAGAAACACTTCCCATCTTCATGGCTTACACCAGGGGTCTCCAACTCCGGTCCTGGAGAGCTACCATCCAGTAGGTTTTCTGTCCCACTTGGCTACTGATAAACCACACCTGTTCCTGGTATTTACCTGAGAACAGATGTGGCTCATCAGAAACCGAGTAGGATAGAAAGCCTACTGGACGGTAGTTCTCCAGGACTGGAGTTGGAGACCCCTGACTTACACAAACTGTCTTTAGTTAGTCTTCTGCCCTTATTGAAGTGGTCACCTGTCTTGTTTTATATCTATTGTAATCCAGCAGAATTCCCCTTTAAATCAGGGTTATTCAAATCATGGCCCTCGAGGTCCAAGCACTGCTAGTTTTCCAGCCTTCCTTTACCTGTCAGTCAGGTGTGAAGCCTCTGACCAGTCAGAATCAGGACTTATTAAACTAACTACCTGGGAGAACTGAAAACAAGGCCTGGATCTGGAATCGAGGTCCAGATTTGAAGAACCCTGCTTTAAATCATTAAGAACTTGAGAGCAGGGAAGCTAAATTGTTGACAAAGATGGGTTTTAATGACTTCCAGCTAAGTCTATGGAAGCATCTGACTTGAGCTGTGCTTTTGAGACCCAGAGGACACAGTTCCCCTTGTATTCTGTAGGTGGAAGAGCTTAGCTTGCTGGAGAAGGAGGATGACCTCAAAACAAGGAGTACCAAGAGCAAAAGGACAGAGGTATGTAGGAGCTTCTTTTGTTGAGGATTTGGGTCGACAGGTCCTCTGCCTTTTAATAACCTCTATGTGTCACTTTGCGAATAGGAAGCAAAGGCACCGAAATCAGCAGGGAATGAGGCCGATTGTCCCTATCACCGGGGTAATGGGCCGTACGATGATGTTAGCATCCCCGGGTGCTGGTTCTTTAAGCTTCCGCATAAGGTGAGTGAAGCTCTGTTAGCTGTTCTGAGGTCCTGCTGTGAGGCTTTTCCCTCCCAGCCCTAGAAGCTGCCAGCTAATGAGGTCTTCATCTCCGCATCAGGATGGCAACGACAACAATGTCGGGAGCCCGTTTTCCAAAGAATTCTTGTCCAAGATGGAGGATGGTACTCTGCAGGCAGGGCGTGGAGGCACCAACGCTGCCAGGGCTCTGGAGATTAACAAGATGATCTCGTTCTGGAGAAATGCGCAGAAGCGAATCGGGTAAGTGCGCCGTCAGCAGCAGCAGGTTACTGCCAAATTAAGGGCTGGCTGGAGCTAAGCTGCCGTTTCCTGTCATACAGCAGCCAGAAGGTAGTGTGGCTTCGGAAGGCAGAGCTGCCCCTCCCTGTCAGAAGGTAGGTGGAGAGGCCATCAGCGGCCACCATGCGGACGAGGGCTCCGCGATACCCCATCCTTATGTCTATGAAATACGGCTAGCAGAGCGTGCCACCTGTTCCTGGTCTGGTTCATCCTGGAAGCGAAAAAGCAGTGAACTGGCAGTGAAGAACGGGACTGCTCGCCAGCTACAACATCTTTTGAAAGGGGTGATATTGTAGTATCACAAAGACGTGGGCGGTGTGGTGGTGCTGTTTGCAGTTTAAAATCTGACACGTTTATTAAACATAAGGATACATTGAATTTATTTATCTGTTTTTATTTTAGCCGTACTGCTAATCCGTTTACGAAAATGTGGCCATATGAAAACGTCTGTGTAGCACTGAAAAGCCGGCGTCCAGGCAAATGTTTATGCCTGTTATCTAAATCCCAGGAGATTATTGCACGTGCGCCATGAAATTGCGATGTGATACTGCGCAGCCCTAATCCAGATGTGTGGAGAGGATGCTGTAACCTTTATCAGATGAAACCTGTCTGCGTTCTCTGCATCAGACATGCCGATTTTGATGAGGAGAGTCAGTACGGTGCCATCCTGCCCCAGGTCATCACTGCAGGAACCGTCACACGGAGGGCTGTGGAGCCCACCTGGCTCACCGCCAGCAATGCCAGGGTAAGCGCCGTGCTCGCTCCGGTGGCTTGGGTCACCCCGCGATGTCCCTCAGGCTGGCTCCTGGCAGAGGGGGTGGGTTAAGGAAGCTGGCGTGGTGAGCGGTTGATGTGCTTGGCAGTGTGACCGCGTGGGCAGCGAGCTGAAGGCCATGGTGCAGACGCCCCCTGGGTACCATCTGGTTGGGGCCGACGTAGACTCCCAGGAGCTGTGGATCGCTGCCATCCTGGGCGAGGCGCACTTTGCGGGCATACACGGTACCATCGCATCGGCATCTTGGACTGGATTTTGCCGTGAATAACTTATGTAACAGATTGGCAACAGGGGACTTTAGTCATTCTGACTAAAATCAGGTGGCGGACTAGATCAGAAATGAAGACATCTGGTGGTGCCTGAGGACTGAGGTTCGAATCCTGTGCCCAAGAGAGTATATCAGCACCAGTAGCCCCTTGAGTGAGGCCCTTAACCCCAACGACTCAAGCAATGCTGTATACTGGCTGGCCCTGTTCAATGATCAAACTTTCCTTACTTGAATGTTATCTTGGACGAAAGAATATGATTAATAACTGTTATACAACAATGATGATGATGATATTCAGTTATAATAACCAGCGAAATTATTACTATAATTAAGTCAAAACTGACTTGAACATCCAACAGATAAGTCAAGCATATGCACTGAACGCAAAAAGAGCAAAGCTGGACCTCTTCTGCAGCTGCAACCTCTTAGATTGTCCCTTAATTATTTTGGGTCCAGTCGACTGTGGTTGGACTGTCATGTGCTGCGGACGTCCTGTGTTGTGGGCGTGACCTTACGCTCAAAGGACTATGTTATTATCACTGTGATTGACAGGATGCACAGCCTTTGGCTGGATGACTCTCCAGGGGAAGAAGAGCCAGGGCACTGACCTGCACAGCCGCACTGCTCAGGCCGTGGGCATTAGCCGCGAACACGCCAAGGTCTTCAACTACGGCCGCATCTACGGTGCTGGGCAGCCCTTTGCCGAGCGGCTGCTCATGCAGTTCAACCATCGGCTGAGCCAGGCCGAGGCAGCGGACAAAGCCCGGCACATGTACGCTGTGACCAAAGGCCTCCGCAGGTACCATCTGCCCCCGGGGGACGGGGGGCCCAGGGTAGCTGGCCTGGGGCAGAGTCGGCTGATGCCTGCGTCCCCTTCTGCTGTTCAGGTACTGCCTGTCCAAGGAGGGAGAGTCATTGGTGCAGCAGCTCCAGCTTGAGGTCGAGCGCGACGAGAGCGGCTCCGTGTCCCTGCAGCAGCTCCGCAAGATCCAAAGGCTGGCCTCGCAAATGTAAGTACAGCCTGCCTTCTAGACATGCCTGTCAGACGCCGAATAACATCCATAGGCTGGCCTCGCAAATGTAAGTACAGCCTGCCTTCTAGACATGCCTGTCAGACACCGAATAACATCCATAGGCTGGCCTCGCAAATGTAAGTACAGCCTGCCTTCTACACATGCCTGTCAGACACCGAATAACATCCATGTATTGTGTTTCAGTGTGTTGTCACTAAATGGGACCTGTGTCATGTTTGTCCCTGAAGGTCACGGGGACGAAAGTGGGAAGTGGTAGAACAGCGAACCTGGGCGGGGGGCACAGAATCAGAGATGTTCAACAAGCTGGAGAGCATCGCCCACTCCGAGGCGCCATGCACACCTGTCCTAGGCTGCCGCATCAGCAGAGCACTGGAGCCCAGGGTCGTCAAAGATGAGGTGGGGGCTTAATCGGTTGGACAGGCCAGTCAGTTAAAAAATGTCAGTGCAGGTTACTTTAAGGGCTGTCACTATCGATTATATAATAATAATAATAATCAATCCTTTATTGTCCCCGTGGGGAAATTCTTTTTACGCCTCCCTCAACTTGGTCTTTGTAGATCAAGCTGTCCGCGAAGGGCAGCCACCTGTAGCGGCGCCCAGGGAGCTGGGGGTTAAGGGCCTTGCTCAAGGACCCGCAGATGTTCAAAAAATATATTAATTGGTTATATGTAGCATATTATGTAAGACGACGTGGCTAAGCGACGGTGCTAACCTTCGTTTTAGCAGCGATTATTTTGACATACAGGGATTGTAGAAAGTAAATTAGCAAAATACTTTGTGAGAGTGACAAAGACAAGCCAGGCTACTCCTAGAGGCTAAATAGCACGTATATGTGGCTAATCTCGCAATACTGGGTGTCCTTCAAACCTTAGTGTCGTCTTTTAAGATGCATTTGCATTGCAGTCGAACGTTTAAGTTCTGCTTTGCCCTTCTGACAGACGGATGCATTTTCATTCACTTTCCACACGAGGTGCTTCCACAGAACTGATGCTTTTGCTCATTTGGACCCTTGTCTGCTAGGCACCGTCTCCCTTCCGCCACATTACACAGGAATCGAGAAGGAAAATTCTAATCAATGCTTTTTTCCCCAGTAATCAAATTTAAAAATAGCTTTTTAATCCTTGTGGGGAAATTTTTACGCCTCCGTCAACTTGCTCTTTGTAAGCAAGCTGTCCGCGAAGGGCAGCCACCCGTAGAGGTGGCCAGGGAGCTGGGGGTTAAGGGCCTTGCTCAAGGACCCACAGACGTGCTGAGGCTTTCAACCAGCAACCTTCTGATTACAGGCACACAGGCTTAGCCCACTGAGCTGCACGCTGCAAGTAACAAACAGGTAGCACATTACGGCTCTACTCTCTTAGGTACCAAATGCTTCCATGATGCTGCTTACTGTGTAAATTCCAGAAACTCATGTCGGCACGCACTGCTGCATGTACAGAGGTCAGGGTGCTGACAGCCGTGTCTTCATCCGTCTTAGTTCATCACCAGTCGGGTGAACTGGGTGGTTCAGAGCTCAGCAGTGGACTATCTCCATCTGATGCTGGTGGCCATGCGGTGGCTGCTGGAGGAATACGACATCGACGGTCGGTTCTGCATCAGCATCCATGACGAAGTGCGCTACCTGGTGCGCAGCGAGGACCGCCACCGGGCAGCATTGGCACTGCAGATCACCAACCTGCTTACGAGGTCTGTGGCCGTGCCGCGGAGGCGCTCGCCTGCTCGGCCCCTGCCTGCTCCAGTTACCTGCATCTGCCCTTTCTGGAATATTGTTTATTTACCGGCTCAGAGGTGTTAAGAATGTATAACATGGATGACACTTGCTGTCACCAGATCCATGTTTGCCTACAAGCTGGGCATAGAGGACCTGCCACAGTCGGTGGCCTTTTTCAGCGCCGTGGACATTGACCAGTGTCTGCGTAAGGAGGTCAACATGGAGTGCTGCACCCCGTCCAACCCCACAGGGATGCAGCGGCGATACGGACTGGCCCAAGGTGCGAGTCCCGCCCCCAAGCACACCATTAACACAGCTACAGTTTGAACTCTGTGGACCATATATTTAGTGATTGAGGTACCATAGACAAGTACAGTATTTGCTTTTTATTTATATAAATGTTCTTGGAACTGTTAGCAGGTTATAATACACCATTACCTCTTAAAAAAGGGGGAACAGAGAAAGGGAAAACCTACAGGATTAGAGTAAAGAACCACTGCAAAGGGCACATTAACTACTGGCTTTATGAACAAGTAGAAACAAGAGCAGCTTTATTTTCGCAGTGCTGTAGCTGTATAACCACTGAATGCTGTGAACTGTGTGCAGGTGAAGCCCTGGATATCGACCAGATCATAGGAATCACCAGAGGCAGCTTGGAGAAGGGCAGGTAGAAGATCGGAGACGTCCGGGGCTCGTGGGCTCTAAAGCCTGGAGCTCCATCTTGCATGAGGACCAGCGTGCTGTCAGCAGGCTGAGCTGCTCACTTTCTCCTCTTCTTCTGGGGCTCCCCACTCTCCTCAGCATCTTGAGACACTGTCGCCTGAAGAAGCACAGCGGTCGGCTTCAAACTGGTTTGGAAATTAAACTGAAGGAAGGGCTTACTGCTGTGTTAGTTACGATGCTAACACCAGGGCTTCTTATCAGGTAGAGCAGGGTCCTACCTCTTCGCTTTCCTGCAAGGCCGTCTCCAGCACAGCTGCGTTGATGCGGAAATCCCTGGATGTGCTCAGCTTCATGTACTGCATGAGGTTCACCTGGCAAGGGGCGGGTAGGTCACCCAGACCATCAGCTACCATAGACAACTTCCACGGTTAACCAGTATTAAGCCCGCGTAGCCTGGTTTAGTTAAAGCCAGCCCTGCCAATGGCAGCATACCTTTGATTTCTTTGAGAGCAAGATGAGGAACTTCTCATACTGCTCAATGCTGAATATGAGGTTGGGGATGGCCTTGGTCTCCCGCAGTACTTTTGCCTGAATATGGAGGGTAAAAAGATACCAGGTTCACCACAAGCCTCAGGCAACAGTCGCTGTTAATAAATACTTATTTTGGCCGGGAAACAAGTACTTAAGTTTATTTGCATTTGGACATTGGTGTCTTTCTTGAGCCTAAACCTGCAGCTGCCAAATGACTGCATTTGATAGACACAGCTTGCATCACATACTGGTCCAATTTTCCTAACAGCACATAATCCAGCCTCTAGAGGGCAGCAGAGAGGCTTACTGAGGTCATGGCGACAACTTCGTCCCTCTTGGTTTTCTTTTCTCTTGTCGAGCTCTCCGCCTCCCCGCTCTGCCAGATAAGACACCACAGAGGGTTTACTGCGCTGGTGGAGCGGGGCTGACATGTGGCCCGCAGACCAGAACACACGGACGCAGCGATACGACACTGAACCATACCTGGATGTACGTGATGAGGGAGTAACACTGCGGCGTCAGGTGGGAGCCAGACAGCTTCACCTGCTCAGACAGAGTGTTTGAGAGGGTGTGTAGGGGGACAGGCAAGCAGAGCTTGGGCTGGGGCTGACTGGACTTACCAGCTTCTCAAAACGTGAGGGCAGAGGTCTTCCCTGACTGGAACACAGCTGAATGTACTGCAGGAGGAAGGGCGCACGGGAGCTCGTTTCCGAAATATTCCAAACGCCTTGGTTAATGATTTACAGCGATGCCGATTCCCCCCCCCCCCGAGGAGAGCAGGCTCTAGGGCTCCTCTGACTCACGTATTTGGTGAAGGTGGTTAGCAGGGAGTAGGTGCGCGTCAGCTCCTTCAGCAGGGTGTCTGTGTAGGACCCGGGCGGCAGTGCGGTCTGCACCAGCTCGTTCAGCGCCGTCAGCAGGGTGCCCAGCTGCAGAGTCACGGCCTTCTCCACGGGATCCTGCTGGCGGCCAGACAGAGCCGCCTCTGCCGACCACAGTGAGGGGCACCAGGCTCAGACGGCCGCAGGCGGGGGGGGAGGCGCCAGCTGTGAGCGGGTCTGCGGGCCCGCAGGGGACGATCACGTACCGGAGCTCTCCCCGTCTGTACAGGGGTCCAGCCTCTTTCTGCCAATCAGCCAGTCCACTTCATCCAGGACCTTCTCAACTTGGGTCAGGACCAGGAGCTGGAACGGGGAGAGTCAATAACGAACATGAATTGCGTGTGCAGCACTTTGGCCCAGTTCTGGGGGTGGTCACTCACGGCCGTGGGAGCTGCAGTCTTCATGTTGACCACAGCAAAGTGAGACTGCTTCTCCACCTCCACGTCCTGTTGGACAGAAACCAGAGCCGGTGAAGTGATGCTGAGTACGGGGGGCAGCAGAGGGTGTGCGCTGAACGTACCTGGTCCACGTCGCCCAGCTGGCTGTGGATGTCCTGAGAGAGCTCCCACAGCACAGTGACTGGGCTCTTCCAGACCCAATGCAGACTGAACAGCAAAGAGAGCAGCCCCCGGCAGAACGGTGTGTCCTCTGTGTGTGTGGGGGGGGGGGGGCACAGGAAAGACCTTAGTGTACAGACGATTTTTGTGCTTCATACTTCAAATAAAATGCACTGAAATGCTGCGTGTGTCCTGACGTGCTCAGTCACTCACCGAAACTGCTCTCCTTGCAGATCTTCACAGTCCATGTGAGCATCTGCTCAAACTGCGGGGAGAATTTGCAGGGCCTGTTTACAGGGTCACACAGCTTCTCTCATTGTGACAGATGACATCCAGCGGGAGGCCCTGACTGCGCGGTGAGCACTGGTGGTCTACCTGGGCAGACGACGGCTGCAGCTGCCGCGACAGCACACTCAGTAGGCTGAGCAGGACCTGAGCCTCCTTGCTGTTAAAGTCCTCCTCCTCACCGCTCAGCAGGGTAGCCAGCGCCCTCTGGGGGAGGGAGAGAGAGCGGCTCAGGGGCCAAGCACTGGGAGCCGGCCTGTGACCCTCCTTAAAATGGCGATACCTGGAACTGACGGATGTAAAAATCCATCTTCTCTGTAATGTTGACATTCTCCTCTGGCTGTTGGTCCTCTTCATTTGCAGCCCCTACAAGAAAATGGTTCGATTTTGTTTATCCATTTCTGAAAACGTCTGTGGGCAGAGCGGTGGCTCTGAGGCTGGGGATCTGTGCCGGGAATCGGAAGGCTGCTGGTTTGAATCCTGTGAATGCCAGGAGTGGTGAATCCTATTCACAGGGAAATTTTTGGGGGCTGGTGGCAGGATTGGCACTGCAGCCACTGGAGGAAAAAAAACAAAAAAAAACCTCACACTGGTCCATAAGGCCTAGTGTGGTGCTGAGGTACCACTTGCCCCATGGCTGTACTCAGGTTCTCATCCCCGAGATGGTTTCTTGTGTGGCGGGTGTGACAGCACACTGCATAAGTACGCGCTTCCTTACCTACCTACATCTTTGTTAAAAGTGAAACCGTATGCAGCTGCTGTGGTTTCTCACCAATTGCGGACAGGAAGTGACCCAGGCGGGTGGGATAGCGCTGCAGTGCTGTGCGGAAGCTCTTTAGCACCCCCTCCAGGCAGAGCAGGGAGATGCTCCTGCCCTTCTCCTTCTTGCCACCCTCCTCCGTCGCAGGTGAAATATGAAGGTATCGCCATAGCAACACGCTGGACAGGGACAGAGAACAAAGCCTTAACGCCGCTATCAGAATCAGCTTTATTCGCCAAGTGTGCTGGGGCACACAAGGAGTTTGCTTCCGGCTACTTGAGACTCCCTAGTACACAGACAATAAATGACACTATGCAAGAAATAAAGTCCAAAGAGTTACACGATAAAACCACAAATGTGCTTCAAGAACACTCAAAGGAAGCCGGACTACATCTCTGACCTGGTGATGTCACAGAGGTGCTGAAAGGCTTTATCTGCGTTCTGTCCATCTGGACCGTCCGTCTGTCCAGTCTCCTCCAGGTGCTGGACCTTCTGCAGGGCAACGCTAACCACATAGCTCAGGAACTCAGGACTGGAGCGGAGCACGGACAAGCCGTCCTCGCGACTCAGCGTGGAGTCTCTGGGGAAGACGACACCGTACGGCGTAACTGGCACATCCTGAAATGGGCGTGCCGAGTCCCAGTCTTGGTTCCACCGCCATTTTCACGGGGAACCAAGTGTTTGCGCTTTAGTTGTGATTGAGTGTGTGAGGCATGCAGGGGCACCTGAAGAGGCCTTTGAGGAGAGTCCCTACGCAGCCCAGCGACAGCAGGCTGCGGCCCGGCTTGCTGGAGGAAGCTTTGCCCTTACTGCACTTCTCCTTAAGCATCTCAGACAGGCAGTGATAGCCCTTGAAGAGTTCCAGCAGCTCCTCCAGGCGACTCCGGCTGTAGGAGGACATCTCGCTACAGTGAGCATGTCATCCCCACAATGTCGCTGGCAGATGAGAGCCGACCGTGCCGGAAGCGGGTACCTGTAGTTGGCACAGTGGAAGGTGTACTCCATGAGAACTTCATACACACCCGACACCAGTAAGCCATAGATGCTGTTCTTCACCCCGACGCTGGATGACAGGGAGAAGTCTGCCGATTTGTCCTGGAGGTGGAACAAACAGTGACACGTTATGCAGGAAAATAAACGTGCCACATTCACACATGCCTTTGTTACACCTGCCGAGTCTGTTTTACATTGAAATTTTCCAGATAAGTGCTGAGAGGTTTAAGCCCACGAGTCCAAAGACCTCGGAAGCTGTTTGGATTGGATGTGGCTGCAGTGACAAACCAGCTCGAAGTCCTCCAGCTCACTCTTGATCATGCGCCTCGTCATGCTGTCCAGTATGGCTTGCAGCTCCTCGTGGAGCCCGCCTTCCTCCTCCTCCTCGTCGTCATCTTCATCAGCCCGGCTCTGGTTCTGGAGCTCCTGGTGCCAAACCAGGCAGTGCGTCGTGCAGCTCAGCAGATGAGCCTGGAAATAAAACACAAGAAACATATAAATAATAAAAAAAAAAAGTGTTCAAGAATTCATACACTTATCCATCCATCCATCCTAATAACCACTCATCCTGTACTTGGATACAGATTTGTCACGGAGCACAAGGCTTTATCCAAGGCTAGCATTCCGCTAAGCTGTACTGCTGCATGAGTAGACTGCAGTGAATGCAGCATACCAATGGCTCCAGAAGAAAGACACCGTCTCCCTGTGCAGTGATGCAGTTCTCCATTTTCACAGGTGGCAGCAGGTCGGGTTCAGGCTCGTAGTAGCGTTGTAGCTGCCAAGCATCAGGGACACCCGTTAAAATCCCACCACAGCCAGCTGCAGGAGGCAGGACTCTGTAGGCTGCTCCTTCTCACCTGGGACAGAAGCGTCTGCATGATGGAGCTGGCCAGCTGGGAGTTGCGGCGGAGGACGTCATGGAACCCCTGAAAGCAAGAACAGCTACTGCGGCGACGTGGAACACAGGGAGCCCTCAGCAGGCAGCGAGGCCTCACCTCATACAGCATGAGTCGCACATCCGCCTGCTGGCTGAGGCATCGCCTCAGACTCCCCAGGATCTCCAGGCAGAAGGCCTCATTGGCTGCGGAGTTGTAGCGCGAGTGAACGTCCACCTGGATCTGTGAAGTCACACGCGTAGATAAAACACAGGGCCACACATCGTTTCCATCACGACTAGAAGTATCGACTGTTTAGTGGCCAACCTGGCTGGAGGAGACATTCTGACTGGCCTGGCTGCAGGACAGACTGCCCAGGACCTTGAAGTTCTTCAGCAGCAGCAGGAACCCAGTCACAGCTGACTTCCGAGCCTCCAGCTGACTGCGGAGACAAAGCAGACACAGAGCTCTTGGCTTCCTGGACTTGGGGGGGGGGAACAGGAATTTGACAGAATCTTGGCTGAGAGAAGCGGGGAAAAGAAACTTAAAACACACACCTGGAAAATATGGCCTTCCTAAGCACAAGGATTAGGGCGTCTTTCATGTTCATGCTGACTCTCAGTAGGGGCTACGAAGAAACAACGCAGAAGATGCTCACGTCTGACACCACGGACCCTAGGGCTCTGCTCATACGGCTTGGTGCGGCTCATGCCTTTACCTGGACAGCTTTGAGAAGGCCCTGCACCGTGCTCAGAGGCAGGTAGGACAAGTTGTCGAAGGTCTCCATAACTTTGGAGGATGACTCCAATAGAATCATAGGTGCAGACACAACGATGTCTGCAAATAACTCTTAAAAAGGAAACATAAATGCTAAATCAGGATAAAAAGCACCAAAACTCTGGCAACTGGACAGGAAGCAGACGCCGAGTGTCCCCACCTATAAAATGAGTGACTGGAGCAGCCGTCTTCGTCACCAGCCGATTCAAGACTTGCTCCAGAATCTCACTTCTAATTGGCTCGTGCATCTGAGAAATGAGAATCTGTATCAGTAGACTGTTATATAATTTTTAGAAAGACTAGTTACTTTAGCTTGTGCAGATCAAGGGATGTCTGCAAAGAGAGCAGGCGATTCCCTAAGCCGAGCCCCCAGGGCCGTAAGGCTTTGGCCGACGTACCTTAAATCCTTCCAGGAGGATACGGGAGCCCAGGCGGCAGGCCTGCTGGGTGGGGCTTTGGCCCGCACTTGCCGTCGCCTCAGCCACCTTCCCAAATGGTCCTGGTTTGGGCCCAAATGAGTCCATGAGAATGAACCCTAATTGCAGGAGTCCCTGAGTGACGTGGTCCCAGCCAAACACACTGTGATGGAAAGAAGAGGGAAAAACGTGCATTTGACAGGAGTCGCTCAAGTCCAGCAAGGTCACTCCCTAAGAATGGCCCCCACCTGTTCCTCACAGTGTCCAAGACAGCCTGCGCCACACCTGGGCAGGGGTCCACAAGCCCCCGAACAAACCCGGAGCCTTCCTGGACCTGCTTGTCTCTGAAGTTCTTCAAAATGGCCGCCTTCAATAAGGCAAAGGCCTGATTAAAACGGGAGAGACAGAACGGTGAGCATATCAACCCCACTTACACTCGTGGAGCTTTTGTGCATGAGGCCAAAATGCTGAGAAAGACTGTGACCTGCTCCTCGTAGCGCTGGATCCTGGCTACGGACAGCAGCAGAGCCACGCTAAAGGGGCGCAGCTCGCCCAGCTCCCCCGCTCCTGACTGCTAAACAAAGACAAGTTTGTGCTCCGTCGCGCTGAGCTACCATGAACGATTATACAAAAGGGACTAAAACATCGGTCAAGCCACAAGAAACACAGAGAAGATGGAGAGGGAATGACCTTAATATTCTTGAGAAGCTCCCTGCCCAGCTCATGGTCCAGTCGTACAGCAAACACCGTGTGCAGGATAGTGGTGCCCTGTACATGCCGCAGCTGGTCCTGAGGGATGGACTGGAATTCCACATCCCTACTCCTGCACACAGCCCAGGAGATACGGCTCACCACCATGGGATGCAGAGCATTTACATTTCAACTATGTCACACTGACCCAGCAACTGGAATGAGCCACCATTTTGCTAGGTCTATGACGGGGTTCCCCAGTCCTGGAGGGCCAGAATCCAACCCACTGCAGACCTCCCTGCTCAAACACATCTTACTGAGCTGCCTACCAGGTTTAGCAGGGTCTGTCTGAGCAGGGAAATCTACAAACTGTGGTGCAGACTGGCCCTTCAGGACCGGAACTCGGGAACCCTGGTCTATGAGGAGACTCTCGGGACAGCTGATAGGGACAGTGTCACGGGACACTGCTTGCTGGGAAAACTCACTGGCTGTCCCTCTGTTCCTCCCTCTGATGCTGGTCCTGCTCATTAAAGTACCTAACGATACCTTCCAGAACTAGTTTCTTACATCCCTGGTAAGAGGAAACACAGATTAGGAGTCGTCGTACTAGGCTACCATACCATTAAATTCCAATTACTATGGCATGTACACATTAAAATGACCTTAACACAAGAAAATAGTGCCCAGACCTTAGTGGACAACAGCAGAAGCTGATAGACCAACGGAGGAACCTCTTGCAGGTCCAGTTTGGGAAACATCCTGAGCACCTTCTCCACCACAAACTGTAGCTCCTCAGTCGCCAGAGGTACATCCCTTGGGTCAGGGGTGGAGCACAGGTGAAAAACCAGCAACTGGCCTCCCTACAATATCCATACTTACTAGCTAGAGAGGGAGAACATACCTGAACATGGAGGTGAGGTGGATGACACACTGTGGGTCCCATCTGTGAGGAGACACAGTGTAAGAGCCAGACAGTTTCTAACCACAAGTGGCATTTGTCCAAAGGGTCATATTTTATAAAACCAAACCTACCTACTGGAGCATAAACTGTTTATAAGCTGCTTCTTATATTCATTCCCACTTAACTCTCCTTGGGAAAGAAAAAAGAAAAGATGTTTCATGTTGTCATTCATTAGTTTTGCTGCTACCTAGAATATTTTATTAGAACTTAGAAAAAGAAGAAAAGAAAATCAATAGTTTAGTAAGAAATTCTTGAAGCCAATGGTGTGCAGGGTTATTAGACCCTGGGGGTATGCCAGACTGTGACTGGCAGAGCAGCACACATTGACCCCCAACCACTCTGGCTTTGCTCCATCACCATATCACTGCACCACCAGTGCACAGGACTCTCCCAACATAGCTCTCTCCAGTGGCACTGCTGCACGAGAGCAGTGTACCTACCCTTGCTATAGGCTACAATGTCGGTGGCTGATAGCGCAGTGAGGATCGTGGGGAAGAGTTCCAATGACTTTCCACTGCTCATGTTGCCGACCTTGATGGCATCCACAATGAGAGAGGCAAGGTGTGCCAGCGAAGGGCCAGAGAGGTGTGGCACCTGTGACTCGGATGGACAATGTGTAAAGGTTAGTTCAGAGTGTATAGATTTTACCTGTGTATGCATGTTCAAATTCACATCTGTTCTTTTCCTCTTGGGAATTTAAACTTGGAAATTTCCAGATCTAATTGCATTTCCTATCAACTGTAACACTGTCTATTTCCATGTAATCCTGTGGGATAAGTGTGCTGGGAAAGACTTAGATCTGACCAGCCATCTTACCTCCAGCATAAGGAGCCCGATAATGTCAGACACCACTTCTGCAGAAATGTCTCCAGATTCACAGAGCGGGACGCAGTGCTTGTAAACCAGCAGTCTACGCTCCATACCCACCTGGCTGCTTACTGGGGAGCCTGACAACACAAACACTGCTCACTGGTGATGCAGTTGGGAAGTAGTAATGGTTGAAAACGGGTTCATTCAAACTGTTACCTTTGAAAATGGCTTTGATCACTGGTCCTATGCTCTTTCCTTTCAAAGCGGACTGTGTGATCATTGCAGTCAGCTAAGGGGAGATTCCATAAGCAGTGAGAATCGACTGCATATGTAAATATACAGTAACACTGTAGACATTTAGCCGCTTCTGTTATAGACTCACTGGAAGCCAACAAGATACTCAGTAACACATCATTAACACGAAAGTTCCAAATGAAAAGTCAGAAGAATTTCTGTCACCATCTTACTTTGTCATCTGCCAAAGTTGAAAGATAGTTCTGGAGCTCTTGTGATGCCTCTCCTCTTAAGAGGGAGACCAGCTTCTCAATCTCAGCCTTCATTTCTGACAACTTCTGCGAATCAGTCCGAAAAGGGCAGATAGGGCAGCGCACAAAGGCCGCACGCTGGCTGTTCG
Organism: Cyphomyrus plagiostoma; assembly: GCA_019775915.2. Taxonomy (NCBI): domain Eukaryota; kingdom Metazoa; phylum Chordata; class Actinopteri; order Osteoglossiformes; family Mormyridae; genus Cyphomyrus; species Cyphomyrus plagiostoma. Next base: position 13,290,374 of record JABFEA020000021.1, on the reverse strand, counting down.
GCTGCGGCCAGAAGGACGTGGAGCACTTAAAAAGGTCTGAAACAGTTATGAATGTTTAATGTCAGGACTTTGGGGACAATGTCTTGGGGATGTCTAGCACTTACTCGGCCTGCTTTGGCTGAAGCAGTGCGCGCAGGCTGTCATAGGATACAGTCCCGCTAACGTATAAACTATCCCACAAAAAAATCACACATGCCACTTAAACGTAAAACAACATCATTTTGCCAGAAAACTTTAGTTATAAAAGCCTTTAGGTGGATAGTAGCAAAAACCCGCCAAACGTGACACAAAAACGTGCCAGTAACACAGTTTAGGGCTGCCTTTCATTCACGTAGGAATCCCCCGCATTTCATGTCCGTGAGGATTTTACTGTCCAGAACCGGCGGGTTGGGTCTTACCTTTATCACCGATCAAACTTCTGCAGCTTAATCCATACACATCCACCATCAGCGAGCTAAACAAAATCAAGCCGTCCCGCCAGTACACACAGCGGATAGAAATCACACCCCTTCCTGTCGGACGCCGCGGAAGAGGCGGTCTCTGAGCGCTTATCCGGAGTTGCTCTCCGAGCGCGGATACAGGAGCTCTTAGATAGCGACTCTCTCTAATCAAACATGATGCAGATCCACATAGACAACAAGCCTTATCAAACAGATATATATTTAAAACTGCAATAAAAAATATTGCTTTATACCACCCAGAACTTCAGTTTATTCACAATGTGAAAACCCTTTCTATCAATAGTGTCTTTGGATAATATTTGGGGATTAAGTTTGGTTAATAATTCAATACATGTATTTTGGCATCCTGCATACTTTATATTACTTTAACATTGTTGACTTTGTAATGCAACTTTTGAGGCTCATGACCAATCACGCTCGCAACAATTGCTTTCTCTTACCAAGATTGAGGTAATTCTTGGTAGCGACAGCCAATCATCCGGATGATGGCCCAGATGCCTCTCCATACAGCTCTGTGACAGCCCAGATGCATACCAAGATTTGACCAATGAACGTGTTCTATCATAAAGACCAATCAGAGAGTGGTTAGGATACCTCATGGAATACCAGCAAATAATTTAAAGATGGTTAAAGTGTTGAGAAGATAGTAAAACAGGTCATTTTAATACCTATGCCGTGAGCTACAACTACCTCAAAAAAAATAATTTTCCTAAATGGCGAAATGATCAGTTTTAGAATAGGTTTTAGAAGAGGTTTTATAATGTTTTGTCTAAGAGTTATTCCCCAGTAAAACGTATCTTAATAATGTAACATGAGATATCTTATTTGATGTATAGAGTTGTATTTCGTTATACAGTAGACATGTGAAGCCTTCAGAATCAAATTGCTAAATAATTTGAAGGTAATGACAGGTGAATAATCAAACAAGTGTTAGGAGTAAAGCCAAAGATTTTTGTCCAAGATGAACCAGGTAATTTATATACTTATTCAGCAAACTAGACTGATAACATATTGACAATGGTTTTACATATTTTGTCATTATTACATTAACTCTTTCTAATAAACTCTTCTGCTTTTACTTCATATAAGTATGAACATTTAAGGAACTGAAATTAATCAGTATGGATCAGTATGTTTATTGTATGATGAAATTCAGAAGAAATTTAAAACATTTGTTTCTCCAAGCTTTCAAGTCCAAATTTCCATTCAAGAAGACATTCACAGTCTTGCTATGACGTGGGATGAGTCAGACCACATTTTTTCCCTCTGGTGGGGGCTTGCTGATGCCAACCAGGAAAGCACAGCATACTCCATGTTCCATGAGGCGAGCATTAACAAGGAGCACTTTAGGGCCACATAGAACATTGCAACACCAGGAATGGGAACAACCAATAGGAACACTGTTGTGAACAGATGAGCTAATTGTCCCCTGTTGCTCTGATTCTTTTGCCTTTAGTTGATCTATAATGTTTCTGTTCTTTGTCAGGTGCCTTGCTGGAGCACACTGTCCTGGACAGTGGCCAGAATGTAACGTGATTGTGGAAGAGCTGTTTGTGAAGATATGTCTAGGGTTTCCAAACCCAAAGCACATTAATGCTATTAGACTGTTCAGGTGGACCCTCATCAAGCACATCAGGGACTGAGCAATGCACATGTAATGCAGGAGACCATCATCGAACAGCCAGAACTCAAGCTTTTTGCATCACAAATAGCTGCAAATAATATTGAATTATTATTATTGGCTGCCTTAAATATTTTCATGTGTATGTACTGCAGACATACTTGTGCACAGGAGCATGTTGTTATTCACCATGGAGTGTGATGTTCCTCATCAGGGTATGCATCCTCCAGAGGTACCAGTGTCCAACATCTCAGATAAACAGTCCCGCCCCTGCCCTCACAGATGAGCCTCATGTCTTTGTCCTTCCTCCAAACACCGATGGTCTTGCAAAGACAAAAAGATGACTGTTCATCACCTCACCTGTGATTCCACAGCAGAATCTCCATGCAGCTAGCCAAGGATTTACAGGTCAAGACCTAGTGCCCCTTCCTGCATGCCTCCCAGTCAATCATCCCAGTATTCATGTCCTGTTATTCTTCTTCTTTCCTCCTGTGAGTGGAAACTCTGCGACAGCTGGACCATCTCAGGCCTAATCAGTACTGGATTTGCCTTTCACAACACAACACCACAGGAGAAAGCTGCACAGGGAGCCGACAGGCATACAGACTGATACACATGAAAGAGCGATGTCATCCTGTGCTGAATGTGCAGCAAAGAGAGCATACGGGGATAAAAAAGAAAATCATGAAAAACAATGGCATTCACACGCACACATGTACACGGGCACATATGCATGCACAAATGCACGCATGCACACATGTACATACGCATGCACACACACGCACGCACACATATGCATGGACACACATGCACACACAATTATACCATTTACTTTTCTGGTGTTTGTAGTTTATCTATCTATCTATCTATCTATCTATCTATCTATCTATCTATCTATCTATCTGTCTGTTTTTAAAAATTGTTTTTATTGCTATGTAATTCTGCATATTTTATTCATTTTCTCATAATATATAACACTTATTGATATATACATATATACAATACAATATATGGTGTAATACATTCTCCATATTAAAATAAAAACATCAAAAACATTGAGACACAGATACACTTACACAATTTTGTTTAGTTTTTCAGTGTTTGCAGTTTTATTTATTTGCTAAAATGTAAATCTTTCTAGTTATATCGGCATCTGTTATATATTTATTTACGTGTCTGTATTAATTACTTATTGTTAATTGCTAAACTTGACTTATGTGAGGAAATAAACCAATAGGTATTTTAAAAAGAACTGTTAAGGTAACTAATTTCTTTTTAAATCATTATTCCAATTCAGCGGTCAAGAGATTCGATCTTGCTTCGTTATTAGCGCAAGTTCACATTACTGTGTATTTGTTGAAGCGCAACCAAACCACACACACGTTTAACAACTGATTAGAAAATTCTAGGTTCTATTCCTGGCTAGCTCGAAACACTTTTTTTGTGGATAGTTATTTCTTTCATGAACAGGAAAAAAATATAAATTGCCCTACTACTACAAGCTAGTTTCATTAATAGGAGCCTTGATGTTTTATCAAGAGGATTATTTTTTTAATCGGCAGTGCACGACGGCAGCCAGGTTAATTGTTTGGTTATCTGTTTTCACATCTTTGGACCCCCTGGTACGTTTTAACTGCCTTAATTACATAAGACATTATTAAGCCTTCCCGTGCTGGCGGGATTAGTCATCAACCCCCGGTTGTTTCGTATTTGTAGCAGCGGACAGTCACGTCATCTAGATCGCTCCCCATGAGCACCTCCCCGTATGCGCTGACGTACGCAGATGACGGCTGCGCCTTGGGTCTACACCCGGGCACGGAAAGGGCAAGAGCTATAATCGGGGCTGTAGTCCGATTTAAAGCGGTTGCAATGATGTAATATTGCTCTTTTGATGACTACGGATGGCGGCGTGTGCCAGGCTCTGCGGAGTGGGACAGTCGCGGAGGTGCAGGCGGCGACAGCGGCACAGTCAGCAGGATCAGGACAGCGATTCTGATATGGACGAAGAAGAAGAAGAACGGATCGTGTGCAATACGCAGGCGGAGGCTGCTGCTGGCCATTCGGACACACGACTTTCCGCATCGGGGCCTGCTGTTGTAGGTGACTTGGGCACCGTCACCGCTGGTGCGAACGCCAACGGACTCGGCGTCGTTAGCAGCGGCTCTGGCGAGCAGCCTAATTCGCAGTCCTTGGTGGATCTTCCGCCTGAGCTTCTTGTGGAGATCTTTGGCTTGCTCCCCGGCACGGCGTTGCCCAACTTGGCACTAGTTTGCAAGAAATTCAGGCAGATCCTTAATACTGAAACTATCTGGAGACGGCGATGCATGGAAGGTAAGCCACATATGTGACATTGCAGTCATCGATCACTGTGATTGCCAAGATCAGCACTGTCCGCCCCTCGTCCAGCCTTCGGCGTAGTGTTGGTTCTGGAGAGCTGTCAGGGTGCAGCACCAAGCCGGCCGACAGGCTTTCGCAATAACGCAGGTGACAGCCTGCGCCGACGCGATCTTTCAAATAGTGGCGAGGAATCATTGGCGTGTTTAAAAGCATTTTTGTGACACCGTTAATGGAGATTTCTGGAAATTGATCCTAGATTAAGCTAAACGGATTCACAACGCCGTACTGAAACGGCTAACCGGAGAATAACAATTAGATAATTTTCGCTTAGATGTGAAGCTTATCTGTAAAAAAGCCATTTGGCATATAGGGGACACATGTAGAAAGATTCTCTTGGTAACAGTTTGTGCCGTATGTGATGTTTGCAATGATTCAGTGTATAGTCTTTAATGCAGATGACATTATAGTACGAGATCACATCAAATGTCACGCTGTTTGCAGACTGTTCCTGCTGCAACAATTTGAAACAGTTCTCCTTTGACGTTGATAGTGCATTAGGCTGATTATTAAATGCAAATGTCCCAGGGAGAAAAGTTCGATGTGTGCCTTTGTGGGGCAGGAGAATCGCATAGTGGCCTCTAGGTGCAAAAAATGTTCAGATATTTGCTCGGAGAGCTCAGACCGTCATGCTCCTTCCTTGCTAAGTCGAGGCTTGTTGGCTTAAACCATTTCATTTGCTGCGGCTGAATTAACTGCCAGAGAAGATTCAAAACTGCAAATTTAATAACTCTCTTCCGGTTGAAATCAAGGGGGTGTTTAACTATTCATTTTGTCCATTGCAGTTGCTTGTGAATGTTATTGTCACTGCTGCCGTTAATATATTGTTTCTTCAGTGTCATATAAACACATATAAAGACATGCTGTATGAGAGAATGAACGTAGTGTAAATCTATTTAAAGTAAGATCTTGGTAAACATGGCTAATTGTCTAATTAAAAATCTTTTGACCTCTTGGACTCAATCACACTTGGATAACGGTGCAATTAAACGCATAACATTTGTGATATCCATTTAAGAATTAACCTACAGTAATTAGGATCTGGCCCACTGCCTGATTTTCAACTTTCTTGGTAAGGGTGTGTCGGAAGCATGTAGAGAAAGATCTCACCTCCTTCCTCTCTCGCAGAATTTGGCTTGAAGGGGGACCCGTGCATGATGGAGCAAGTGGGCGTGTCCAGTTGGGAGCTGTACACTAGACGTGAGTCCAATGTCAGCATCGGCCTGCTCAGGCGCGTTATCGTCAGTGCAAACACCTCCTTCTTTGTTCTTTTTACTGTCATCTTGAAGCCCTGCAGTGGATTGCACCAGCTAAGCGTAAGTTCGATCGTAAGGTTGGGTGTAAAGTGTTCCTTAAAACATACACTGAATCTGTTATTGTCATGCAACCGATTTCTTTAGTAGTTCGTAATCTCGAACGTAGGTGCAGATTACGTCCACTATAGGCTACGATCGAATTTATGCTTAGCTGGTGCAACCGCTGCCTGATGTGATCCTCGCTGCAGCCCTTATGGCGGGACGATCATCGTTTGCACCCATACAATACATCTGTGTTCCCTGCCCTGCGGTCCCGCTTTCTTCCTCATGTACTGTACTTGTCCAGGTGTCCATCCTTCAATGGCATCCAGACGCTATGTTAAAGTGCTTCCCGATTGCGAGCGAACAGACTATCGGAAATTTTACACGCGCAGTATGTACGCACGCGCTTGTAAAGACTGCACCCTCTCGAATTTTTGCAGCATGTAAATGAGACGTTTACTTACCAAACGCCGCACTGTAACACACTTAAACTGTATGTTGTGCACTGGCGTGGTTGTAACATGTTCACTTCACCATTTGTGGCACATATGCACCGCATTAACATGTACAGTGATAGCTGCACGTGCGTATGCGTAGTGTTGAACACACGTAACACTTGCATATACTTGTATACACTTGCTTCTGCAATGTGCGATCCACTCAGAACAGCAGGTTGTGAAGTTGTCACCTCAGGGGGGAAAGAGAAAACTAAATTGGAATGTTGTACTTTTGCTGCACGAAAGATGATTCAGACTGATGAGAGCCCTGCATTCTGCTGGTTCCAACCCATTTTCCTGGATTTATTGGTTCAATTAGCAGTTAATTAAATGTTCTATTTATAACTGATCTGTTCTCCAAATTATTGAGGTAAGAATACCAGGTTTACTTGCAATGAGAATAGTTGCCTGTAGCAGTGATAACCTTATTTAGAGAAATAATCCAAGGTAATAATGCACTTACGGTGCTATTTGGGGGATTACGGAAACCACAGTGTCTAATGCTCTGCCGTGAAACTGAGGCCCCTTGGCTCCTTAGAGGCACATTGTTATGCTACAGTAATGCCATAAAGTGCCAGCAGAGGATGTCTTCAGGATCCAGTCTGGGTGCGTCTTTCCTAGTGTTGCTAGTGACTCCCTGGCTGGGGAGCTGTCCTGCCCCTCTTGTCTGCTTATGTGCCAGGAGGGAACATTCAGGGCAGCTCTTGTATGTCCCGTTTTTTTTTTTGTTAAATCTCATTGCATTTTAGGATGAAATTCTAGCCATTAAACTCTGCTCCATTCTCAGCACTCTGGATCATTCAACCTCCTGCCTGTGTTTGGGGGAGGGGGGGGTTTATCTGTGTACATGTTAATTGTCATACCATTTAAGTTGGTTAAAATGATATAAAGAGCTGCATTCAGGAGAGGTATTTTATATTTTTGGGGAAAGAATGACATCTGTGATTTATTAATGGAGGACTGGTTTGAGCAGAGCTCTGTGAAGACTTCCCTGTGTGTGTTGGGCTGGACACTGATTTTGTATATTTCAGTACTGCACCCATACAGACACGTCCTGGGCCTGTGGCAGCCAGACATCGGGCCCTACGGAGGGCTTCTCAATGTGGTGGTACGTAGCGCCACTCTCCCATCTCACTCCAAACGTTCTGGCACACTTCTGCTTGTCCTCGTGATGCGCACAACCGGGGGGGGAGGGGGGGTTGTGTAGAAGGCTAGCTGGCAGATAAAGATGACAAAGCAGGAAGGACTAAAAGATGTGAGGCGGGCGAGCTTACTGCGGCCCCTGTCTCAGGTGGACGGCCTGTTCATCATCGGCTGGATGTACCTGCCCCCCCACGACCCCCGCGTGGAGGACCCCATGCGGCGACGCCCACTCTTCCGCATCCGCATGCTGGGGGAAGACAAGGCGGCCGTGGAGTGCATGTACGGACACCGAGGCCCTCACAGGGGAGACATACAGGTGAGGCGTCGGCGGAGAGCCCCTGCGGGCCCCTCTGGTATGGGGCCCGTCAGAAATGTCTAAACGGGGGGGGGGGGAACACATCCTTCGCTCAAAGACCTCGGGATGACATAAAAGCAGCGCACCATGCCTAAAGAAGGAAGTGTCCGAGATCCAGCGTGATGGGGGCGGTTATTCTGTGGCAGAAGGCTCCACAACAGCTTACAGTGCAAACCACCTCAGAAGATCTGTCGCTCTCTGCGCACCATCATTATGACTGATGTCATAAAACGAGATTCCTCAATGTACCACTAGAGGGTGTACCAGCAGTATACATACTATAGTTTGAGAATTACAGTTCTAGGGGGGTTGCCTTGGCACATACGGGTAAGACTTGTATTGTTACCACATTCCATCGACCCCGGTTTCTGCTACCTTGACCCCAGTGTTGAAGACCGTATGCCGAGATGGCCACGCCAGCAAATGAAACGTGAGGAATTCAGCAAATGGCTAGATTGGCACCTAATCCTTGGACATTAAGCGAAGGATGCTGGGAAGCTCTGGTGTTTGCAGGTCGCTGCCGGGGGGGGGCTGACTGTGACGTTCCCTCCCTGCAGACAGTGAAGAAGGATGAATTCTCCACCAAGTGCAACCAGACAGACCACCATCGCATGCCGGGCGGGCGGCAGGAGGTATGAATGAGTGTCCCCCCCCGTCGGACTGAAACGCTCACTGATCACTAAAGGGTGTGCAGACCCACAGCCAGTTTCCTGACTTTTGTCAGGAACCAGAACTTGAATTTAGCAAAGGTGGCAGTCAGTTAGAAACTTTGCAAAAATACTAAACATGAATGCAGTGAGAGAGTTTGTGTGTAACCTGCAGTATGTGAATTTCCCTGGTGTTCTGAATAGCTGTATATATGTCTGTATGTCTTTACTGCGTTTAGGAGTTTCGCACTTGGCTGGAGGAGGAGTGGGGGCGGACGCTGGAGGACATCTTCCATGAGCACATGCAGGAGCTCATCCTCATGAAGTTCATCTACACCAGCCAATACGAGTAGGTGTATGGTATTACATCACTGGCAGCAGCCAATGGCAGTGCCTCTCACTGGGCTCTTCTTTGCACCACATGCTGTATGACTTTCAGTCCTTTTGAACCCAGAGTATGGGATCCCTTGCCAACCAGCCTCCCGACTCGCATTTCAATTCTCGTTGCTGTGTATATATATATATATATTTTTTTTTTCCATGTTTCACATTTGAAAGTGATTGTTGCCAGGCCACTAAATCAAATGCAGCGAAACACCATAAGGTCATCACGTTCTGTGTGGGGCACATCATGGCCGTCTTAATGCTGGCGCCTCCGTTCTGTCTGACAGCAACTGCCTGACCTACCGGCGAATCTACCTCCCGCCGCGGCAGCCCAGTGATCTCCTGCAGCCCGGCCTCTTCAAGGGCACCTACGGCAGCCACGGCCTGGAGATCGTCATGCTCAGCTTCCACGGTCCATGGGCCCGGGGAACCAAGCTCACCGTGAGTGTCGTCATTCCGTGACAGGCGTCTTCATTTCTGGAGCGTTCTCTTCTCATGCCCCGTCACCTCCCTCAGGGTGACCCCAATGTGCCAGCTGGCCAGCTGACGCTGGATGTGGACCTGAGCCGTCCTGTGCACCTTCCCGAGCTGGAGTCCCAGTGGAGCATGGATGAACTGTCCCGGCTGGTGCTGGCAGTCCACGAGCAGGTGCAGCGCCATTCTCCCTCGGATCCGTCCAGCCTGGATGTGGAACTCGGAGCCGGTGGCAAAGAAGGGCAGATGTCAGGTGCCTCGGGTCAGGGGTCAGAAGTCCCACCGGCCGGCGTGCCCCAAAAACCACAGAACTTCGTGCTGCCGCTTGGAGTCATGGCCCGTAATGAAGTTTACCCTCGAACCTGCAAGATGTGGTGAGATACTTTTTCCTCCCTTTTCTCCCGAATTTATTGATTAACTGAATGCTGACTGGCTGGGATGACCTGATCAACCAATGGACGCTTCCCTGTATGTTGCAGTTTCTATGGCACAGGCCTGATCGCAGGACATGGCTTCACAAGTCCTGAGCGCACGCCTGGCCTGTTCGTCCTGTTTGATGATGATCGCTTTGGCTTCATCTGGCTGGAGCTGAAGTCATTCAGCCTCTACAGCCGCCTGACGGACAGCCTACCTTACGCACAGGCCCCTTCCATGGAACGCTTTGAAGACATGCTGCACAGCATGCAGTCCTGGACTTCCTGACCTCTGGCCATATCCCTTCACCACACCCAAAGCATGCAGACTCATACCTCCATAAAAGCATGGAGACCTCCACTCATACCTGTCACCTCCCTGACAATAAGAAAACATCCGCTTATACATGTCACATGCCAGAGAGAATGCAGACCACTACTCAATACCTGTCACCTCCATAAAATCATGCAGGCCTCAGTGCATACAGGTCTCATTCATTACTTCATGCAGACCTTAGTGCATACAGGTCTCCTCCATAACATCATGTAGACCTCCGTGCATACCGGTCTCCTTCATAACATCATGCAGACCTCGGTGCATACAGGTCTCCTCCATAACAGCATGCAATCATGCAGACCTCG
>JABFEA020000021.1:13251661-13268299 GCA_019775915.2 Cyphomyrus plagiostoma | reverse complement strand
TTTGCACAAGTCTGATGTCAAAGTTAATCTTACTGCATTTATTCATACTTTTGTCTATGAAAAAACTGTGAAGGGATTGGGAGTAACAAGTAATATTTGTAATGAAATACATATCTTATGTGTACTCATAAAAGATTGACCTGTTACTGGGTCCCCTTCGTAAGATAAGCCCCCCAAGTGTACAAGTTTTTAAAAAAAGCCAGTTTTAAACCTCTGAAAAGGTTACCAAAACAGAAAGTAACAGGTACCCCTGTTACACATTTTAATCAGACAGCATGCCTCCCTGTATTCAAGATTGCAGCTGCAAGAGGAAGTGACAGACCAGCCCCCCCCCCCCACCTCAGGAAAAAATCCAATGGTTAAACTTATTAAATGTGGTCTGCAAATTGATCTGCCGGCATGCCGACCCCACTCCCTGCTTGGCACACTTTACCCCCACCCCCCCCAAATAGTCATATTACTGACTCAACAATTCGAAATTGGAACTGGGCCTGAGAAGCGGCATCATTTCCTGCAGCAAAAGCACAGCCAGGTCGGATTTGTATGAGCAGAGTTACAGAGTTACATGTAAAGTGCAATAGTATTTTCACATTAATTCCAGAAATATGATGAGATTCATTAGAGTTACCAAATTGCCCGTAGGTGTACATGTGTGTGACAGGTGTGTGCGTGTTCCTTATGATGGGTTGGCACCCCGTCCTGGGGTATCCCCTGCCTTGCGTCTGTAGCCTGTAGGATAGGCTCTGGGCCCCCTGCGGCCCTGAATAGGAGAAGCGGTTTCAGAAAATACATGGATGGATAATTTAAATTCTTGGTCGTTCACATATTGTCGCACACTTGTGTATCATATAGCCTCCATGCTGAAAAGACAGCAATCACTTGAGCTGAATCAGGAGAGGTAGATACTCGTGCACAAGCACACCATAGTGTTGGAGCCTGGAATTTAAAGTTTTCAACCTAGAGTTCAGATATACTGAAATACTGCTTCACGGGAAGCATGGGATTCCCCAACATACCTAATTCTCTATCAAAAAATGAACAAATTCACATAACCATGCGGAACATGAAGTAATTACTGGTCTTTGGTTGGTTGCTACCTCATTTGCCACAAAGTCAAAAACTTTAAAAAGTAATGTATCGAAATAACATAGTGAGACAGCATCAAATTCGATATTTATTGAATATTTCTTTAGAATGCTACAGGCGTTCAGTTTTTTTCACGGCTTTCTCCAATAGACTGTATCGTGACGCCGTCAATGAACCCCAGTCTTCACACATAGTGCTTCTTGGGCATCACTTGGCCAGCAGGTGTCACCTTCATACGATGTTTCAAATGATGGAATCAGTTGTTTCACTTGTTTCGATCTCTCAAAAGCCCCGTTTCTGTCATCACTGCTAACTCTGCATGCGAAGGGACCGATGTTAATTTCTTATACCTGTTAGTGTTCCATAATGATGACGATCCTCCGGCAAAACCTTCAGCTCTTCCCGTTTTACTAAGCCGGACACACCAGAGCCCACCCTGCGGAACATGAGACGCTTGGTCGCGTCGCTGGCGACTCCGAACAACCCGAGCCGCTCCTTCGGCCTCCTCTCGGCAACGAACGTCAGCACTCCGGCCGGGCGCCGCACCGCTTAGCCCCGCCTACCACCGAAGCCCAGGCCGGGCGTCTCGAGACTATCCGCGCGACAGCCGCAGCCGTTTTTTTTCTCGCGAGGAAGGACGCCATTATCGGAATCGCACAAACAACACGAGAATTCATCATTCAAACGGTAATATAAACCGAGCTTGAGCTGTTCGTGTCCCGCCGCGGGAACCCTGAGCTGAATGTCTGGGTATCGCGGTCCCGCCAGCCGAGACGTGTTAATGGATTTCGCTCGACATTACCAGTAGTCTTAACTGTAATTACGACCAGAAGCCCCGCGACCGACATTTTGCGCCTTTAGCCAGCCAGTAGCGCCGGGGCCTGTGTCGTTAGCCGGCTAGCTAGTTAGCTAGCTGTTTCGTGGAGAATATCCCGTTATCCCCTAATAGCGTCCACGAAAAAAATGCGTGTGTGTTCTGCATCATATAACACATTAGATATTTCATTCAAGATATCATATGATTAAATAATGATAACGGAGGGATATTCGCTAGGGTACACAGCCGACTACAGAAATGCTATGGATAACGATTTGGATCCCGCCGACAAAGTACCCTCTGCCTGACTATTTGGCATATAGAACAGAAATCTAACAAGCAATAATTGTCAAATAATGCTGTGGTCAGATAATTAGCACGAGCTATGTCATTCGCGTGTGTGAGGCAGCAGTCGCCTAACAATTTCTGTTTAATGCCGCTTTTGTGCTTGTCGGACAAATGCCATTCATATTTATTCACGACTTAATAAAGTCCCTGACTGTACTTTCCCCTTATCAGCCGAGTCACACATTTTCAGTTACAAACCACAGTATAATTAAGGTGTAACATTTCCATAGGGTGACATTAAAATTAGCTCCAACCTAAGCCATAGTAAGCCACTAAGAAACTGGGGATCAGCCCCAATCAGACAGGAGACAATATTACTTTGCCTAGGGGCAATTCGCATAGACATTTTAGTTGTGTGGGAGAGCTAGGATCTTCAGAATAAACCGAGCTCTCTGTAAATTCATGCATTAAATAACCTCCGAGGCTCTATGGACATGCCCCCCTCTTATTCCCACTGCAATTTCTGCTATGGTTACAGTCAAATTGTGTTTGCCTACGTCACATTTACAGAAATCCAGGAAAATGGACTATCCAACTATCCAATAAAATTATGTTTATGATTGGAAAACGCAAGATTTTCTGAAATTATTTTTTTGCGTTTTGAACACCAGTTAATTACCGTAATGGCTGCAAATTATTATTATTTTTTACTATGTTAAAGCTTAATTTTATATGCTTGGTTAAAATTCCAGCTAATAGATTGGTTTTCTGACAAAAGGTTTCATATAGGACAAGAGCAATGCAATTTTAAAGATAACTGTTTGACTAACACATGACTGTGTGTGTATACTACCATACAGTATTCAGTTTTTATAAGTAGGGTGTTATTGCCAGTACCGTGGCATATGTTAATTCAACAATACTAAAGTAGGTTAAACGTCAGCTTGACACTAAAACAAAACAGTTGTTCATTATGGTAGGAAAACACAAATATTTATCACATAAAGAAATCCTATATCCTAAGATTTCAGTAATTGAAATTATGCTCTCTATATATAATTCCATGTCAATGACTTCTAAGCAAATTATGATTATTTAAGAACTGGCTTTCCAAGCTTCTGTTTGGTAGCGGAAATTAGTAAAATAGGTTTAAAATGATGCGATCAGTTAATGTGTTAATGATTAAGAAGACATCAGAATTACCCTGGGTGACAAACTGGCGCTCAAGAGCCTTGTGTTACTGTAGGCATTATGGATTTTCACAGTTCATACTCATAATTGGCAAACTTCATTATGATACTTTTTATTGAATGACACATGTAATACTTATAATATGGAATATGATTTATTTGTATATGTTTTCAGGGCATCTGGCTTGAGAGGTAATACAGGGGAGTCATTCTATGGCTTTCTGTGTCCTCTATCCACTTCCTGCTGGCCCATGATTGGTTAATGCCTTACAGAGGAGCTCTGTAGTTAGTGCATTGTTAGGTTTTGTGGCCCCTCCAGTCTTAATGATGTCGGAGCAGGATCTGGTGGAGATGGTTCAAATTGCAGTGGGAGACTTGAACCAAGAGGAACCTCCTGGTAAGATGCTTCCTTGTCCCCCTCATTTTTCTACAACCTGACACCATTAAACTCGGCATTTACAAACTTTTATTTACCCCTGTTATTTGCTGTCACAGAGCAGTATACCCATTAAATAAGATTAAATATAAATCCACTGGTGATATTGATTGCTGCTGAGGATGCTAATTGCTGGTGTGTTTTCTTTAGTTGTGATCGAAAATCATGATGATGGTGATGACAAGCCAGAGAGAAAACGTCAACGGGTGGAAATCAACTGTCAGGATTCCTCTCTGAAGGTACACAACTGTATTATGGGTATGCTGTAATGCACCTTACATTGTGGGGCACAGCACAGTCTGATGCACTACATAGAGCTCTTCCTCCTTCATGTTAGAATTATGCCGTATATATATCTCCATGGAGACAGACACAGATTCTGGGAATGAAGGAAATGAATGTGCATTCCTCCCTGTGTTTATTTCACATAGCCAAAAATTAAGGGTGAAACCTATGTGGGGCTGGTGGGAGGGTATTATCTCCCCTCAGCCTGCTCCACAGAACCTCTTAATCCCTGTGGAGGGGGGTAGGGTTATGCCAGTGTATTTACATATTAAAAGCTGACATGTCTCCTGATTTTTAATTTTTTTTTATCTCACGTTACTTTATGAAGTATTTGAATCTCTCTTTCACCAGGATGTTATGGAAGGGCATATTCTTAGGTCTCTCTCTCTCCCCCCTCTGCTTTGGCTTGCAGTCTCTGCTGTACTCCATTAATCAGACAATCTGCCAGAGGTTGGAGGCCATTGAGGCCAAGTTACAAGTCCTAGAAGCGGCTTGTAGGACACTGGAGGAGAAGTTAGATCTAGTGATGAATAAGAACCAGGGCCCCATCCAGGTCCCCATGGTGGCCGGGTCCCCATTGGGTGCTACGCAAACCTGGAATAAAGTACGCTGGTGAGTGAGGAATGAGACCAGACCCAGGACCTACAGTGACCTCTCTGGGGCTTCAGATCAGGCCTGGTATGCAACTGCAGTGTGCAGCAGTTTGACCCTGGGCAGATGATGAATCTGATTAAAAATGTTAAAAATGGGCAAATTGTCATTTTCTTGTGTGCCAGTAATCCCTTTCTTGATTCCTTAGTGTTGTACCCCAGACAAATGTAATTGTGACTAGTGACAGGCCAAAGGGGGTGGGCCAGGAAGAGGCTACTATGCAGGGGGCAGAGTCACTGGAGAACCTTCTCAGCAAGTGAGTGTCGTTGTCCTGTTATGGTTGCAGTCATTCAGATTGCAGAGGCTTCCAAACACTCCATGGAGAGGCAGAGTAAGTGCTAACCATCCTCCATATGCTCACAGCACAGTGACTGGACGGAGGCAGAACACGATCCTGGTGAAGGTTCCTGCACCGGAAGACAGTCAGGAGGACATGGAGAGTGGCTCAGAGGCAAGTGACTCAGTGTCCAACAGCGGCCAAGCCTCTGGCCAGAGCGCCAACAATGTCACCTTCATCACCCTCAACTCTGAAGGTATGAACTGCACATGCAACCTAGTGCAGAAACAGTAAGGAAACGCTTATGCAATGCAGACAGTTTATTGTGTGAGAGCATACTGGCCATTGTTTAATAGTCTTTGTAATTGAGATTGATGGGAGATGAGAATCCTGTTCTAGGTTGAAAGGGCTTCAGAAAATTACAGTACTGAAGGATTAGGTTTATCACTGCAGAGCTTCAGAAAATTACAATACTGAAGGATTAGGTTTACGACTGCAGGGCTTCAGAAAATTACAGTACTGAAGGATTAGGCTTCTGACTGCAGGGCTTCAGAAAATTACAGTACATAAGGATTAGGTTTATGACTGCAGAGCTTCATAAAATTACAATACTGAAGGATTAGGCTTCTGACTGCAGGGCTTTAGAAAATTGCAGTACTGGAGGATTAGGTTTATGAGTGCAGGGCTTCATAAAATTACAGTACATAAGGATTAGGTTTATGACTGCAGGGCTTCAGAAAATTACAATACTGAAGGATTAGGTTTATGACTGCAGAGCTTCATAAAATTACAATACTGAAGGATTAGGCTTCTGACTGCAGGGCTTCAGAAAATTCCAATATTGAAGGATTAGGTTTATGACTGCAGGGCTTCAGAAAATTATAGTACTGAAGGATTAGGCTTCTGACTGCAGGGCTTCAGAAAATTACAGTAATGAAGGATTAGATTTATGACTGCAGGTGTAGATTAAACTTGTTTTACAGTTTTCTATCTCATGGAACGTGGTTCAACTTCTCAGGACCACAGCAGAAGTGCATAATTTTTGTTTGATTTTTGCCCTCTCCAGCCCAAATAGACGGGTGGTATCACTTACTCTTGTTCCTTTTTTTGGCACTAGGGGGCATTTGATGCCTGTTTTAATAGTACAGCCTTCTGATTTTTTTGGAGTGTTTCAGCAAGTAAATGCAGGCTGAGTGTTTAGCTGTGTCATTTGGCATCCTTTCACGTCCTTGACTTGATACTATTAAGAGCTGTGATCTAGAGAAGGAAAGACTGAGTTTCAGGGCAGGCCAGCCAAGAGGAGCTTTGTGTCTCTCTGAGAAGAGCAGCCTGTATTCAGACCAAATGACGTACAAACACAACGTTTTCCTGTGTCCTTTCTGGAATTTATTCACCAAAGAAAGAGCTACTTCAAAAGGGGGTGTTTCTTAAAGGAATAAGTCTAAATTTCTTTAATAGCATTATACCATACTGACATCCCGCTTAAAGCCAAGACCTGGTGAATTACTGTTATGTGAAATACTCTGCGGCAGATAGTAGCCCATTGTGATGACAGGATAATCTACACTGGTTTTAATTAGCGTGACGCTCGTGGGGGTGGGTTTCTGCGGATGGTAGACCATGTCGCGAGCCTGAGATTCTGCAGACAATGCTGCATTGTTTTCCTAAATTGCAGCAATTTGTAGTGTCACGCGTGACATGCTTCTGCACTGCCACAGATGACAGGCTCTTGGCAGGATGGTCTTTATAGTCCTAGCTAATTTGAGAACCTATGCCCAGAATAGCCTCCAGTACCAGTATAGACCCCATGCCCCAGTATATTTTAAGTATTAATAAGAAGGCCTCTTCAGCTGTACCTTAGGAAAGTGACAGATGGATGGATCTATGGATTAATTGGAAGGCACCCCTGTCTCACCCCCTGTGGACCCTTTACCGTCACAGAGGACTTTCCTGGGGGCACCTGGCTGGGTGATGAGAACAACCCAGAGATGAGGGTGCGGTGCCCCGTGTCGCCTGCCGACATGCTGCACATCAGCACAAACTGCCGCACTGCAGAGAAGATGGCACTCACACTGCTAGACTACCTGTTCCACCGTGAGATACAGGCTGTGTCCAACCTGTCTGGCCAGGGCAAGCACGGCAAGAAGCAGCTGGACCCCCTCATGATCTACGGCATCCGTTGTGAGTCCCCTGCTCCTTCCCTTCTGCATGTTCAGTCCTCAGATAACATTGCCCCCTGTCAGACCTCCAGTAGGGTGGATGTGGTTATGTTTAAGCTTTCTTTGTCTGGCAACAAAGATTGCCTGCTGTCTATGGTGATTGGCTGCGGGATTAGGAATACATAATGGTGTTGGCGTTATGCCTGCCCTATCGACTGCATGGTGCCAATGCAATCCCAGGCACACGTACACACACGCATGCACACACTTTGCCTGATTAGGCAGATGCGTGCTGTTTGTGGTGTGTATATGCTTGTTGTTTTTGGCTGGTGTTAAGCAGTTCGCCTTTGTCAAAGAAACGAAATCAGAGCAATGAGACCTGCAGACGGTAGCTGTGACACCTGTGCACTGACACACAGTATGGGATTGCAGTGTTGTGTGAGCAGCTGCCTCATCCTGAATGAAACACACCATTGTTCCAAGTCGTAAATAAGTATAAGCGAGGAGCAGGCATTCTTTGGCAGGTTTAAAATCACACTGCTAACCTACTGGCTGCTAGGTCAGTTGCTCCTGTTTAATTCTTGAATGCTTGGAAAAGTTGTCGGCATGGGCATTAGATGTTTCCTAAGATAATTACAGTAAATCAGAATGCCATGCATTTCACATTTTGACAGCTGAAAATCCCCGCATTGACCCCCTCTTTCGGTGAAGGTGGGTGTCCCTGGTGTTGGTACGTGCCTGTGCCTGAGGCCAGGGGTGGGGAGGGAGTGCCCTCACCCACAGTTTTCCCCAAGCTCCAAGGACCTTATTAATCTGCCCTGAGTGATGCTGTCAGCTCAGACAAATTCTGCCGCCTTCTCTCTGCCAAAACCAACAGGCAGTGTTAGATTGATGTGTCCTTGCAATGCCAGAGCCTCGAGTCAGGTAGAAATGCACCGAGAATGCTGGATTGGGTACACTGACATGGAGATTGGCATGACGCTGTTTTTTTAAACAATATTGTTTCCATTGTATGTGAGGCCATTTTTCTTAAACGCGTTTGAGTTTAGCTTGTAGCTACAAGGATCCTTCTTTATGTGTGTTAATGCATTATTTTGTGCCTGCTTGCACATACATAGTTGCCTGTTTATTTAACAGCTGGGCTGGTATCCTCAAGTTAGCAAATTCACATATTCAAAGGCTTGATGATGCTACAGATAGACTATTTAATCCATTTCCCCTGATTTTCCTTAATTCTTTGATCTTCTCTCCATTCTTTACCCTTTTTCTGTTTCAGTTTGAGTTTATCGCTTCCCTACAGCTTATCCATTCTTGCTGTTCTTATGTCACCCATTCACTTCTACCTTTTCTTGCCTTTTCTCTCCTGACAAATACCCATCTATGATGTCTCCTACCTATCCCCGGTCAGGTCACCTGTTTCACAAATTTGGGATTACGGAGTCAGACTGGTACCGGATCAAACAGAGCATCGACTCCAAATGTCGCACGGCCTGGAGGCGAAAGCAGCGGGGCCAGAGCCTGGCTGTCAAGAGCTTCTCCCGCAGGGCCCCCGCCTCGCAATCCACCTCAGGTACTGAAGCTCACCACTTAGTCTGTGATCCCATCAGTGACCCCCTGGAGCTGATTGTGTCGTATTAAAACGCCATAATAAGTCGGCAGGCATTTCCTCTTATCCTCTTTTGGGATTTGGTTCTGTGCGCCTTTGTGTCTAGTTACTTCAGTACATCATTTAGTGCAGAAGGCTTGTCCTGTTCACTGCTACTATTCCAGCATTAACTGATTACTTTGGCTAATACAATATACTGATCTTATGCCTGTATTTGTTTTTAAAAGCTGCAGATAATTTGCAAACATTATTGTTAATAAAAATGTTATATGTGCAGCTGTTTTTGCCTTAGGGATGAATTACTTAGACCGGAGGTTTTCAAGCTGGAGTAGAGCAGTTACTGGGGGTCCACAGAAATGTTTCCCCCAGTGCGGACCAACTGTTAAAGCCCCCCAGGACTTAAGTGATCACAAATTAGAAGTAGGGGGTCCCTACTTCTAGTCTATTTATTTGGAGGTCCCTGGTTTAAGAAAGGTTGAAAAGCCTTGATTGAACCAGTGATTCTGTTAATTCCAGGGATAATAGCTATAAAATAATGAGCTCATGAAAAGTAATTAGGGCTTTACCAATTAAGGTTTTAATAGGAAAAAGTAAACACAGTATTTAAGTACTTACTGCATTGCAAACCCACTCAATGAGATGCAGAAATGTCAGGGCATGTCATATCGCAGTCATAAGTCAAGCAAAGATCCCAGTCAGACTGTTTTAGTTGGAGAGACAGCTGGAATACAAACCAGCATACAAACAAGGTGTACAAAATCGGGTCTAGAACCCAGCAGCATTTGGGTTTCAGGAGGGACCCATGACACAGCCCTGCATTGCTGGCTTATTTGAATTTTTACTACAAGGGATGGTGTAAAAGAAAAGGAAGTGAGGTCAGACACTCACTGTGCTGGAGCAGAGCCAGACATACGGATATAATCTGCACCCTCCACATGATCGCTCAGCTTTTTCCTTTGAGTTTGGGTGATGGGGAACCAGAATAGCTAGCCTGGGCGGGGGGGGGGGCACCTCCCTTGGCCCTTGTGTGGGAGAAGGAAGCGTTCTTCCTGGAGTGTTCTCCATATGAAGCAGTTCCCTCCTGGAGAGACAAGCGGCAGAAGTAGTCCACACTGGGCTTGCCATCGCCGCAGGGGGCTCCTTTTATCTCACCCGGGAAGACGGGGAAAAATATAACGGTTAAACATAACACACTGGGAAAACAGGCACCCTTCAGCTTAAAGAAGCACTCAGCAACCTGTCAGCCATGACTCGCAGTCTGAGCGTAGCGTTAGACGCCGCTGTCCCTGCCAGTAGTGAGATGTGACGCCCCAGGCACCATCCCTGCGCCACAGGATTGTGAACACGCAGTCTGAGCCGTGGAAGCAGAGCTTGAGGCTGTGCTGGCCAATATGTTGTGTTTTCTTCATCGCCATGATATGAACATATGTGATAAACACATCGCAAAAGACTGCAATACACATTTGTAAATACATTTTATTAAATGGTTGCTGACATGGTAAGGGTGAACTTGGAAAAAAAAATACAGTGAAATCGGCAGAGTCTTATAAAGTATGATACAAGTTTTTGGTCATAGCCCTCAGGACTAACTTACATGTTTTATTAGATTGATAATGTACATATAGCTTGATAGCGGCATGTTTTATTGATTATTACCGTATATGGGGAAAACGTCTAAAGCCGGCTTGTTTTATTATATTATTAATGTATATTCAGCTCAGTGTAGCAGTGTATCTGTTAAAGCAAAATGACATGGGAACTGTGTAGTTAATATGCACACTTCAATATTTGTTTATCATAAGTCATATCATCATTGTAATGTTGAGCAATATTGGTGCACATTGCTGCGCCTAGCTTGAGCTGACCTCTGGCTCATGTCCCTGTGCTTCCAGAGGGGGCCGCCGTTGCAGGGGCATCGCCGACGGAGACCTCTGCCCAGCAGGCGCTGCATTATGCCCTTGCCAACAGTCAGCAGGTGCAGATCCATCACATAGGGCAGGATGGACAAGTGCAAGTGGTTGGTATCTCTCTCGCCTTCCCTCTTCCACGTGTGCATGCACACACACATACACCCACACACACGCTATTGTTTTCATATCTTTGTGGGGACCATCCATTCCTTTCCTGTGGGGAAAAACCCAATCCCAGCAGTGACAACTTTAACCCCTACCCAGCCCTAACCAGAAGTAACCAAACGAAACGTAATATATACACAACCCACATATGCAAAATGCAGGCACATAGGTCAGACAAACACCGAAACGGCGCACACAGCCACATATATTAATGCAGACATACACACTTGCAGGCACAGATCAGATATATCAGATAGCTTCAGCACACACTTTCCGCCTGCCTTTGATCGTTCTCCGCACCGATATACCTGAGGGCATCTTCTAAATATACTACCAGTTATTGGATAGATGAGTAACACCAAAGTCATGAACATTTCCCAAACTGCTCGGCTGGGTTTGCTTTGGCCTGAAGCACTCGGCCTTAAAATTTCGGGGAAAGCCCGGTGTGTGTCACTCACCGGCTCTTCCTACAGATCCCTCAGGGGCACCTCCACATCGCACAGGTTCCTCAGGGCGAGCAGGTCCAGATCACACAGGACAGTGAGGTGAGTCTCTCTCAGGCTGCTGCCTCTTGTAGGAGCGGATGTGGGGGGCAGAGGGTGATTTTTGTAGCATGAAGCATTCTTGTATGTCTGGAATTGATCATTGAATCAGGGATGTCTGCGTCTGGTAATGCTGTGTTGTGGAATGTGTATGGCTGTGCCGGTTTGGTTCTGCTTCTCGTTGCATGGCATTTTGGAGAGTGGTGGGGGTGTATTTCTGTATCAGAGCAGTGGTGTCTGTTTGGGCCTCATGTTATGTCTTTCTCCTGTGCCTGTTTCACAGGGAAATCTGCAGATTCACCAGGTTCATGTGGGCCAGGATGGACAGGTGAGGACTCTGCATTTCCTTCGCTAGTGGTCCTGGTTGAACACAGCTGTGGATGTGACTCAGCTCATTGCTGTGTTGGACCCTTTGTCCTCCCCTCTCATCAAACATATAGAGATCATACAGAGGACGTGAACTGAAGTACAGCCTTAGCTCAGAATATTCCAGCCATGGATTGGATTATTTGCATTTTTAGTGCAGGATGCAGTTTTTATTCTCTGCTTTAGTGTTATAGGCTCCGAGATACTGGTCTGGGTGTACTGGTCAGAAATGAGGATAGTGGTCTGCATAGATGGTAATGAGATTTACATTTTTTAGTTCTAACTATGATGGATCAGGGAATGGTGTGATATGTGAAGAGGGTGGCAGCGGGAATGTTGTTAGGTTTTGTTTTTTTCCAGAGCACATTGTCTCAGTGGATAGCACTGTGGCTTCACACCTCTGGGGTTGTGGGATCAGTTTCCACTTCTGCTCTGCTCTGTGTTTCGTGCATTTCCTTGGATTGTTCTGGTTTCTTCCCACATTTAAATATCAGTTAGGCTGATTGGTGTCTCTGAATTTCTTATAGAGTATAATTATGTTTGACCGTGTGTAAGTGGTGTAGCAGTTCTGGAACGAAACTGAAACCGCAGTACAAACTTTCATGGTCCATCCAACCCCAATCCACTGCTGTGGGTGCAGTCTGATGAGCTCTCATTACACTGCTAACATTACAAAACATTTTTCATTTTGCAGTTAACACTGTAACACATGCAAATCACAAAAGTAATATTCTGTTAGGACAAGCTGTATATTATGTGAATACCACACTAATATGTGAATATTACACTTAGTGTGTGTTTCATGTGACTACTTTGTTCATGATTGAGTGATCACACTTTTGGTAAAAGCTAGGCTACTTTCGCGTTCAAATCAGTGGTGTGGGAGCATCTTGGTTCTCCGGGAAAATATAATATTTAATTTAAAAATTTTTGTTTATGTACTTGTTTAATGTAATGTTAAGGTAATCTGCCATGTTCTTTAGTGTTCTTCTGTTAGTTGGAAATTAATAAAACTGTGTTTCTTCCCCACCTTCTTTCTTATCCAAAAAAAAAAAAAATGGTATGAACCAAATCGTGGCTCAAATATCAAGGTCTAAATCGATCCATGGATTTGGAGAATCGTTACACTCCTAGTGCATATGCCCTGTAACAAACTGGTATCCCATCCGAACTTTGCACCCCGTGCTGCCTGGGAACCAGAATAAGTGGTTAGAAGTTGGAAGTTGGATGGATGTTTGTAGCTTTTTTGAAGCAGCAACTTGATGAAAGGAGGCTGAATGTGCACACTTTTGGGGAGATTGTGAGATTTTTTGCATGCCTGTGAACGTGTAACTGACTATGTGTGTGAGACAGGATAGTAATAACCAGGGTCACCTGTAGGAAATTTGTTGGTGATAGTTTACAACAGACAAAAGTAGGGGTTTTGGTGAATCTTAAAATGGAGTCTTTAAATCAGATGATGTTCCCTTCCGTACATCAGAGCCTAAGCACTGTGCACGTGTGTCTGTTCCTTGGTTCCAGGACATTGTTTGCCCTGTTTATTCTCAGCCAGTGTTCCTTGGATTTGAGTATATTCATCCCCACCCTTCGTCATGCAAGTCCTGAAATGACCTGTTGCACTCTTGTGTATCGTTGGTCTAAGCTTCAGCTCTCCAATTCTGAAACTCCACTGGGCCAATCACTCCCTCTGCCATGAGAATCTGTACCAAATCTCGCTGTTTTGCGGTGATATCACACACACCTCTGTCTTAATAGTTTACGTGCAGGGGATTGGTAGCTTGCTGTCACTGATATCTATTTATTTAATTATGTGTCCATTTGTTCATTTCTTTGGGACACACTCATGCTGCACATCTGCACTGCTGTTCTCTGTTGTGCTTGCCCTTGCTGCGGTCCGTGAATCGCCTCTGTGTCCCTCTGTCTGCAACCTGGCGTGAGTTTTGGGTGATGAGGGGGAACCACTTCAGAGCTGAGCCCCCGGGAATAACGAATCAAAGGGAAATAGAAATAAATGACTCAGCTGTGCATACTGAGTCAGAAAAAGCACTGTTGTTTGTTTATGTCGGGCTGCCGTTGTTCCTGCTCTGAGTGCCGTGAAGGAGTCTACCTTCTGTGTGGGTTCGTTCCTGTTAGGCATTTAGAGCAGGCCTGTTTAGTACCGCAGAATATTTCAAATCCCCTCTGGTCACTCTGCTCTTAGGGGCCTAATCACAGTACGGGGGTTCGGGTGTCACGGTTCGGTATAAGGCTTCTGTGATCTCAGCATTGCGAGGGACTTGTGTGGTACAGCAGCACACACTTGAGGATACTTGTGTCCAAAAAAAGATGCCTGAGACTAAAAAAGGAGGATACTTGTGTCCAAAAAGGAGGACTGAGACTAAAAAGGAGGATACTTGTGTTCAAAAAGGAGGACTGAGACTGAAAATGGAGGACACCCATGTCCAAAAAGGAGAACTCAGGCTAAAAAAGGAGGATACTTTAGTCCAAAAAGGAGGACTAAGGCTGAAAAAGGAGGCTACTTATGCCCAAAAAGGAGGACTGAGACTAGAGAAGGACTCAGGGTAAACGATGTGGGCAGTGGTGGCTTAATGGTTATGGAAGCCCACTTGTAATTGAAAGATTGCTGGTTCAAATCCCTGACCAGCAAGACACTACTGAGGTACCCTGAGCAAGGTACTGCCCCCAAGCACTGCTCCCTGAGTGGTGAATTACTGTCCCGTGCTATGTCACGACGTCACATCACAAGGGGGGTTAAAAGGAGGACTCAACATACGTCCAGACGGAGGGCTGTCGGATGGAGTCCGGATGTGTGGTCACCCTACCTGAGTGTTATCTAGTTTTTAACAAGTGCTAGGTAAATCAGCACACTTTGTATTAAAATAAAGATGTGAGGTAATATAGCTGTTGTGTGTGTTAATGAGAGCTGCTGCTAGGCAATAATTGAAACAAGAACAAAACAAATCAGATTTTAACAGGTATTGAATGAAGTACTGTATCTCAGTTCCCTCTTAAGAGCTTTACCAAAACCCAAACTGGCCTTTGCGCTTCTGGCCTAAACTAATTGCCAGCTAGTTTTCCTGTGTGGCCTTGTGGTCTTGAATGAGCACTAGATCTATTTGTATTCAGATGTTGCTTTTCGGACAGTTCGAACTGATCCAAAAATCTGTCTTTTATGGTGCCAAAATTCTGCAGCATATAATTCAGCAGGAGCTCATATTTGTGTTCTCACGATGTCCTTTCTTTACCCTTGTTAGTTCTTTAATTCCTTAATTTTTTATTTTGTCTGTCAAGTTATATGGACCCCTGGCCAAAATAAGCAGGCAACGTATTACTATGCTAACCTTGTGTTCCAGGTCTCGGTTTTCACACACAGACGCAATAGACAGTATCCTGCTTGTGGCATATTCCCATCGATCCAAACAGAAATATGCCGTGTTCTCATAGCCTTGAATGTTTTCTCCCTAATCCAACCATGATGCAGACAGCAGAAGACATAACCTGACTTCAGGGCTTTGACTGGTGTTTAGGAGCCTTGGTAAGTAACACCACATCCAGAGACGCCGACTTCGGAGAGGGTCTGTTGAGCCTTTCAGCCAATATTTTGGTTCAGACAGTTGGGCAGGCCCCTCTGGATCTGGTTTTGTTTTGGGTATGCTGAGTTTGCGGCCACATTAGCAGCATTTTCTGTAGTTTCCATCACTCCTAATTAGTTTTTAGCCAGCATTACAATCAGTCATGGCATTCAGGGGCAGGACTGTAGGGTGATTGAGGAAATCCTGAAGGACAGGTTTTATTTTTATATTTTATTGAACCAGAAACCCCCAGTGGAGCTTGGGGGGTCATCATGAATATTTTTACTTTAATGTCACCTATTACAAATACGAAATAAACTCAACTATTCTTCAGTCGATTTGTGTGTGAATGTTTTGTATCATGGTCTTAGTATAATTTCCACTTTGGTCCCAGCATTAGTTCTCATCCCGGTGGTCTGACGTTCTGCTCAGGATACTTTGGTATTTCTCAGATTTCATGGGGCTGCTGATTATTTTGAGTTTTCCAGGTCCAAAGGAAGAAAAACAGCCTCAGGTAATGAACTGTAGGCATATATGCATTGTATTCTGTTGGTGGGCAGTGTTGAGATTTCTCAAAATATATTCTTCTTGAGTATGGCCAAAATGGTCAGTTTTGGAGTGAGACCAGGGAACAGGCTTCCTAAAATTTTTAGGTTTGGTCCATATGGTCTTTGGCAAACCTAAGCCAGTTAAGAGTTGTTGGGCTCTTTTGAGAGAGCAGATATCCTCTAGCTAAAACTACCATTGCATGAATGCTAGTTTTATTCAGTATTTTTCTTCTCTTTGATGGATGTACAATGACATTAGATGCGGCAAAGGAGGCTTGTAGACTTCTGGATTTTATTTCTTGATTGATTATTTAAATTATTTTTCTCTTGTCTCTTGGTAATATTTTCCAAAAATGTCTGTTACTAGGCAGAATCACTGTCATGTTAAATGATCTTCATTGGTATATTTTTCTCACTATTCAATTCAAGTCTATTCAGTATGTAAGGGATAATGTACAGGCAGCCGGTAGTTATCGCTGAAATAAGCCCCGACAGTGTGATCTTATGGAGGGTCTTGTATCACACTGAAGGGGCTTATTTCGCGATATCTACTGGCTGCCTGTACATTATCCCGCTTATTACACGGCTACTTGCCACATAAGGAAAAAAACTGGACATGAGTATGAATTTGAAATATTTGATTGGCATATTTGTTTTAAATTAACATTTTTATCCTTCCGCGAAACGATATAGTACCATGTGACTAACATTCAAACGTTAGTAAGACAATTTATAACATC
>JABFEA020000021.1:13235131-13249728 GCA_019775915.2 Cyphomyrus plagiostoma | reverse complement strand
CCCCCCCCACCCCCCCCCTCTTCTCCGGGGGGGGGGCCCGCCCCCCCCCCCCTAGCATAGTTTCGTTCTGAAATGAAAATTGAAATTTCATCTTTAACGCAGTTGTTACTGTATTTCTGTTTACGTTATCTCACCGTGTGAAGAATTTGTATTATTTCAATACCAGTGTTGTCACTCTAGCCAGGAGGCTGGTGGCGTTGTGGTTAAGAAATGGGTCCTGTGGCTGTAGCTTACAGGTTCAGATCTGTTGTGTTTGTATCTGTGGTGGGTGGGACTGCTTGACACACTGCCCCTGGAGGCTGTATCTGGTATTGTTTCCACATGGATTATCCACCTGGACGTCTCATCCATTATGGTCTGTCAAAACTGGGTAAGGGTTGCAGTCCTAAGTAAGTGTGTGAGAGAATGCTTTTATGCAGGCGTTTTTCAGGCGCTTATCAGGTGGAAGATATTTTTTGAATTCACGAAAATTGAGAGAAAGATCCATTAGCAGCTCTAGTGGTCTGTCACATTTCGGGTATGAAAACCAGACTCTGAGGCTACTGTGATGAAAATGCCAAAGGCCAGTTTTGTATACTGTGTTCTTGTTGTTGTCTTGCCATAAGACTGGTGGTTAGTCTGTTTGTGGTCAGAGTCCAGGTCTGTGTGCTTGTGGTCAGTTAGAGCACATTGGTGGTTCATTCACATTGATAGTCTGTGTGTTTTGTGGGCAGTCAGATTGCTGGTTGCTATGTTCATGGTTAGATTATCACAGCATGTTGTCACCAAGTGCACTCCAGAGAACTGACAGACGTGCCTTTTGATGTGTCCGGCTGGCGCTCGTTACTCATGTTAGTATTGTTTGCATTCAGCTGTCTCGTCTGTAGGAGGAAGGAGTCGCTATGGCGATGGGACAGAGTCTCCCCCTGTGCAGGGGGGGGGGGGCTGTAACTGAGGTTTGTGTGGGATTTTTTAGCAGAAATAAAAATAGGGAATGTCGGCATTCCGACTGTTCTGTATACCAGTCTGAAAGAAGAAAGGGGCATTGAGATTGCAAAGAAGATGATCGTAGGGGGGTCGGACCATTAATCACATAATCTCTTCGAAGTAACGTGCACATTCAGTAAAGATTTGCTCGGGATAAATTCTTTAAATACTGACACCTTATCTCAAAGTACACTGCTACAGCGGGCCTCATGTTCACAGTCAGGTCGATATGTCTGCTTTGTTTTCTTGATTTTGCGTGCAGTTTTACAAGCAAACACTTCACGGTATTTTTACTGGGGAACGAGGAAAACGGCGAAGCCATTTTGCCAGGGAAATCTGAAGGTGAATCCCTCCCTGGCTGAGTGCTGTCTTCGGGGCGCATAACATCTAAGCTTATCCAGCTCAGAGATCAGAAGCTCAGCATGTCCTTAAGTCCACAAGACCGGCTTGTCTCTCATCGCGTCTGTGTTAATGCTGTGTTAATCATAGCGTCTGTGTTAATGCGGTGTTATTCATTGCATCTGTGTTAATGCTGTGTTAATCATAGCATCTGTGTTAATGCTGAATTAATTATCGCGTCTGTGTTAATCATAGCATCTGTGTTAATGCTGTATCAATCATCGCGTCTGTGTTAATCATCGCGTCTGTGTTAATGCTGTGTTAATCTTAGCGTCTGTGTTAATGCTGTGTCAATCATCACGTCTGTGTTAATGCTGTGTCAATCACCACGTCTGTGTTAATTTTGTGTTAATCATCCCGTCTGTGTTAATGCTGTGTTAGTCATAGCGTCTGTGTTAATGCTGTGTCAATCATCACGTCTGTGTTAATGCTGTCTCAATCATTGCGTCTGTGTTAATCATCGTGTCTGTGTTAATGCTGTGTTAATCATCGCGTCTGTGTTAATGCTGTGTTAATCATCGCGTCTGTGTTAATCATCCTGTCTGTGTTAATGCAGTGTTAATCATCGTGTCTGTGTTAATGATGTGTTAATCATCCCGTCTGTGTTAATCATCGCATCTGTGTTAATCATCCCGTCTGTGTTAATGCTGTGTTAATCATCCTGTGTGTGTTAATGCAGTGTTAATCATCGTGTCTGTGTTAATGATGTGTTAATCATACCGTCTGTGTTAATGCTGTGTTAATCATCGCGTCTGTGTTAATCATCCCGTCTGTGTTAATGCTGTGTTAATCATCCTGTCTGTGTTAATGCTGTGTTAATCATCGCGTCTGTGTTAATTAATGCTTTGCATTTGGCTGCCTTTGCTCCACAGGCCCCTGCTTCCTCCTGGTGCTGAGCTATGAGGAGTGAATATGACCTGTACTTTTGCTTCAGGTCCTCCAGGGGGCGCAGCTGATTGCCGTGGCCTCGGCGGATGCAGCGGCGGCGGGCGTGGAAGGTTCCTCGCTGCAGGCCAGTGACATCCAGGTGCAGTACGTCCAGCTGGCGCCCGTGGCTGAACACACTGCTGCCGTGCAGGTGAGACCGGGTGACGGGACTGGGACCCTGTCCCTGCTGCTGAGCCGACAGACAGCCCAAAGGGTGCATGCGCCGCTCTGCACTGAGCAAATGTGTGCTGCCTGCCGTGCCATTATGCCATCCTCTCAATAATAATGCTCACGGTTCACCTCAAATGTTATATGCGTGACTAATATTAAGATATTGCACTTACTGTCCATATGAAGAAAGGTACATCTATGCTACATTAGGTAGAGTCTGACCAGTCCCATTTATCCTTCTGTACTCAGGGGTCTGATTCAACCAATGAGTGATCAGGACCGGCTGCCAATAATATCATCCGTATATGGTGTTGGCTAAGCCGACTAGCTGGAAATTGCCTATTGCTTGCACTGTTTTTTTGCGAGAATGTGGCAGCACTATTCTTTGTGACTAGTTAGTGTTTCAAACAAACCATAGTAATTAGCTTGGTATGCCTTTTCTCCCCCAGCTTTTATCAGCAGAAGATCTGTAATGATTTCTTCATGAACGAGCAGCTTCAAAGGCGCCGTGTGAATTCCGCAATCTGATATAAATGTGGACTCAGTCATTGCAGACATGATCTGACTGAACACCCTTTTCCCTCAGCTCCTGGGGGATGTTGGGGCAGACGCCTAGTTCTCAAAGTCTGCCCCTTAGGAAGGGTGATACTTTGCCTTGGCAGGGCCCCAGGAATAAAGACGTTTTATACGTTTCTATTGGTTGTTTCACTGAAGTACTTGGCCTGCGATATATCGTATTGCTGTGAAGATGGTGTCCTCTGTTGGGCTGCTTAATGGCTCCATCCCCTTAATCGTGATTCCACATTGCTGCTGCCACCATCATTCCAGCTTCAGAAATGCATGGTCAGACAGTGAGTGACCTTTTCCCCTCTCCCTCTGTAGTATAGGGGAGGCCAATTTACAAGGGGGATGGACAAGCACTCTCAGCTCTGCTCAGCCCAGCTGTCTGCCAACTTGCTCACTGTAAAATTATTGTTTCATGTGCTTTTAAATCCCAGGAAAACTATATATCAAAAGGCAGACTGCAGTTACTCCAAGCTTAATATCGTGTGACTCACAATTCGAGCTCTGCAATGAGTGCTCCCTCGCATAACGTTTCACTGCAGGATCCACAAAGAAAGGGAACGTCTTAGCAGTTACAGTAATTATAAACAGTGGCAAGAAACATGTGCTGATTAAATCAGTCAGCGTGTTTTGGTTTTTAAAAACCATGTACTATAAGTGTAGTGAAAAATATCAATGCACTGAAATTCAGACTAAACCCTGTGCGCCGTGCCTCTGCGCAGTGCCTGTGTGCCTTAGCTGCTGCATCGATCTTTAAGCACTGGCAGGTAGTGTGCCTAGCCCTCCTGCTAAGACTGATGTAGAGTCTCCATCACCTTGAACAGCCATAGTCAGCCTTTCTCCCTGCTGTCTGGAGTGATGTTCCATATGACTAAGTAAATAATTTTCAGTGAAATTACAGCTTGTTTATCTGAGAAGAGCAGACAGGCTGAGTTGTAGCCAGACGCTTTGCTGATTACTGCCAAGCACATTGCGTTCTGGCATTCATTCACGGCAATCAGAGTGTTTACACTGCATAGAGCTCTTAAAGTCTCCCTCAGTGGGGAATTATTTGCTCTAATGGCTGACTGTAGATGGGCCAGTGGCTGGACAGCGTGACATACCGGGCTGGGTCTGGCGACACCACCTGCTAACGGAGCGGAGAGGCTGGAAGAGGGCTGACCCGGGACAGACACCTTTTGAGATGCAGCCAAGCTGCTCACATGGCACTTAACAGGTCACCCCTGGGGTAGCGTGAAATGACGTGTTACAGACTTTGACTTAATAAGCATAATAGGAAATGAAAGGTTGGATGAAGATGTTACTGAGTGAAGCGGGCAAAATGCAAGCTGATGTGAAGGGAATGAAAAATTAATTGCATTAGTTTTTCTTTTCTTTTTGTGTTTGATTTTAATATTATGAAAGTTTGCTTTTATGTCTTTGTTTTAAATTGAATTTAAAGAGATGGCTGCATGAGTCGGGGCTTTAATCCTAAAACCACATTTTTAAGTGCTGAAAAAAAGTCAACATTTGGCTTGAAAGTTTTATGAAATGTATTCCAAAGCACACAATATCAGTTTCAATAATGCATCCTGATAAAGCATTCTGAAACAGAGCCTAGACTTTCAAATCATAAATCTGTCTTTGGATTAATGAAATTATGGAGAAGGTGAATTCTTGTGTGATGGCGTCTGACAGTGACGACTCTGGTGGGTGCCATCGGTGCCGCCCCTCAGAAAGGGGAGAGGAATGCCGAGAGGTGCTGTGCCGGAGTCACCGTGGAAACCGCTGCAAAGGGAAGCAGGCAGTGAGGAGTGTGATGTGGGGAGGGGACCACTGGGTGCCTCTGAGTGTGACTGGCTTTCTGAACCTTTGAATCTCACTGAAGTTTCTTTCTCCCCTTTTAGTCATTCCTATAGTCAGCTGCCCAAGTTAGAATCATTCTTAGATCTTTTCCAGACATATGGTAGCTGTTATATTTGTGCTTTAAAATTGTGCTTGTGCTATTTGTTTAGATGTTTTCTTTCACCATTTTGTTTTTGCCTATTTAATAGTTTCCATAACAAATATTGGATCAAATAGATGGACTCATATAGGATTTTTTCTCCCCTGGACACAAAGTAACTGATTGTATAATCAGACTTGCATTCTGACTTATGTTCTGTTGGCTCTGTTGGAAAGTTAGGGCTCATCTGGTGGTAATTCAAAACTCTTAACTACCAGCCAAGGTGCAGAATGGCACAGGGAGGAGATTCTGGCACAGTTCCATAGCTGTCCATTAAAATTCCAGGTTTAAAATATAAATACATGCTTTTTATGGAAAGGAAAGGACTTATTAGTACTTGTTAAATGGGTCTTTATAGGGATGTATTTTGCTACCGAGTGTGAGTGCAGCACAAAGCCATTAATTTTCTGTTATTGTATAAAAATTGAAATGGTCTACAGTGTTGATTTCTCTGTGATTTCACTGTCCTTTTGCTTTGAGTCTCTAGGTTATTCCTGATACAGTGTGACGGCTGCATGTAGAAATCACCAGTCCAGGCAAAACACTGAAATTGACCAGTGTTTTGCGAGGTCAGCTGTTGGTTTTAGGGCCAGTTCCTGTGTAGCTTCTGGCTGTGTGGTAGACTAGCAGGCTTTCCCCATCTAGCTACAATGGGGTCAGTTTGGGAAGGTCTTTGCCGCTGTAATAACATGTATGGCGCTCTCCCCCGCAGGGAACAGAGGCGCTGGAGCCCGGCCTGCAGGCTGACATGGAGGTGAAGCATGGAGCCATTCAGATCCAGCAGGGCGAGAACGGGGAGCTGCTACAGATCCAGATGCCCGTCAGCACCGTCAGCACTTGAGAGATTGGGCTACTGGGTGCTTCTTGACAGTGGTGATGGACGGCCATTTTGACACAGCCCAACGAAAAGAGCAGAACAGAGATTGAGCAGTTATTTAAAGCGCAGTTCCACTTAGTAAATTAATAACTTTCTTTTTGCTTGAAGCGGATGATCAAATACATACAGCCCACGCTTCACGCCTGTATCGGAACGATTCTTCAAATCATGGACACAGGAGAAGTCCCTTTGTAGGACGTGCCTTTGAACTCGGTCAGCTTATTGGCCATTGCCCTCTACTGCCCTCTGTCTGTGATGTTCTTCAGCGTGTCAGAAAGATGTGTGCAGAGCACATTTATGAACACAGTATGGATGGAAGCAATACAAGCTGATATGGAAGCATTTTTGTTGCTGCCAGGCCAGACAAACATGTCAACACGTTCCAGTCCTCGGTGCACCAGGGATTCCTCAAAGTCATTTGTAGCACCCTGTAGCTCTTCTGGCAGTGTGCCGGCTGCCCAGGGCCACGTGTCAAGCGGCTCTTTGGAAGATCGTCACAGCTGAAGCGATGACAGACCCCTTTGCCTCCACCTCGACGTTTCCCTGCTAGGCGTCTACACAGCAAGAGCATAGGGAAGCCATTTCAAACTGTTGAGACTTTAAAAAGATCTATAAACAATTAAAGTTTCATTTGACTCATTTTTTTGCTTTTGAGAAACTCTGCTGTGCTTTGTAATTTTGTTCTTGTTTTGATCACTGATATCAGTTTTGCTCATTTGGCAATATTTAGTACATCTTGCTTGGATGTGCATTTAGCGTTTCTAAGATGAAATGGAATAGGAGGTGATAAAAATAAAGACTTTTTGTCGTGTTTTGTTTGAAATTCATTCACATTATTAAAATTTTATAAGCTTATTTGTCCATACTCAAACAGTTACAGGATTGCCAGTTTTTTGTCAGTCTCATGTTGAGGTCTACCAGGGAAGTTTGGGATATGAAAGAGGTACGGGTTGGGTGGGGGTGCTCAAACTCACTATCCAAAGGCCCCAGTTCTCCATGCTTTGGAGTTGTCTTCCAATTAATAACAGGCTTAGAAGAGTAACACTAAATAGTATTATGGTAGCTTTATATAATCAGATCAATTGTTTGAAATGGTCAGATGAAAATCAGAACCCCTGAAAATAGTGAGACTGCTGTGCTCTGGTAAAGGTAGTTTTTGAATAATCTATATTAGTTTTAATTTTTTTGTATTTTATATTTCAAAATGACATATTTGCGTTGTACCAGAGTTATGTAGCTAGTAACACTAGTGATACAATAGTGTTCTTTTAAGCTGCTGAAGGCTCGAATAAACTGGATCAGAACAGCTCTTGTCTGTTTCCATTGTTCTACTTCATATAACTTCTGTCTGTTCCATCTGGTGTAGAGGCAGGACACGCAGGACAGACAGGACAGGCAGTTGTCTGGGGCCCCTGAGCCAGGCCGATTACGCCGTACATTACAGTGACAAATCTGCTTTATTTGTGTATCCTGTTTCCCCCATAAAGTGAAAGTACAAGAATGTGTGTATTGAATTATCTTTCTTGATATTATTAATTTAGACCTCATGTTAAAATAATGGTCATAAATTTTACCACGTCTGGTACGGTGTGTTGGAGTGCCTCGTGCAGTTTTTTTCCTTGGGGCCCCAGTGTCCCTGGAATCACCTCTGCTCACAGACTGACCATATATACGACGATCTGGTAGATATAGACAGCCTCGTTGTCTCAGAGGAAAGACGTCCGTCCTCTTCCTCTTTCCCCTTTCAGCTATGGCATTGGTAACAGCCAGGTAGTGCACGCACATTCGCAGCCGGTATGTCACCCCCCCAATGAGCGATATGTCTGAAGCTGCCCCCTGCCTTCAGAGATTATAAATCAACATTTCCCCTGTCGCTTTACTTCGTGTAGTTGCTAGGATACACGGTATGGGTTTGGGTTTAAAAAAAGAATTTTAAGTCATAAATAGGACATTTACTTTGGTAAATCAGCAATTGCAAATAACTTGAGAGTAGTTTGTCTAAGGCTGGCACGGCGATAGATTAAATAATGAGCTTTTTTGCCTTAGTTTATTGCAAACGTGTTTCGTCTTATAACTGAAGTTGAACTTGCATAGTACGTTGAACTGTCAGTCTCGTAAATTCAATTCGCCGCAGCAAAGTTGGGTTAAAGTGCGTGTTTCCTGCTCTGTCGTACATTTTAGCCCACTGTGTCTGCGTTGTAGCTTTCAGTGTCCCCTTCCAGCTCTGTTTTGTGATAAGCAGAAAGCTCGTAGAATCCCAGGAATGGAAGTCTTGAATTTTCTCCATGCCACGTTAGTTAATGGGAAACCGGAATGGCTGTGATGACAGGATACTTTGGGTAAAAATGAAAGACATTCCGCAGCTACATCTGTCGTTCATTCCTCTGTATTAAATAACACGCAAAATAGCCGCACATCAGCAGGGACACTTATCTGCACCGCGGAAACTGAGAGGTTAAAAGCGCTTAGCGAGTGGGGAAGGGGTCCCTGCGGCTGGGGCTGTGCGGTGCGGCCGCTGGGAGGGAGGAGGTCCGTCTCAGCACAGCATCTCAGCCTCTCAACATTTCCAGAAGTTTCACAGACGTCTGGTTCACTTGTGATCCTTTCGCTGGTAAGTCCCCCTCACGCGGCATGATTTCCTAATGTCGTTTTTCAACCTGGCATTTCTTTTTTTAAAAAGTAATAGGCCTCTTTGAAGAGCCATCGTAGGGTTGCGGGCTGTGTAGCTGGTGGGCAGGTAGCGGTGCCGCCGATCGGCGTCTCTGTTTGCTTCCCCCTGTGTTCAGTGCTTTTGTAGCGGCAGAACTATGGCGCAAATATTTGCATTTGCTTTTTCTTACGATTTAGTTTACGTTCAATTTTCTTTTTTTTAAATCTATGGCTGTGATACAGGTTACTTAATATTAGGCGCGATTTGTTATTTTCTTATATTCAATCACTGTATATAAACAGTGAATAGATGGTATATGTATTGCAATTTGTGGCACACATTTATAGGAAGTTACTGAAAATAGGTCAATTATTTGATAGACGCATTTTCATCAAATCGACGTACCTGTATACTTCTCAGTATTGGACGCGTCACGAATTTGCGTGTCATCCTTGCGCCGGGATTATGCTAATATTTTGTTTATCATTACATAATATCACATCGTTCCAAAATAATCTAATTCCACCAACAACTATATTTACCTAAATCTGAACTGTAATTACGGTATGTCTTATTCTTGGAGAAAAGATCACAGGTTTGTGATCAATGAAGAAATAAGCAGATGTGCATAACACATATATTAATTAGTTTTATAAGACAGCGACTTTCATTGATGAAATGTGGAAAACTAGTCTGGTGCGGAAGGAGGGAGGGAGGCTAGAAAGGAAGTTGGGAGGGAGGGAAGATAAAGGATGAGAGGAGCAGAGCCTCAACAGCTGCGAGCGAGCGCCTCTGCTTTCAGGCGCATCCCGAAACAGGGTAAGGTCCAGCGGCCGGAATACATTTTTAGATGGGGTAAATCAAATAATTGAGCTATTAAAAGGAGTATAGTGTGTATTGAGTCTTACTGCATTCTTTAAAATGTTAGATATTATAACACAAATGATGTACATTTCAGTACTGGATTACTGGTGTATTAGTCTGCTAGTAAGTGTCCTGGAAATGACAGGTAAACCTTAACACAGGCATTGTGAAGATTCGTGTTCCTTTCAGGATGCTGTATGGTAGAGCTGTGAGAGATCCAAATTTGTGATAAAAAATATTGGCAGCAATTCATATTCCCAAAAAAGAACCTTGTACTGGGCTGTTGACCGAGGTATTTAACCCAAAGCTGTTTCAGGGATCCATACAGCTGTGAAAATATAGTTGAAAGCCATAGAAGTTGGTTTGGATTAAAAAGCATTTGCTAAGCACCACAATGATCAATGCTTTCCAGATACAACATGTTGATTCTGTAGCCTCTTTTTCTGGATATATGTGTGATTGCGTCTTTCACCTGCTTGCCTCGGTTCTGATACCCATCTCGTTCTTCCCTAGTTTCTGTTTTGAAATTTATTACAGAGCAGAACTGTGAATTAAAGATGCACAATTGTGGTCAAAAGTTTACATACACTTGTAAAGAACATAATATCATGGCTCTCTTGAGTTTCCCGTTATTTCTACAACTCTGATTTTTCTCTGATAGAGTGATTGGAACAGATACTTCTTTGTCATATAAAACATTCATGAAGTTTGAGTTTATTATTTTACAGAAAAAAGTGATCACATTTGCTGGGTCAAAAATATACATACAGCAGTGCTAATATTTGGTTACTTGTATCTTAGCCATTTTCACTTCATTTAGGCACTGTGGTAGCCATCCACAAGCTTCTGGAAAACTTCTGGTTGAATCTTTGACCACTCCTCCTGACAGAATTGGTGCAGTTCAGTTAAATTTGATGGCTTTCTGACATGGACTTGTTTCTTCAGCATTGTCCACATGTTTTCAATGGGGTTTAAGTCAGGACTTTCGGAAGGCCATTCTAAAACCCTAATTCTAGCCTGATTTAGTCATTCCTTTACCACTTTTGATGTGTGTTTGAGGTCATTGTCCTGTTGGAACACCCAACTGCGCCCAAGACCCAACCTTCGGGCTGATGATTTTAGGTTATGTTGAAGAATTGGAAGGTAATCCTCCTTCATTATCCCATTTACTCTCTGTAAAGCACCAGTTCCATTGGCAGCAAAACAGCCCCACAGCATAATACTACCACCACCATGCTTGATGGTAGGCATGGTGTTCTTGGGGTTAAAGGCCTCACCTTTTCTCCTCCAAACATATTGCTGGGCATTGTGGCCAAAAAGCTCGATTTTTGTTTCGTCTGACCACAGAACTTTCCTCCAGAAGGTCTTATCTTTGTCCATGTGATCAGCAGCAAACTTCAGTCGAGCCTTAAGGTGCCGCTTTTGGAGCAAGGGCTTCCTTCTTCACGGCAGCCTCTCAGTCCACGGAGATGCAAAACACGCTTGACTGTGGACAATGACACCTGTGTTCCAGCAGCTTCTAATTCTTGGCAGACATGCCTTTGGTTGTTCTCGGTTGACTCTTCACCCTCCTGACCAATATTCTCTCAGCAGCAGGTGACAGCTTGCGTCTTCTTCCTGATTATGGCAGTGACAAAACAGTGCCATGCACTTTATACTTACAAACAATTGTTTGCACTGTTGCTCTTGGGACCTGCCGCTGCTTTGAAATGGCAAGTGACTTTCCTGACTTGTTCAAGTCAATAATTCGATTTTTCAGATCCATGCTGAGCTCCTTTGACTTTCCCATTGTAGCGTTTGTGGGCGTTTGTATCCAATGAGCCCTATTTAAATGGCCTCAGAGAAGTCACCAGCTGAAGTCACTCATAATCTCTCACAAGAAGTTAAGAGGCCATGCTATGAAGCTCATTTCACTGACACCACTTTCTACGTCACCAAAATTGCTAATTCATGTTGCTGTATGTATATTTTTGACCCAGCAGATGTAATCACTTTTTTCTGTTAACCCATAATTAAGTCATGAATGGCCCAAACTTCATGAATGTTTTTTGTGACAAAGAAGTATCTGTTCCAATCACTCTATCAGAGAAAAATCAGAGTTGTAGAAATAACAGGAAACTCAAGAGAGCCATGATATTATGTTCTTTACAAGTGTATGTAAACTTTTGACCACAACTGTATGCCCTCCCTCTTTATTTTCTGAAGTATTTTACCAGAATATGCATTAAACTGGGAATAAATTCAACTTTGAATGAAGAATCAGAGAACAAGCTATTTATTATAAAGTTATTTGCATACTGCTTTGTCTTGAGGAATTACAGTAGAATCATTTCATTGTCTTTAACGGTTTTCATGCACACAAATACGTTCTCCATCTCAGAGCATGCTGCACTTTTCAGAGAAGTGCTTATGGTACATTGATAGTTAATCCGTTCATTTTGGTTATGGAATGACGTCACTATTATGTCTGGATGCAGAAAGTAGTGAATCCACTTTGGAATGTTTAATTATGGTATATTTTAGGTGCCATCAAGTATCATTCACTATTCAGGCACTATTCAGAACATTATGGTAATGAGTATCCATCTGTCAGTCTCCCAAATGCTTAATCTGACCTGTTCATTTTGCTTAACACATCAAATTGTCATGACTTTTGAGATGAATGATTTGAGGGCAGGCGTTTTTAACAAACCAAAGGGATTTTACTGTAATAAAATGAAACAATGGAGACTGGAAATAAACAGGACCACGAGGGATCAAAATAAAAAGTACAGACACAAGCTGACAGGCAGCGCAACGCCAGTGACCGGACTGGTGAGGGTGAGACAAACAGGCAGTTAAATCCATAGACTAACATGGGACAACAAGCGTCAGGGGCGGCACATCAGGGCCACGTGACAGAGGGGACAGGAGGGTCAGGTAGACGTGGCAGGCAGGACGTAACATAAATATGTAACTTTTCCTTAGTCACAAATGGGACGTGAATCCTGGACGCCCTGCCCTGACTCACCTGCCCCACCATCCCGCTCCAGCTGTGTAGAGGGCTCAGTGCTTCTCCTTGCGTTTCACAGCCAGATATTTTCAAAATCTTTGCTAGATTGACACTGGAAGCAGGTAAAAAACAAGACTTATTATTTCAATACTGAGTATGTGACATCTTGCCTTTGTGAGTCCTGGAAATGGCTGAATGAGACTGAATGAGTCACCATGAAGGTGGTCATTGTGCAGGGAGGGGTCCATGCATCTGCATTCCACACCCCCACACAATATAGACACATTTGCAGATCTTACGATAAAGTCTGAATGCTCTTCTCCCATTGTGTGCTGTACACTGCCCGGGATGGTATTTGCGCCTCTCTCTCTCTCTCTGTGCCTCTAAGGCATAAGCCATTGAAAGGTGTGTGGATGTTGAAAACTGATGTGCTTTTATTTGATGCGAACTCCCACTGCACTGCTCAGAATGACTACCGAGTGTGTCATGGTCCAGCTGTTCATGGAGGACTGCCTCGGTGACTCATCGACTCGGTGAGAAATACAAGCAGTCTGATTACTTTTTGTTTTTTGTTCGTCTTTACAGGCAATAAAGACTGTCCTCAGTAGGGAAAACTAAATAATGTGTTATTCTCTGTTACTTTATTTGGATGGACTTGCCCTGAATCTCTTCCATGCATCATACTCTTAATCCAGAAGACTATCAACTGGCACCAGAACCTCAGTTCTGGACCTTAGACCTGGGAAATAATCCTCCAATGGACTTACAGAACCTTGACTATTTATAATAAAAGCTGTCAATTCCTTTTGAAGCCATCTTTTCAAACTGAAGGGTCTCAAGGTCCAATTGCAAGCGAAAGGCTTTCAGTGACGTTAGGCCGCTGTATTTTATGGCTGTGAACACCAGAGCCACTGCTGTGCCTCGCGCCTGCGCTTCCACACTCCACACCGCAGGGTTGGCTGAGTGATGCCACCGTTGGGCCCCTGAGTGAGGCCCTTAAGCCCCAATGACTCCTGGGACTGTCTGACCTGCTCTCAGCTGTGTGTCGCTTTGGATAAAAGGGCCTGAAAGATAAACAAAATGTAAATTTACACCAGTTTGAATCTCTGCAGACCTTGGACCTGTTTAGATAGTTCATTCTGGTTGGGAAAGGAGAATCTGTACTTCATGGGAGAAATGCAATTGTTTGTTAACAAAATATGATGAAAGGAAGCTGTTTTTTCAAGGAAGCTTTCAGCTGCCTTGGGAAACTGTATTTTCTTCCACATATTTGTTATGGTTACAAATATGATTATAGTACAACCGTCATGGGTCGTTAGGAGCCCCAAGATGTTTGATAAATATAAAAATCCAAATGCAGTTGAGCTGACAAGTGATTAGTCTAGGGGAGGAATAATTGTGAAAAATCTTGACAGGGGCCTGATTTCATCATCGTGTATGGTGCAAGGTGCCTGATGTGTTAATTATCTGGCAGGCAGCCATGTTCCTCAGTGTGCTTGTGGCTGATTAGATATGAAAGGGTGTGACACCTACAGTATGGGTAGCGTGTGCCTATGGCTGATTGGATAAGAGAGGGTGTGACACATACAGGTATCGTGTGCCTGTGGCTGCTTGGATATGAGAGGGTGGTATTGGATAGCTCAGGCTGCCCATGTGAGGGTATGATTGGCAGAATGTGTCAGAAGACAACTATGTGTCCTGCAGGCAGAGACAATGCAAAGAAATGATCGCTAAAACTGTGTCCATCTCTCCATGGCACATAAGCATTCGTAATGTTAGTCCCTGTTCCTCCAGTATTATTATTGTTATTATTATTATTATTATTATTATTAGTAGTAGTAGTAGTAGTAGTAGTAGCAGTAGTAGTAGTATTTTGACTAATCACAGAGTGTAACCAAAGCAGAATATTGCTAGCAGCAGAAGTCACAAAGGTCTTCAGAAAGATGAAATTATCCCTCTGTTAAAGCTCAACTGACATCTGAAATAGTAATTTTGCACCACAGCTGAAGGCATCACAAACCTGGATGACTGACAGTCTAAACACGCCTTTCTCCTGCAGATTACAGTCTCTACCATAATAAAGGTCACATCACCAGTGGGTCGTTCCAGAATATTCTTAAACACCATGCCCAGTCCAGGCTGCAGTCCTCACCCCCTATGCTGCCCAGTCCAGGCTGCAGTCCTCACCCCCTATGCTGCCCAG
>JABFEA020000021.1:13218595-13235031 GCA_019775915.2 Cyphomyrus plagiostoma | reverse complement strand
CTGCAGTCCTCACCCCCTATGCTGCCCGGTCCAGGCTGCAGTCCTCACCCCCTATGCTGCTCGGTCCAGGCTGCAGTCCTCACCCCCTATGCTGCCCGGTCCAGGCTGCAGTCCTCACCCCCTATGCTGCTCGGTCCAGGCTGCAGTCCTCACCCCCTATGCTGCCCGGTCCAGGCTGCAGTCCTCACCCCCTATGCTGCTCGGTCCAGGCTGCAGTTCTCACCCCTTATGCTGCTCGGTCCAGGCTGCAGTCCTAACCCCGCAGTGAATCGATTAGTGGATGCTTTTTATCCTACTGGGACTTGAACCGACAATACTCCACTTAAAGCAGTCTTTATTATTATCATCATCAAACAGTCACTGTGTCATCCTTCAAGTCTGCTCATATGTCTGTTTTTAAAATATACATTTATGTTTTTAGGTTTAACATTTTCTTGTTTTAACTGTTTCATAGATTTTTTTTCCCTGTAAAGTCAATTATTTGCATCTATTTTTTTACATCTTGGATTATGAGTCAAGGCACACAGTTAGTTCCTTGTAGTAGAAGGAGTGATATTTTTAACTTGACTTTTTAAAGAGTCGGGATGGCATTCCGCCACATTCATAAAATCAGCCATGTTTGTGTTGCTTTTTAGAAGTGAAATGACACAGATGGCATGAGCTTGTTACCACGGCGGCAATGAGCTCTGGAGTGTGCCAGGTGAGGAGTGAAACCGCTGAAGGTTCACCAGCGGATGAAGAGTGCAGTAACTCTCCTTTGTAAAGCTCTCCTTTGGCAACACTGTCCTCCAGTATGGTGTGTGACTGGCTTTTCCTTTGCTATTATTTTTTCACTTTTCCTGCCGTTTGCTCGGTCTGGGCAGTGTGTGCATTGGCATCTGGTGGTGTGCCCATGTATGCTGTGGTGTTGAGGTCCGGGATTTGGAGTCTTCCCCTGGCACAGCACAGTGCTCAGACATCTCTGACACATTCTCTAGTTAGACAGTGCTGGGTCTTTAGACTGGGTGGAAATGGGGTCCCTCTCCACCTTCAGTGCGTCATGCTAAGACAGGGAACCCAGGAAATTGTGTCCAAAGGGATGTTTATATATGTTTATATATGTGTGTCTGTTTACATTAAATATTATATATGGCTCAATAATTCAATGTTTCTTTACCAAATATTTTGCAGCTGTAGGGAGAGTTCCTGGATGTTGGCCAGCTGTGTAGAGTTGTAGATGTTCGTCGTCTAAAGGTGTTGAGCTCAGAGGAAGGACTGATCATGCAGTGCCCTCGTTGGAGTGCCAGAAATGACCTTCTCATTTTTTCTCCCCGAGTCACTCTCAGCAGCTAATATAAGAATCCATGAGTCAAACTGAACTGGCATGAGATGCATTAATATGCTGTGTCCTTCATCTGTCTTACACTTCATTTGCTCTTCACATTTTATCTTTCTCTCCCATCACTTGCTCCCTGCTTCTTTGCCAATATCGCTCACCTTTTCTGCTGTTGTCATGAGTAATGCATGATAATCAGTATGTAAAATAACAGATGGTGCTTAACTGGAATACAGTGAGTAGAGTTTCA
This sequence comes from Cyphomyrus plagiostoma, assembly GCA_019775915.2. Taxonomy (NCBI): domain Eukaryota; kingdom Metazoa; phylum Chordata; class Actinopteri; order Osteoglossiformes; family Mormyridae; genus Cyphomyrus; species Cyphomyrus plagiostoma. The sequence continues at coordinate 13,233,466 of JABFEA020000021.1, read as the reverse complement.
TCAGCCATTGAAGGAGCCTGTGAATGGTGCTGAGGAGAGAAGCCGCCTTCTCTCCCTGGCACCCAGTAGTGCTCCTCCCTGTATACAGCTGAGGAGACCTGCCTTTGGGCTGCTTCCGCTAGGAGTCACCAGGAGACCTTAGCAAGGCTCCTCCCAGCTGCAGCCTGCTGCTTCAGACTGTCGTATCTTGTAGCTTCGCTTCAAACTGTTCTCCAGTTTACTGTATGCAGTATTGAATCAAATGTTTGTGTCTTCAATATGGTTTTCTGTATCGTGCACTTTTTTCACCTTGTCGTCAGATGATATGGTGGGTTATAGACCTACACTGGTTTCACGTCCACATCTAACACAACATCTAGCGAGCCACGGCCTGACCCCCATGAACGCTAGGCAGGCCTGAAGCTCGTCTAAGCCAAGTGCTTCTCTGTGTATCAGTCTGCTTGCTTTCCTTGGTTCTTTGTTCTTCGTCTGATGTGGATTTGGTTTCTTGCTCTGTATTCCTTGTATCGACTTCTGCCCATGTTGTGGATTCCCCAATTGGATCGCAGTTTTGGTTTGTTTTCCTCTGTTTTGTTTCTACCTGCTTTTTGCCCCTGATCCTAACCATTGGACTGTGAGTCTGCGAATAAACCTTCTTGCACTTGGAAAGTTTTTGTCCAGTCGTCTGAAGGGAGCCATTCTGAGGTGGAGAGGATGCATCTTTTAGGTAATTAAACCTGGGATTTTCAGGTGTGAAAAGTTATTTTCTTCCTGGCTGACTTAAACAAAATAAAGAGATACTTAGGGTCAGCTGTTTCAGTACTTCAGTAAGCAGTCAGGACTGATTTGGGCCAGATGTGTGTAATAGTGAGTGGGATTTGTAGACTCCCCCTCACCCAGCCGAGGTGCTTGTCCGTGACTCCAGCACCAGAAATACTCTGAGCGGTAAGGCATAAGCCAGTGTTTCCAAAGACCAACACAAATGCGTGCGTCAAGTTTGTCAGAAACCACCTGTGTGACCCTCAAGAATTCTGGAAGAGATGAGTCAAAACGTGGACTTCGCTGGCTGTGGAAGGCCCTGTTATGTCTGGTGAAAACCAAACCCCCCATTCCTTAAGAGAACAGCCCAAGTCTGAAGATGTTGGTAATGTCCTGGAGTTTCTGGAGTGGCACTGGAGTTTATGTACTAGAACCTAGAATTCTGCTTTATTGTAGAGAATTTACTGAAGTTGCCTTAGGTCATATACAGTGGTACTTCGGTTCTCGAACTTAATCTGTTTCGGACTCCGCATCGAATCCTATAAAGTTCTCCTATAGAGTTCTGATTGAATTTTTCCCATAAGAAATAATCGAAAACCAATGAATTGGTTCCCGGCCCCTCAAAATTACACCTACAAAAAAAAGTCGCCATTCGAATTTATATGAGCAAATAGTTAAGAGCCAATGACTGGATCATTATTACAGCAAAGCAAGGCATTCTGATTCTGATGCAATGCATTATGGTTAGATACATTGCGACCTCTCACCCGGTTGCACAAACTGGAACCGCCTCCATGCCAACACACCTTTGCCCTTCTTGACTGAAGAGTTTAGATACACGCATGACGTTTGTATCCCAGGCAGTTCCGATGAGTAATCAACTATTTCTCCCGAATATCACGTAAAGAAGTGGGAACTGGTTTTCAGCTAATTTACCTGGTAAAATAAAGTTTAAATCAATGACATAAATGCTGTAATAGTACATGTAAGTTAGTGGTTTATTTATTGTTAGTTACTATAATATTGCGCTGCTTTATTTAGTTAATTGTCCAGTCTGTGAAGAAGGCATTCAAGTAAGAATTGCATTGTAGTATGACTCATTTCTTGGCGCGTACAATTTATATTAGGTCAGCGTTTACGGTTCGACTTTTGATATTCAGATCGAGTTCTAGGTCAAACTGGTTTGTTCGACTTTCAAGAAATTCGAGTTCTAGTGAGTTCGAGAACTGAGGTACCACTGTATTTGCTACTTGAAACCAAGTTTGCCTTTTTACTGTAATACCCAGTCTTGGTTGAAGAATCGTCATACTAATGCAAAAGATGTGACAGGGGACAAATGCATTTTCACATTGTATTTGCTTTATGTGTCCTTTTTTTGAAGGCGATTTTGAAACTCCAGATGTACACCAGACGGTGTCACTGAGCATGCTCTGTTAACTCGTTCTGAGGGAGGCAGGCTGAGGGGGTGTCGGCATCATATTTTAAAAAGGTACTCAGTGTGGGTAGACATGCCTCTGGCTGAACTTAATTCGGCCTTTTTATTTGAAAACCTAGTGAGGGCCATTGAATAATTTCTTCTTAATGTTTCTCAGGTCGGGGAAGACGGCCATAGTAATGAAGCTTTATTGGAAAACGGTGCGCTTATGACTCGGTTTCGTGGAACTTGGAAAGGCGGCAATCATTTCTTCTTGTTTCCCGGAGAGCAGGCTTTATGGTTGCTGTCGGTCCATATGCCACAAAGCTTTCCACGGTGGGCTAGCCACAGCAGCAACTCCAGAATGGTTGACATCAGTGGAAACTGAAATCGAGAAGGAGTTTTTTTCTTCTTTTGTTTGTGAATGGAGTTCATTTGAGTGCTGGGACTTGACTCTAAGTCTTCAGCATCTTCGGTACTGCAGGCCTTAAAGCCACGGTCTGTGTCTCCACCTTCCCAGGGCCGCGGCCCATCTGTGTCCGTTTTAGAGCTGCGTGGTTCAGGCCAGCTATTGCGTCCTTTGGCACATGTGTCTTGGCCTCTTCTCCAGGGTGCAAACGACCCAGGTGCAGGCTGAGCAACACAACTTTAGGCACTTCCAATGTCTGTGGCGTGTACTTGGAACCAGTGCACCGGATTTAGCTGCAATGTTTTCCATATGGAGCGGCTTTGTCTTTACCACCATCGACATGTCCTCTGGATTGTTTCATGGCTCCCGTCACACTTGACGGGCCCCCGTACATTGGGAACATGCCCTATGCATTAAGCCCCCATTTGATTGGTTTTACGATGTAATCTGATTTCTGCCAAGAAAACGTAAACAGACATGCATCGTGGGGAATTTGAGGGGAATTTAATTGTAATCATCAGTATTATTTCAGCATGCACTGTGCTACAGCAATAAAATGAACGTGAGGCCTGGTTATTTTTAGAGATATATTTCATTGAACTCTTTGAAAGAAATGTGTGAAGGGTGACTCATCACTGTGGTTTTACTGGGAACGTGAGGAACTTTCAAATCATGTCTAGTGCCGATGTAAATGTCAATGGAAATGTTGCTGCTATTTGCACAAATGTTGAAAGTGGGGATTGTCATACCTGGAGCATGGTGGTTATTCTGTCTGTCACATGGACATTGCGGATACTATGTCTGTCACGTGGGCATTGCAGGTACTCTGTCTGTCACATGGACATTGCGGGTACTCTACCTGTCACGTGGGCATTGCAGGTACTCTGTCTGTCTTGTGGACATTGCGGGTACTCTGTCTGTCACATGGACATTGTGGGTACTCTGTCTGTCATACGGACATGGTACTTGGTCTGTCACGTGGACATTGCGGGTACTCTGTTACGTGGGCATTGCGGGTACTCTGTCTGTCATGTGGACATTGCAGATACTTGGTCTGTCATGAGGACATTACGGGTCCTCTCTTTGTCACGCGGACATTGCGGGTACTTTGTCTTTCACACTGGGAAGATATGGTTGTCCACAGGCAAATGGGGGATGCAGGGTTTCTTTAGCTGTTTTCTTTTTTTTTTTAATTAACCATAAGAACATTCTTTCCGCCACTGTCACCGTCGCTAATCTAAGCAGCATACTTTCCGCTTGCATTCAGACATTTTTTCTGTATTTCGGAAGTGGGATCATAAATATGGTGCTCTATCAAACGTGGTGCGGTGTTTCCCTGTCGGGTACACAGCTGTCACCATGCGTATGGGAAAGGCATGGCCTCCAGATTACTCATTTAATAGGGGTTTCCTCTTTGATCATCAGCTACCAATTAGCAGTACCCTTATCTATCTGACCTCTCGGATTGGCTGGTGCCTTGGAGTGGTCGGGTGCTAGGATTGGTCACATGGTCAGAATATCTGTGAAATGCCCTTGCAGAAAGTCAGGAGTTTGAAGCCATGGTGAGTTAGAACTGCACAATGGGAACTGCCTCCCAATTGCTCACCCCCCTTCCTGGTGGGGGTACTTTGCGGCTCAGTGGGTTGAGACATTGTGCCTGTGATCATAAGGTCACTGGCTGAAATCCCAAAGTCGTCAGAGTGATGTCACCAGTTGCTGTCATTGAGTGCGGACCTTAACCCCCAGTTGCTCTGGGGACTGTCTGACCCCGCTTCCTCAATTCTATGTTGCCTTGGATAAAAGCATCTGGTAAATAAATAAAATGTAATGGATACGGATGACACACTACCATCTTGTCTGAATGAGGTGACGTGATGCAGTTCCAGCAGTGGCAGGTCTGCTGTATCAGGGAAAGAATGAAAACAACCCTGTTTTCTGAGTGACTTGGGCCTGTATATACATTAAGCAGCCTTAGTAAACCTGCCTGTTAGATGTTGTACAGGCATTCATGCTGAAATTGGCATGCTAACACGAGAGTTGCCACTCGTGGTTAACGAAATGCACCCACGTAACATGATTTCGTTCAAGTTGTATGACCTACACTTGCCACACCGTTAATGAAACAGAGACTGTGGTGTTCATGTGCAAGCTGTCATGCACACATGTTAATGCCACATAAGTGCTTTCACATGTCACATGCCCTTAGAATGTCCTGCGTACGCTCTCGCTCGTGCCTGCCAGTCCCGTGTTGGCACCTGCTCTCCCCCCTCCTAGTGGCACTATACTGTCATAGGTGCACATGGCTTTCTCATGTGGGCATGTATCCACAGTGTTCCTTTTTGATGTTATGCACTATATGGACAAAAGCATTGGGACACCAGGCCATTACACCTACAGGAACTTGTATGACGTCCCATTATAAATCCATAGCTATAAATATGGGATGCCCCCCTCCCTTTGAAGCTATAACAGCTGCCACTCTTCTGGGGAGGTTTTCCACGAGATTGTGGAGTGTCTCTGGGAATTTTTGCTCATTTATCCAGAAGAGCGTTTGTGAGGTCAGGCATTGATGTTGGACGTGAAGGCCTGGCTCACAATCTCTGCTCTAGTTCATGCAAAAGGTGTTTAATGGGGTTGAGGTCAGGGCTCTGTGCAGGCCAGTCAAGTTCTTCCACATCAGACTCACTCAACCATGTCTTTATGGACCTTGATGTGCACTGGGGCACAGTCATTCTGGAAGAGAAAAGGGCCTTCCCCAAACTGTTCCCACAAAGTTGGAAGCATGGAAGCATTTGGAATTATCCAAAATATCATGGAGTGCTGTAGCATTAAGAGTTCCCTTCACTGGATCTAAGCGGCCAACCACTGAAAAACACCCCCATACCATTATCCCTCCTCCACCAAACGTTACAGTTGGCACAATGCAGTCAGGCAGGTAACATTCTCCTGGCATCTGCCACATCCAGACTCGTCCATCAGACAGCCAGACAAGCATGATACATCACTCCATAGAACACATTTCCACTGCTCCAGAGGCCAGTGTCAGTGTGCTTTACATCCCTCCATCTGACACTTGGCATTACACTTGGTGATGTGAGGCTTGCATGCAGCTGCTCGGCCATGAAACTACTGGTGCACAGTTTTTGTACTGGAGTTCATGCCAGAGGAAGTTTGGAACTCTGCAGTTACTGAGTCAACAGAGTGTTGGTGACTTTTTTGCACTATGCGCCTCGGCGACCCCACTCTGTTACTCTACGTGGTTTTCCACTTTGTGGCTGAGTTTCTGTTGTTCCTAAATGTTTCCACTTTGCAATGATACCACTTACAATTCACCATGGAATATCTAGCGGGAAAGAAATTTCACAAACTGACTTATTGCATCCTATGACAGTACCATGCATGAATTCACTGCACTCTTCAGAATGATTCATTCTTTCACAAATGTTTCTAATCCTGACTGCATCGCTGCATTCTTGATTTTATACACTTCTGGCAATGGGTCTGAACGAGGCAACTGAATTCAGTGATTGAGAGATGTGTCCCGATACTTCTGTCCAAATCTCGGGGCCTGGGGCCCGTTTGGATGGCAGGTCTGCATATAAATGGTTGCCGCTGCGTGGTGATTATAGAAGGAGGAGTGGAGTCCCTCGTTATCCCACTGTCCCCAAATCCATTCAAACAGAACTGCAGCCATGCCGTTCGCCCCCCGGATGGTGGCCCCCTACCCAGGCTACCAGCGCTGCCTAACTGGGCGTCTTCGCTTCCCTGAATGGTGACCCCCTACCCAGGCTGCCAGCGCTGCCTAAGTGGACGTCTTCGCTTCCCTGGCATGTTCCAGTCTTCATAATGATCGCTTCCTGCATGTTTACTGAGCTTTTATTTTCATTAACGTTTCTTTCTGGATTTCGCCGTCCCTCTGCCAGTGTGGACCCAATCTATACGGCTGTAATTCTCAAACATATAAGGGTAATGTGTGTTATTGCCCTTCTTCCAGTCTCCGCTGGTGGGAACAGGTGCTACAGCAGGTGGGAGACCAAGTACATAGATGGGATTTTTCACTTGGGCCAAGTTTTGTCAGGAAAATATGAAATCTTTTAATGTGTAATCTTTTACTGTGGTTGCATGTTTCATACACGTTAGCAAGCTTTCAGTTAATATTGATATTTGAAATATAGCACCTGGCTGAATGACCTTGAATGACTGTAAGTCAAAATAAAGGTCTGGTTTATTGTAAAATTGTGAAAACTTTTGGATGACCTCGGTTCTCATCTCTCCCACCCCCCCGGCTTATTTAGGAACATCACGCATTTCTTACGCATCAGATATGAGTGCAGTCATAGACAGACTATCATGATGAAGCAGTTTGGAGTGTGAAGGATTGAGGCTCTGGCTGATCCAGGTGGCCTGCATGTGAACCTGGGCTCCCTTCACATCAGTGATGCATTGTGTTTTCCCATTTAAAAAAAAATTTTTTTTTTACCAGATTCTGTACGGCTGTTATTATTAGGCAGGGTTTGCTTATCCTGGGTGGGGTTTGGCATTTATGCTGTTGGGACAGGCCCCAATCCACCAGGGGAGCTTGGCAGAATGCCAGCACCAGGAGGCGGCAATGGCCAAAGTGTCCCAGAGCCATCAGGCTGTGGAAGAGGAGGGTCGCTTAGTTGAGACGCTCGGGAGAGGGGTGTGGGCGGGGGCCGGGAAGGGCCGAGGGACACAGTGAAAGAAAAACAGTTGAACTGGTTTGCTCAGTGATGTACTCTCAACCTCCCCCCCAACAGAGTAGGGTTGAGCTTCTGTATGGTGCCCCTACTGGTGAGCTGGAGCATTTGCGCGGCAAGTATAAATGGAGGATCAGCGAGCAAAGCACGGTCGCCAGTGCTGGCATCCAGCTAAAATTCTGATCCCGGGTTCGGAGAGGCTGGTAACCTCAAGTCCCCGGGAACAGAACGTGGCACATAGGCTCCAGGCTTTTGCAAACGGTTTCACTGACCCAAGGTGGGCATAGCTGTTCCTGATGGAGGCAGGCAAGTGAAGTGAGGGTTGACCTGGGTGGCGGGGGGGTTGGCGGGGGGTGGTGGAGTGATATGGATAAAATGAAAAAAGAGAACTTGGCAGAGAGAGAGAGGGGAGATTATCAGAATGAAGGATGAGAGGCTCCACAAAGTGTGCTTTTGTCCTGCATGTCATGTTTGGAGAGCAAATGAAAATCCAGAAAGCTGTGCCTGTGCTCACACACGCACACACACACGGGCACATGCACACACACACGCACAGGCACATACACGTTTTGATTCACATCTTTATAGGAACCGTCCATTCATTTCTATGGATATAATCCTAATCCAACATGGCGACGTTAACCCCTATCCAGCCCTGAGTTTAACCACGAGTGACCAAATTACTGTATGAGACTTTCGGCATTTTAAGTTTTTTGATTGCATTCACAGATCTTTGTGGGGACCTGAAAAATGGTCCCCACAACATTAAAATAACAGACTTTTGTTACATTGTAATATGTAATATAAGCATAATAAAGACACACACGCACACACACACACTTCATGTTAAACCAATGAAGAATATTGCCTCATGGTCCAACATGATGTAATTATTTTTTTTAGCACAACAAAGCCTGTTTGAGTGTCTGTTACTATTATTAGAGGATCTGGCCATTCCTGCTGAATGAGCCCTTTGTGTTCTGCTGCAGATGAGTATATCTTACAATGTAGGTTATGAAGAAGCACATTCTTAATAGATAACCAAGTAAAATAGTGTTTTTATAGCAATGGGACTGGGGGCTTTGTCGGCCCAGTGGTGTGGCCGCATTAGTGTGATGGGAAATCAGGGACAGCCTGACGGCATCTTCTGGCCGTGGGAGAGAACCCGGAATGGAGTGTTTGTCTATGAATCAACTGTGGATGTCATTTGAGGCGAGGATTGGTAACCCAAAGGAGGCCAGCTCAAGGCCCGGAAGAGCCTCGGATTGCTCCAGTAAAATATCCAGATGTTTGAATGGGTGAAACTGTAATTTGCTTTGGACAAATACATCATCCAAGCAACTAAAAAATGTAAATAGAAATTTCTGGATGTGAGTCAGCAGTCTCATCCTGAGACAGACGTGCAGACCCCCTGCTCCCTAAACCCCAGGCTGTGGCATGTACACCTCCTTCACATCTGCCATCTCCTGTGAACCCACCGTTTTACTGGGAGCACTGGGATGCCCCCATTCCCCATTTTTTTTTCTGGTAGGCACACACTGAAAGGCTGCTCTGATATTCTGTGTGCTTATGCTTGTGAGAGAGAGTATGTGTCTCCCTCCGTGTTTGTGTGTCATGCAGACCACCCAGGGACTATCTGGGCATAACAAACACACTCCCACTGCCTCCCTGAGCTCATGGTTTATCAGGATGAGTCGTGGCAGGTGAACTCTGTCAGCCTTTAGTAACACAGCTGATCTGTACTGGGAAATACAAATTATTATGGGTCTGTCTCTCGGTTTTACTTTTTCCCCTTTCCTGATTGTCTGTCTATCCTAAGTTCTTTGTTCATGCCACAAATCCTGACCGGGAAGTTGGATGTGCAGAGGTTCTCATTCATGGAATTTCACAATTCCAAACCAGCAAAACTCAAAAATCATGAAAAAGTATGTATCTACAAAAACCTCCAGTGTTTTCCTCTTCTGGTGTTTGTTTATTTTTAATGCATAAAATTCCCACAAGGTAGAAGCTGTGGGCTGTATTATCCTGGCATGGCCACCCCTCGTTTGCACAGGACACTAAGCAGGACTGAAGGCCAGCCTATGACACACCAGCCCATGACAGGCCAGCTTGTGACAGACCAGCCCATGACAGACCAGCCCGTGATAGGCCAGCCTATGACAAGCTAGCTCGTGACAGGCCAGCCCGTGACAGACCAGTCCATGACAGACCAGCATATGACAAGCCAGCCCATGACAGGCCAGCTCATGACAGACCAGCTTGTGACAGACCAGTCCGTGACAGACCAGCCCGTGACAGGCCAACCTATGACAGGCCAGCTTGTGACAGACCAGTCCGTGACAGACCAGCCCGTGACAGACCAGCCCGTGACAGGCCAGCCTGTGACAGACCAGTCCGTGACAGACCAGCCCATGACAGACCAGCCCGTGACAGGCCAGCCCGTGACAGACCAGTCCATGAGAGACCAGCCCATGACAGACCAGCCCATGACAGACCAGTCCGTGACAGGCCAGCCCGTGACAGACCAGTCCGTGACAGACCAACCCATGACAGACCAGCCTATGACAAGCCAGCCTATGACAAGCCAGCCCATGTCAGGCCAGCTTGTGACAGACCAGCCCATGACAGGCCAGCTTGTGACAGACCAGCACGTGACAGGCCAGCTCATGACAGACCAGTCCGTGACAGACTAGCCTATGACAAGCTTGCTCGTGACAGGCCAGCCCGTGACAGACCAGCCCATGACAGACCAGCCCATAACAGGCCAGCCTATGACAGGCCAGCCTATGACAGACCAGCCCATGACAGGCCAGCCTATGACAAAATAGCTCGTGACAAGCCAGCCCATGACAGGCCAGTCTGTGACAGACCAGCCCATGACAGACCAGCTTATGACAGGCCAGCTTGTGACAGACCAGCCCGTGACAGACCAGCTCATGATAACATGATATTGAATTACCAATTTTGAAGTGTGATAATTAATTTGATTGGAATTAAAATAAAATGGACCAACCCGTGACAAGCCAGCCTATGACAGACCAGCCCATGACATGCCAGCCCATGACAGACCAGCCCGTGACAGACCAGCCCATGACAGACCAGCCCATGACAGACCAGTCCGTGACAGACCAGCCCATGACAGACCAGTCCGTGACAGACCAGCCCATGACAGGCCAGCTTGTGACAGACCAGCCCGTGACAGACCAGCTCATGATAACATGATATTGAATTACCAATTTTGAAGTGTGATAATTAATTTGATTAGAATTAAAATAAAATGGAGATTTTTTTTATTAAAACAGAACAAGACCAGATAGATCTCTTGAGGGCACACTCACTGACAATAATTTATTTGTAAACAATTTTACCACACATTTTATGCTAATTCCATGTTTTTTGCATATTTCGTTTTTTGTTTATGGCTGATGTCCTTGGAATAGTTATGGAAAATAAGCAGATTTTTTCCACTTTACATAACCAGAAACATGCTTTTCTTTGCGGTTACGGGAGGTTGGAAGACCTCAGCTATGCCCAAATTGCAGCACAGACAATCACTTTACGTTTGTTGTGTGTCGTAAATATCCCTTTTGTTGGTAAGATGCTGATCTATAAAAGCTGGTGTGGGTGCGTGGAACTCCCAGTGAGAAAAGTTTGCTAAATTCTTTGTTTCCTGTCATTTTGGAATTAGAATAACAAGACACAGCTGATCTCTAAACCTCATTCAAGCGTGATCGAAAACACTCCAGCAGAAACTGAGTTCCCATGGCTGACGGATGTGAGTGCGCCGTCTTGGCCGGAGTGAGTACAGCCTGTGCTTTGCTGTCATCTCAGGATCCTTCTCACACGCCACCTAACCTTCTTCTCTATGAACAAATATCTGGGCAGATCGTTAAGCATTTGCTGTGACACCATCCATCCATGTCCTGTGACTGCTTATCCAATGCAAGGTGATGGGCCAGTCTGAATCCCTTTTGAGGATAGAGGTGGGACCCTAGAAGGCTGATGACACCCTGGGCGGGATGCCAGTCCACCACAGGGCACAGGGCAGGGGACACCCTGGGCGGGATGCCAGTCCATCACAGGGCACAGGGCAGGGGACACCCTGGGCGGGATGCCAGTCCATCACAGGGCACAGGGCAGGGAACACCCTGGGCGGGATGCCAGTCCATCACAGAGCACAGGGCAGGGGACACCCTGGGCGGGATGCCAGTCCATCACAGGGCACAGGGCAGGGGACACCCTGGCCGGGATGCCAGTCCATCACAGGGCACAGGGCAGGGAACACCCTGGGCGGGATGCCAGTCCATCACAGGGCAGGGGACACCCTGGGAGGGATGCCAGTCCATCACAGGGCACAGGGCAGGGGACACCCTGGGCGGGATGCCAGTCCATCACAAGGCACAGGGCAGGGGACACCCTGGGTGGGATGCCAGTCCATCACAGGGCACAGGGCAGGGGACACCCTGGGAGGGATGCCAGTCCATCACAGGGCACAGGGCTGGGGACACCCTGGGCGGGATGCCAGCCCATCACAAGGCACAGGGCACAGGGCTGGGGACACACTTAAGAGGGATGCCAGTCCATCACAGGGCACAGGGCTGGGGACACCCTGGGCGGGATGCCAGTCCATCACAGGGCACAGGGCTGGGGACACCCTGGGCGGGATGCCAGCCCATCACAGGGCACAGGGCTGGGGACACCCTGGGTGGGATGCCAGGGGATTTAAATATGGGGCAGGCAGTCGCATGAAAAGCTGCAGGTGGAACCAGAGCCTGTGACACTGGAGGCATGATGCAGCAATGCCACATTTTAATTTGTCACCAGAAGGTGTCGCAGACTTTCCTGACACTGGGACTGACTATCATGCCATGCGTTACCCTGCACTCCTCTTTTTTAGGAGGGAGGGGCAGATGCATGTAGGGCCGCAGGAAAGGACCCCCCCCCCCCCGGCTAGACAGTAGCTATATTTGATTTAGATCTAGCAGCTTACAGTTTCCAGCTCCCAGTTTCATATGTTCTAACCTTCCTCGTTTTTGCTACTAGCAGTGATGTCTTTCGGTCACTGGCACTCTTATTGCAAATCCTGTTGGAGAAAGTCACTCTGCCCATCTTTCTTTGTTGTTATCCTTTGTTCAGAATGGAATTCCAACCAGTCGCTCTCTATTTGATGCTGAGGCAGCTCACAGCTGCTTTCCAGATGTAATAATCATGCATCAATAACTCTCTTATTGAACAGCAGTCTTGATGTCTGTCGCTATTTTCTTTGCATTTCTTTGCACTGCGTTTCTTCCCCTGCACTTCGCTTTCCTTCTGTGGTGATACAGGAATGCATGTCAGGAATAGCCCCGTGTAGCCTGCTAGAGGAAGTCAGATGGGTCAGTCATGCTGAAAAGTATTGCTTAAATGAGGAGACAGTCCTGGCCTCTTAGTCACATGTCTGAAATTCTTAGCCACTGAAGGTGAACGGTGACCCCTGGGATGCCTCCAGTGCTCCAGTGCGCTACAGGTACACCTTTTGGACTTAAAGCGTCCCCTGAACAGCCTGCACCATTTTAGGAACCCCCCCCACTGTTTTCTGGCTCATGCTGACTGGCAGGGCATGATGTGGGTAAACGTGTCATAGAGGGCCAGCATTTTTTAAATAGAAGTCAAAGGTGTTAGCCCTTACTGAGTGTACCCTACAATGGATTATAGTTATTGGATCATAGATACTGGAATAAATGCTGAGGACTTAACCTCAGTGTCCTCAGTGGTAGGGGCGGGCATGGTGTTTGTTGGTGCTTCTGAAAGTGACGTCTCTCCTTGGGTTTCTGTCTTTGCAGGACATTCTCTGATCAGGGAGCTGTTCACCAGCTGCGGCTCGCGTGCATACAGCTTCCCTTCAGGGTATTAACACTCACGATATGCTACTTGAATGGGGAGAATTTGCATAAATTTTGTTTCAAGTGAGGCTATACGTGGAAGCAGCAAGAAAGGTTATGATTTCAGTAGTGTGATTTATTATTGTTTTAATCTGTATTTTATTTGTCAGTTATAATTATGCATTGCATTGCATAATTACTGGTTATAGCTGTGTGGCCTGTGTGGTCTTTTGTGTGTATGGACACATATGACTGATCGTCATCCTTGAAGATGTTGATTGTCAGTCAGTACCTCCAGTGAACACAAGAGGGCAGGACATACACACAGTTGCAATATGAAAGCATACGGTCTTAGTGACTGAGAAAAACTGAGTGTTTTGTGTTTTAAATGAATTCACACCGAGTGCCTGCTTGGTATGATTTAAGCCTCGATATGTGGCCCCGGAGCCCTTGTGGCTCCGGAGCCCTTGTCTTCACCTTGCCTCATGGGCTGCCTGTTTTGGCACGGAGCGGTTCAAAGAATGGCATGTACCTTCTGGGCAGAGAATGCCATTTGTTCCTATGTCCTGGCCTACTTCTCATCTTCTGGTCTCTGGGCAGTTCCCATCCTCGAGGTAACCCTTCCGTGGCACATTCTCTTTCCCGTCTGGCCTGATGTGATGGAACAACTTATCTATTAGAGTCTGAACTCTGGAGCTCTGTGCCCATTTCCCCAACAAAGCATCATATAAGCATTTTTTGTTTCCATAGCTGTAATTTTTTAATATACAGCGATACCTCAGTGGGGCCGGCATGCTGGTGCAGTGATTAGCACTGTTACTTGGGACCTGGGTTTGAGTCTCCGCCTGGGTTACGTGTGTGGAGTTTGCATGTTCTCCCCATGTTGTCTTGGGGTTTCTTCCGGGTACTCCGGTTTCCCCCCACAGTCCAAAGACATGCTGAGGCTAATTGGAGTTTCTAAATTGCCCGTAGGTGTGCATGTGTGGTTGGTGTGCAAATGTGCCCTGCGATGGGCTGGCCCCCCATCCAGGGTTGTTCCCTGCCTCGTGCTCGTTGCTTCCGGGATAGGCCCTGGACCCCCCCCGCAACCCAGTAGGATAAGCAGGTTGGAAAATGGATGGATGGTACCTCGGTTCTTGAACTTAATCCGTTCTGGATTGAATCCTAAAAAGTTTGAGTTCAAGGAAATAATTGAAAACAAATTAATTGGTTCCCGGCCCCCCAAAATTACACCTAAATATGTTTTTTTTTTTAGCATTTAAACAGAAAATGAACATTATGAAACAAGAAGAGCATTTCTTTCTTAATGGCTTCCAAAACCATAAAGATCTTATCCTAACATTACCCCTGTCCTGCCCCACTGTAGTCTGCTCTTCTGTGTGCCACGCCCCCTCGTTAACCTCGTGTGGGATCCCCATGTGATCAGATCATGTGATCTGGTTGTTGTCCTTGCCACTGTAGTGGCATGACTATGGCTTACTCACTGGGGGCTTTGGGTGGGGATGCTATAAAGCCCTTTGAGACGATGTAATGTTGTGATAATGTGCTATACAAAAATAAATGTATTATTATTATTGTTATTTCTCTGTATTAAGTCCGCGTTTCAGTTTGTTTCCTCAGTCCGGTCATTGGGTGCGTTCAACTTGCTTACAGTGCTGGCTTAAAGCAACACATTCTGATCCTGACGCAATGCATTACGGTTAGATGCATTGTGACTTCTCACCCGGCTGC
>JABFEA020000021.1:13197774-13218495 GCA_019775915.2 Cyphomyrus plagiostoma | reverse complement strand
GCATTGTAGTATGACTCATTTCCTGGCGCGTACAATTTATATTAGGTCAGCGTTCACGGTTCGATTTCTGATATTCAGATCGAGTTCTAGGTCAAACTTCTTCGTTCAACTTTCAAGAAATTCGAGTTCTAGTGAGTACGAGAACCGAGGTACCACTGTATATACTTCTTCTATATTTTAACTTAGAGGAGCGTATTACTGGTAATGTAACATCTGGTTTTCCTTTTTACCGCTTTTGGTATTTGGTTTGCAAATTACTCTTAATTTATGTGATCTTCTCTCTGATTATAGTTGGGAAGGTTCATTAACTAACATCACCATTTAATGAATAATTGACTAACTTGTGCTGGATAAAGTCTAACCCTAACCCTAACCCTTCTAGTAAAAAACAGCTACCTTTCTCTAATGAGTGCTTACACAGTAGTTGTGGCAATCCGGAGCCAGTCTGAGGAATCAGGACATAAGGCAGGACGTACCCTGGGCAGAGCACCAGTACATTGTGAGAAATGGACACAAGACTGCTAAGGCTATTTTACCACTGGCAGGTCAATCGAACAGTATGTCTCCATTTTCCTTGTGTTTGAGTTTATAATATCTGGGGCTTTTTGGTATGGTACACTGTGGAGGCAAAGTTAGATAATTGTTATCTAGATAACTGTGTTACTCTGCACTATGGGAAAAGTCATCCAAGTGAAGTAATGAGTCATTCCACAGAACGGGAGGTGAGAACTCCATGCATGATGGGAAGGTCAGCGCACAGGTCAGAGTTCAGCTGATTCCTCTCATATCTCAAGTAATTAAGAAATCGTTCTCGGCAGCACAGCTCGGAATCCGCCAGTGATAAGCTTCAGCCTTAGGAATGAAGGATGAATGTTTTTAAGAGTGATACATTCATCTGGCATAAAACAACATGGTGCAGTGCTATCAGACTTTCAGAGACAGAGTCGCTTATCTGGGGACCTCTAGCTTATGGCCGATATTAGACCACTTATTAAATGTACACCATAAGAATTTAAATATTTATGCTTGCACACTGTAAAAGAGCCTTACATCTTGCCGCTTGGATGGCTGCCTTTAATCTGCTGTGTATAATTTACTCATGCTTTCCTCATCTAACGGTGATGCTGGAATCTTATCTGGGGAATTATAATCACCGGCTCTGTGGGCAGTGCTGTAAGCTGACCCTCCAGGGCTGCGGCTGTGTCCCGTGAGCCCACATCCATGTATGTGGCATGTCGCGCCAAGTGCTGAAGCCATTTCACCCATATGCCGTTGATGCAGTACACAGTGAAAGGAAATGGCGTTTCTTCAGACCATGCTGTCACATGAAATGGCACAGGGCTCCTACAGCCAAACAGAAAGAAAAAAGAATGCAATTTGCATGTTCCCCCACATTTCCTTTGGGTATTCCTGTTTCCTCCCAAAGTCCAAATGTTTGTGGTTTAAATGCACTGGCTCCTCAAAATTTCTTGCATTTATGAATGAGCCCCACATCACGTACAGGGTATCCCCACCACATTCCACCTGGTGATATACCACTGTCCCACAAAGGGCTTCCCCAGCGCATTCCACCCCATGATGGGCTGCCGTCCCGTACAGGGTTTTTCCTCTGTGTTCTGCCTCGTGATGGACCACCATCCCGTACACAGTGTCCCCGCTGTGTTCCACCTCGTGGTGGACCACCGTCCCGCACAGGATGTCCCCACTGCGTTCCGCCCCTTGACAGCCTACCGTCCCTGCCGCTTCCCATGTGCTTCCTGGTGTCCTGCTCACTATGACCTTCTCCTGAGTAACTGGATAGACATCATTTTTTTGTTGTCAATTAAGATTTTAGAACAGCAGTGCAGCTGTATGTAGCCTGCCAGTTAGCCAAAGCTGTGTCTCTCTATTACATAATTACCCCAGCAATAAAGCAGGGTCTCTTTTCCTGGTGACTTACAGGTGTGCACTGGTGTAATCAGGGGGCTCTGAAATAGCTGAAAAGATTTTTCTTGTGAACCAATTTAATATGACAGTGATACCGTGATTATTCTCCTGTGGGGGGGGGGGGGCCTTAATGTCCGGAAGCTTCCTCTTCTCACAGCACTGCATCCAATGGTCTGCCCATATACAGGCACCACTAAGAGGGCCAATCACAAACACTAGCAGCAGTCTGGGCCAACTGCAGACATTTAATACAATCAGGTCCAATCACACTCACAGAACGCAAGGACAAAAGGAAGACAAGAGTCAGACTGAATTTTGTCAAGGACTAGGGTTATTTGCCAAGGCTGCTCAGTGCCACCATTGCTTTGGAGTAGAATGAAATTTGTCAACGGCACCTATGGTTCAAGCGGCCAGCTTGTACGGGATCCATGGCAGTGGGTTCCATTTCATATGCAAAGATGGGGATACAGAACACACAATTGCAAACAGTCATAGTTTCCGATCCAGTGTCTGCATGAAGCCGACTGGAACAATGTGAGCCAGGGGATCATATGTATATAATTACAGTGAAGTTTTCTCAGCCTCTCTGTTCCATCTGCCATCTCCCAAAGAAACATGCTAATGACTCCCCCACTGTGGTCCAAACCCGGCTGGGCAGCACGGCTCGTGTTCAGACTGAAGCAGAGATCCATAAAGCGGAGCTGTTTTGATGAACGTGAAAATCTGCAAGAAGAGCGGAGCACTCGAGTCTGATGCAACAATGTGGAATCAGTTCAGTTAAAATTGAATGAACCGTGAACTCAGCTAAGAGAATGATGTCCTCCCCAACCTGTGGATGTGAACTGTCTTGCAGAAAAAGTGCATGAGAAGCTATTGACTTGACTGCGTGGGTTGTAGTCCACAGTCCATCTGTATGGCTGCAGCTATTAGCTACCTATTAAAGTCATGAGTCAGGAACAGATATTCCACACCAAAGACGTAAAGTTCTTGGCATAAATATGGGCAAATGAGAACTTCAAGCAGCGGCAACTTGAAAATCTTACAATGAAAGAAGAACGAGAGTATCTTATTATATTCTGTTTCATGCATGTGTTTCATAGCAGCATCAGATAAACAACAGTCAAGCACTACATTGAGCATATTAGACTATCCCTTCAAACTCATCCCATCAAGATGCATTGTGGTTGATAAACATGCCTGGCTAGATCAAAGGCTGTGATGTGCCACACCAAATGACCTCTAATAGAGGTACATGCTAGCTTTTTGTTTTGGTGTACTTGTACATGTTTTATGGTAGTTTGTGGAAAGGAGTGAGAAGACTGCTGCCTTTCCTAGACATATGGATGGAACGACAAGGACAGCTTTCCCTCTCCTCTGTGCTGCTCTTCCAGCCTGCTTTTTTGTCCTTGAATTATTGCGCGCAGTGTACACTACGGACATGGAGTTGGGGTTTTTGTCCCATGTAGTGGCATGACAGCGTATTTATGATGTGTTTATTACTTTGTTGTGTACTGGAGAATGTCTTCTGAGCAGATCACCATCGGGTGGGACTTTATTTTGGGAACGGGTTTAAAAAAGGAATACAAGACAAGCGTTTTGACGTCAACAGAGGGGAAACCAAGGGGATAGAAAGCAGGCAGACAAACAGAAGACCATCTCCTCCCATTATTATTATTATTATTATTATTATTATTATTATTATTAGCAGTAGTAGTGGTAACTAGTTGCCAGGTACTGAAAGGTCTGTCACCTGTGTATCTTATGTTGATATTTTATTCCCTTTTCTGGATATATATTGCAGCTAGGGGCAGCTGATTAGTAATTAGTAGAAAATTAAGACAAGCCTTCATTGAGGGATAGAAATGAGAGAGTGAGTGGCAATGGGGAGCCCTTGGCTAGGCGGTAGCGAAGCCCTCCTGTAGGTTCTGCTCTGCCATGGTTTGGAAAGCTGACAAAAGAGAAATTCTGAAGTTTGTATTCAGTTATCTGTGTACATGTGAGTCAGAGCTTTTCCGCGGTGCCCCATGCTAACTGATTTTCTGGGTATTCTAATAGACACAGGGGTGGTAGTCTGGTGCATACGTGGTGGGGAGGGGAGTCCTCTCTGCCGTACGTTTGGGTAAGTGCTGCTTGTCACACCAACTACAGAGAGAAGCTGCAGCTATTCTTTGCCGCTGCCAGAGACACGGCCTCTGAGGCAGCAGCGGATGTTTGGTAGGGGGATTCCTCGATGAGATGGAGGCCGGTGCCGGCTGATGGCTCCTTGTAGGTTCGACAGGCTGCCCAGGATTCCCCAATTATGCACACGGCACATGGCACAGCCTCCATTCATACTCTGAGTGTTTGGGGGAAGTGAGGCAACCTCCGTAGGGCACACGGCACAGAGCACAGAGACGGGCTACACTGCGCGGGTGGCAGCACGTCTTACTACATGAATATGATGGGAAAGTCTATGACTGAAGGCATAATATGTGGGCACCTCGGCCTGTAGATGTTTACCAGCTTTTATTCTCCACAAAGCAAAAACTGCGGCACTGAATACTAAGCTAAGGCGGCCTCTTGTGGTCTCTCCCAATTATATGAGTAAAAGCTGAAAGAATAACTGCTGTCTGCGTCACAGTGCACGGAAGCTGAAACACCGTCAGTGACAGTGACTCCCGCATTTCCATGTGACAAAGACTTTGCAGGGATGGACAGGGACAAAGGAGCCGCTTGTGAATCCGAGTGCCAGTGCAACCTCACGGCTAGCAGTCATGCCGACAATCCAGTAAAAAGTGAATGTTCTCATAACCGATGCTTACTCACATCCATCTTTATTATTTCTGCTTAATAAGATTGCACTGTGCATTTATAGGGCAGAAGTTCACTAAGGCGTAAATCTGGGAAGCATCTTCTTGGGGAGCAGCCTGACAGTGAAAAATTGGCCACACAGCCACAGCAGAATGCTGTGCATAGAGCAGGAGTGCATTCTTTTTCTTCTGTGAACAGTATCAGGGGTCATCATCTCAAAGTCAGATATAAATCACCCCATAAGGCTGTAAGATAAGGGTTGTCTCAGGTACGTATCCATCAGAAGGTGCATTCCTACATAGCAGTACGTTTAGGTCACAAACATGGCAGGTGCTGTGTATGAATTCAGTTTGTTGTTGCCCAGAGGATCGTGGTGAGGCGAGGTGCGGTACAGTTTGTGTGCTGGATTGGATTATTGTACTGGGAAGCCGTAGGGGGAGTCGGGACAGCTACATTTGAAGAGGAGGAGCGAAATCTAGGATCCCATGTGTTGAGCTACCCTTTCCAAGGGTACTGTCACAAAAACAACACTGTCGGCTTGAAATCACAGCCCCAGAGCAACCCAAAGCCCGGTCCAACACTGCAGTCTCAGTCCAATCCCCCTGTCCCAATCCAACAGCACAGTCCTGGTCCAATCCGCTGGCCCGTTCCCTAAAATGGTATTCCGTATTTTCCATTGGCAAACCCAGGCCATATTGCTACAGTTCATTACTTCAACCATTTAATGACCAAAGATGTTTTGCTTTTCCACAAACATAGGAGATTAATTTCGCATTCGGTCATTTGTCACGGAAAGTTGTGTTTTCTGCTGTTTTGGAAATGGGGGTGGTGGAAATAAGAGACGGCTCTTTGTTCCATCTCGCCTAGATTTATGAACACACTCAGCCCAAACGGTCACAGCCTGGACATCTGTGCATAAAAATGCTCCCAGAGAATGCTGATACGCCTGGCCTCTCTTACGGACTCGAGCGTTAATAAAATGGAAGGCCGCCCCGCTATCGCGTTTTCATCCAGGAAATGGAGCAGAATGTTCTGAGATGCCAAACAGTGACCTGCCTTTGAAGAAGAAATTCTTGGGAAACACATTTTTTTTCTCATAATCCAAAGACTCGTACAAACACTTGAGTGAAAGCTGCCTATCTTAGCCCATATAATAAGCTACCCGTCCTGTCGCCCAGTCTGAGAGCAGGTGTGCATTTTCACATTAAGGCAAGAATTCAGAAACGACTATGGACAGGTTAAATCCGTGGAGGAGTCCATGAGAGGGGGTGCGGAGGGTGGGGGGTTTGGTTTTATTTGTGTGGTTTGGATTACCTCTGATGGAGGTTGTCACTCCCCATTAACAACATGTGTGCTGCCTGAATGGCAGGGAGGGTTCTGAGCCTCAGGCCAGCGCCGTGACGTAGGCAGTACCAGGGTCATTCCCATGTCATCCCATACCAGTGTCACTCTGTAAGGCTGCAGCTGAGGGCAGGGGATAGATCTCCTTCCAAAGCTCATGTCTCAGGATGGGATTTTCCTCCATGTTCGGGGTACTTACTGCTCTCCTGCTCACAGCTGGTTATGTGGGTGACAAGAGTAAATCAATGGCAATGGAATTATTTTGGGAATAAATTAAATTAACAGCACACATGTGAAGGGACTCAGAAGCAAAACAATGTTTGACAGCTGGTTTTATAAAGTATAATGGTTCAAATAAATAATTGTAAAGTTGTAGAGAATGTTTTGTGAGGGTAACTCCTGTGATCAGTAAATTTATTTTATGTTGCAGACGTAATGATAAAAAATAATCTGTATTTATAGTGCATAACTATAACCCCTGTTTTGGATGTCTTAAGCCTTTGTAGTAATTATTAATATAATAATAATAATATAATAAATGGTTACAGGAATAACATTCAGTTAATTTGTGAGCATCTGGCGACGGTCTTTGTTTTGTTCCCAAATCCCTGTCCATCTATCCATCCGTCTTCTCTCATTATCCTGCTAAGTAGCATAGATGATTAATACTAAAGAATACACTTGAGAACTGCTGTGCTCCTAAGGAATGAACCTAAAACATTTAGTTTGGCTTTTCTGTTAATTAAGTGACTTACTAATACGTTGCTTACTTTTCCTGCTAAGGTAAAACTGTAGTTGTATTGCAAAAGCTGTAATCCGCAAGAATGACACAACACAATAAAATTTGACCCTACATACTGTATTTATCCTACGTTCTGTGGGAAAAGTCCAAGAATAAATGAAAAGCAACAGTCCTGGATTCAAAGGTAACCAGAGGTCAGTAAGGATACATGTTTTTAATTGAATTTCTTTTGATTCAGGTCCAGGTTTGCTGGAGGAGATGATCTGATGATGACCTGCTCAACCTGTAAGTCAGAATACATTCTGTACTGGTTTTTTGTTTTAATGCAAGGGCTGACTTAGTACTTTACAATGGTTTACAACCATAAAAAAATATTAATATGGTTCAATTAATTCATGTTATAATGCTTGTATAAATGCTACTTAGAAACCTTTGAGAACAACAAATTTTTAAAAGCTTTTAGAGAATATGCCAGCAGTTGTCTGTCATATCCTCAGAAATATACCCATGTTTTTAAAATGAGTTTTAATGTGAATATGAAGCGTTTCCCGTCCTGGATGGATGGAGGGCAGCAGGTGAGATTTCTGGGATCTTACAGCGGCCCCCACTCAGTGGATGTCAGCCAGTGATATTAGGGAGGATGCTCAGCATAAGACGGCATTCTGTCAAAGAAGGTCCTGTTTGATTCTGAGGACAATTCCTGCCCTTAATGACCAACACGGTCTGTTGCCGTCCATCCCCTACCTTCCTGTCTGCTGTGAACAATGGATCATTTATCTGACGGCCCCATCCACCTGAGCCGATCCACAGAATGGGAGGGGGTGAAAATATTAATCATTCCTTCATTTAATGAGTGATGGAGAAATGTGGCCAGAGCGTCACCCGGAGATTCCCTGGATTTATCTAAACATGCACAGGAATAATTAGGCTACAGTAATACCTCCGCACAGATTTGGCAGGAAGTGACGAGGTGATGAGATCTGCTCTGAATGGGCTCCTGTTCTCTGGCTTCCCATCTCTCATCTGCAACCCATCAATCTCTCTGCCCTGGTCGTCTCTGTAGAACCAGCGCCTCGTGTTTTTCTGAATCCGCTGGAGATTGACGGCATGCCGCATGGCTCTCCTTTGTGTGATTGACCACAGGACCTTTACTCGTTTATATTTTTGGGTCTCTTCCTGACGCTCCCTGCCTATGGCAGCACTGGTAGATCAGCTTGCATTTTCATCCTGGTGTATTTGAGACCTGCTAGAGGAATATGCATCTTTCAGAATGATCAGTAGCCCTGAAAAGTACCCTGTGAACTGAAGCTTTTGAGAAACTGGGAAGATGAATCGTGAGCAAAAAGTCATTAAGGTAATGTTCTGAAGGTAACATATAAAGATGAGTCATTACCATGACTACCAGACACAATATAACAGTGTAAATAATTAAGATGCTTTTAGGAAAGCGGATACATGTTAGTACTGATAAGAATAACAGATACTGCTTCAAACTAACTGATGTTGTAAGGCTTTGGAGGGGAGTGGCCTGACACGGGATGGGAGGAGGGCTTAGGGGCGAGGCCTTCTGCCAGGATGAAAGCAGCCAGGGGCTAGAAAAACAGCAGGGAGGGATGTGGTAGCAGGTGAAAGAGTGAACATGGAAAGGTGTTGGATCAGGATCAAGAGTGTGGCACCGGTGGGCTGGGGTGAGAGAGAACAGGCAAACATGATGACATGGGATAACAGGCAGGTGAGCTGCATGAGTTGGCTGGTTGGGAGTCTTTGACCACCCCCAGCCTTTACCCGCCCACACTGACCACCCCCAGCCTTTGCCCTGCTCCCACTGACCACCCCCAGCTTTTGCCCCGCCTCCACCGACCACCCTCAGCCTTTGCCCCGCCCCCACTGACCACCCCCAGCTTTTGCCCTGCCCTCACTGACCACCCCCAGCCTTTGTCCCACCCCTGCTGACCACATCCGCATACCTTCTAACAGGCACAATACCAGACATATACCTGGGAAGGAATGCTGGGAATGTCTTTCTAGTTTACCTTATCTGAGTGGAATCTAAATCTAAATTCCTCACATTGTATTTTTTACCTGCATCACACAGACATGCTTTGTCATCACGCACATGACGCCTCTGTCCCTGAACACAGACCATTCCAGCCTGCACCCCCCCCCCCCCCCCACCACTACAGTATTTCACTATTGGCTCTGTCTGCAAAACAGATGCATAACATTTTTCATTCTCTGCATGCTTTCCAGCAGTCGATCTTTCACACAAATCTCCCTGCAGCTCTGGGGCAAGTTAAGCTTTCTGTTTGTTGAAAGCATTTTTTGCTACTTGCTTTCCTGGACTGATGCTGTTTATCCATAGAGCTCCCCACCTTCAAAACACAGTCTATCCTTAATAAGATCACTGTAAGGAATCCACTTGCAGAGTTTCCGCAGTTTCAGCAAAATGGTGGTTTATTGAACAGTAAAAAGTAATATAATGCAATACAGTGTAGACATACACCGGGTACTGAAAGGCAGTTCAAATACAAATTAAGGGCAGTTCTTCACCCCCCTTTATACCCCAAAAGACCCTCCCCACAAAGGTGCTGTGTGTAGGTGTTGTGAGTGAATTTACATATAAAGAATGACCCCCTGGCCTGTGAGGAGCCTGGGGCAGAGATGAGGCAGGACAGGGTGGAGACTTTTATGATCATTGTAATTCAGTTATCTTCCTTATCACCCTAGTGGTGCCGACTGGAACCCCCGTTCTCTCCCTGGCTTTTCCCTTGATCATTCCCCCCTTAATCATTAATAGCTAACACTCTCTGTATTCAAATGATCAACCAAGAATGTTGGGGCATTTTTACTACTTTTCCTTACAATCACCGAGTCGATTATATTTGGCATTCCTATTTGTAAGTGAGATTAAGTTATATTAACATTTTGTCCATAAAATGCAGCACACAGCATTTTGTTTAAGTGATTGAACACATTGATTTTGGGTCATGAAGAATTTTCTGAGGAATTATATTGGTGATTGATTGATTATTTTTAAGTTGCCCCATAGTATTTAAACAAGGGGGCTTTATGACTCTTTCAGTGTAATATTTACAGGTGCCGGCTGCTATTCTCACGCACGATTCCAAACTGCCGAGGTTGGGGACGCCGTGACTTTGCTTCCAGAAAAGCTTTGGATCAGCTTTGTTGCAACGTCTGCAGGAGATGCATTTCAGGCTGATGCCAGCTTCCCCATTGCGAGGGGGGTACGAAGGCTACTCCCTTGGTTTGGTGCACACGTGTTATTTGCAGTACATTAATGTAAGGGAGTATAAGAATGGACAGACAGAATGAGGCCAAAAAAAGGGAGCGGAAGAAAGAAATCGTGGAAACATTTGGGACTGCGGGAAGAAGTGTGTGACATTGGGGCTGGCAATGGATCCGGGTTCTTTAATGGGGGAAAAACAGTGTTGCTTTCAGGAGGATGGGAGGGGGGCGCCAGGTGCGGGACTGGCAGCACGTGCCATTAGAACAGAACGGGGGCTGTGCTTTAAGCAGGGACTGAAAGGAAGACTGATCAGGTGGAAATAACACCCCGCCTGACTGCTCCCCTCGCAGTTTTGGTGTCACTCAGGTCACTGTTTAGTATTTGCAGAACTTCCCCCAGGAATCAGCAAACATAATCTTAATCTTAAACGTAATCTTAATCTTAATTATCACAATGAAAGGAAAATGATCATGAGAGAAGATACAAGGTGGGAAACATGACTGCTTCTCTTTGGTTGAAATCCGTGGTGATCTCTTCTGTGCCGCGCCTATCTCTTCTATGTCGTGACGATCTCTCTGTGTTGTGGCGATCTCCATTGTGCCATGGCAATCTGTGCTGCGCCATGGCGATCTCCTCTGTGCTGTGACGATCTCCTCTGTGCCGTGGCGATCTCCTCTTCAGAGAGTTTCAGAAGTTGTGGGTGGAAACCCAAGGGAATATCCTCTCCAAGTAAGCTCCATCACTCAGTGAAGCCTGCAGCCCATAGAGGGACAGGGAGTTGGGGGTTGACACTCCGCCGAATGTTTATGCTGATTTTCACCCTCCTGAGCCGGAACGAGAGTCGCGTGTCGGGCGAGACACCTGTGACGATATCTGGCTAGTCAGGGTTGGGATGGGAAGGGTAAAAGCAGCATAAGGTCTTCTAGTTGTGTTATGCGGAGTGTGAGCGGGTGTAGTGGCTGCAAAGAGGTCATCAGCACCTCGCTGTGAAGCAGATGGGAACTTGACCTGCCCTCCTACCCAGACAATGACAGGACTGGAGCCAAGGTGTCGAAACCGTTCAGTGACAGCCAGTGAGTCGAAGCGGTCCTGATCCAGAACTAAGGGCGGCGTTCAAGATGAACCTTCTTTGTTGCATGTAAATGATGGCTCTTTTACAGTGTAAAATATCACACAGCATGTAGTGCTGAAAAGTTGCAACGCACGCACATACGCATACATACGGCGTTAGGCAGCCTGCAGCCTTTCTTGGGGCTCTAGACAGAAACTCATTTTATTCGCACTGAATGGAATTCCCTGAGGCCCCCGCCGCCTTGCCTGCTCACGTGGTCAGCACTGGCGGGGAAGATCTCATCTTGACATTCCACTGGAAAAACAGCCACAAAACCTGTTTGAAAACAAATGGTGAAAAAAGAAAAAAGACAAAAAAGCAAAAAAGCAAATTTCTGTAAAGGTCTACTTCCAGAGTTGCTGCTTATTATTATGCTAATCTCTAAAATTTGGAGGGGATTCTGAGTGCTGGAACTCATAGGAGATACTTACTGCGGGACGCTGGACAAGATGCAGGCAGTGCAGACATGGGGGAGATGGAGGCTTGGAGAAGACAGAGGAGAGAGGGAATATGGCTATTCTCTCAGTGACAAATGATTTTGGAGCTGCAACAGTTTCTGCTATGGCTATGTTTAGCTGTGGCATCTGTTGTAGGTCAGAAAGACCGGATAGTAGAGCTTCATTCACTTTGAGAAATTTTTAGTAACCAGCACATCATAAAAAAGAAACATTTGCTTGAGTTCAGTTATTTTTCCAAGCTAGTAATCAAAGCTTTATGAAAAACAGAAAAACCTCACACACAACAAACCCTAGCACCAACACTCAATCTACTTTTTGTACTATGTCTATGAGCATTTTGCTGTTGACTTTAAAATTAAATGCTTATTGAATCTACCTGAATCTAGAGAAGCGCAATGTCTTTGGCAGAGATACACCTTGATTAGACATGAGAGTGTCCAGGCCCCTTAGATACGTCCCTGCGTTTAACAGTTATGGTGTAGCCAGCCAGATTAATAAGTTGAATGGCAGAACCAAAGAGGAAGACCCCCAGCCTAACTCTAAAAAGGAGTTAGTGAAAGCTGAAAAGGAAAATGCTTTCGTCTTTGAGCTTTTCATTCGCTGGCAAATCTCTCCATTAAATGGTTATGCTCACCTCCTCTTCCCTCTGCTTCTATGGTAAAGAGATTCCAGATTTGAAGGGTCTGTGGCAGAATGGTCCCAGACTAGTAGGTTCTATAACAGAAGGAGTTCAGACCAGTAAGGTCTATAGCAGGGAATCTGTGTGTGAGTATGAAGCTCAGCCAGCCATTGGTGGCGATGGTGGTTTATCTCTGTAACATAAACACTGAGACTGAGGGAGACCCTCTAATTGGCAGGGCTGGATTTTCCATACAGGCACAGAGGAAAATTGCATTCCCCCTTAACAGACAAAACAGTGAATAACCACAACCGAAGTCAAAACTGTATTTATTGAAATGTCTCCTGAGGGACCACAATGGAAACCTGGAGTGCGTTGTATGTTCAGGCAGCTGACTGGAGGGGCTACGGAAAGACAGACTTCTCAGTATCAGTGTTTGACTTGGTTTCCTACTACCAAAGTAGTCATTGTCAGAGTATGACTTTTTTGCGCAAACAGTCAACCTCATCTGCTCAAAGACAGTAAACCTTCGAAGACGTCAGCGCTGAGCAGGCCACTGGGAGGCTCGCATTACTTTGCTGCTGCCCTTTCAGGCTCTGGTCTTGGGGCCCAGCTGGCCCAAGTGTTCCTGCTGCTCTGGGGTATATGTATTTCTCAAACCATCTTGACTGATGTTTAATTAATAACAAAACAAAAGTGATGCAGTGTAGCTTTGAGGTTGCAAGTAATCAGATCACTGTCATGCTGTGGTGTGGCCGCACCCATCTTGCTCCTGATCAGGGGAGACAGTCACTGGCACATCTGATGACTGTGGACTCGTGCGTGTGTGTGAACATCTGGATGCGAGTGTTTGCACCCTTGTGCAATCACCTCTCCCAAAACCACCCTGCAAAGGCTGTAAACTGCCCCCCCCCCCCCCCAAGATAGGAGGGTAATTGTTTCATATTTTTTCTTTTAAACTTTGGAGCTTTACAGTGAGATTGAAAATTAAATCTCCAAAATGCCAGATAAACAAGCATGTTGTGTAACTTGCTAACCCAAACTAAGACAAGCCCAAAATCAGGCGTTTGAGGAGTCATCATTGTACCGTCACACATGAGGAGATTGCAGGGGGGTGCAGGATTCTTGTGAGGCGGGGGGAATTGCAGCACTGCTGCGACTTGTGACACATCCGCACCGTTTGCCGATTTGATACGCACCCCTGCTGACAAGAAACCTGCAGCTGTAGGTCAAGCACAACTCCAGGACGAAGCGGTGTCTGTGTACAAGACAAGCAAAGTATGTACCTCTCTGCTCTTCCTAAAACCCATCTTACTGACATCTTACATATTATTTTAGCTTTACCTGGTACATGAATAAATAAATTACAGTTTTATTTATTTTGTGGATCTATTTTCATCTTTTCCTCATAGGCCACTACTTGTTTTAACAAAATAGTTTAATAAACCCATGTCTTTTTTGTAGTTGTACGGCACAAGTATAATACTCCGGTACTTATTCAGAATAACATTACAATAGTCATTTGGAATTTAAAATGCTTCAATAAAAACGAGATTCAAATTTGCATTGTGGATTTAAGAATGTTGGTGGCTGACTGTTAAACATTGCTCATTTTAGCTTCCCATGGGGGGCAAATACAATTGTGATGCAGGGTAAATTAACTCTATGTCGGGCGGTATAGCAGCTCGTCTGGGTACATGTGTGTACTTTCATTTGAAAGCTGTCTTTAGCTGGTAATAGTGGCATTGACTAGCCACCAGTTTTCTGGTTAAAAGCTTGTTTTGCTGCCTCTGGGAGCCCCAGATGGCCTTGCTGCCGATGTGATTACCATATATGTTGCTTTATAAAATAAAGTGAACTAACTGGATAAAATATGTCTGGATATAGCATGAATTCTCAATTCTGACCAGAAGAAGCAGTTAGAATAAGGATATAGAGTTAAACACGAGAAATCGAGACCAGAAAACTAGTGGCACTCTCTCTCTCTCTCTCTCTCTCTCTCTCTCTCTCTCACTCTCTCTCTCTCAGACTAAGTGCTTTCTTATTGTCTAAAATGTGGTTTCATTTGTTTTTTGAAGTTTAACAATATAATGTCATGACATCCCATATGCTCTGGCAAGCTTGCAGTAGGGAACAAACACTGACTCAAAACCAGATAAAAGAGCAGCAGGAAAATACAGAGAAACAAAGAGTAAAACTTGCTGACCTCATGTTTTTATATAGGCAGGAGTGGGTTGTGTTGACCTGTTTGAAATTAATTCTGTGTATTATTACAAGTATTTTTTTAGCTCCAAGCTTTTGTACACCTTCATTACTTTTCCCATTTATTTCACTTTGAGAAGCTTGCTGGAACCTTCCAGTCATTCCAGATTGTGGAGAGTGATGTGAGAACGATGGTGTAACTAAATCAGAGTTGAGGAGGAGAGTTTCATCTCAGTACTACCACACCACACCAGTGAAATTCTGCTTCAGCAATAACACTGCTACCATTATCAAACCAGTACAATTCTGCTTCAGTGATTACTCTGCTACTATTGCCATACTAGTGGATTTCTGCTTCAACAATAGCACAGTTACCTTTATCACACCGGTGAAGTACTGCTTCAACAATAACACTCTTACCATTATCACACCATTGGATTTCTGCTTCAGCAATAACAATGATTACACCAGTGGTTATACACTTGAAATTCATAGGCCTTTTTTTACATGTTTTTGTCTTGCCAGTGCTTAAACCATAAAATCAGATATGGTATTAATTGGCTCTGCTGAGATTTTTATTGTACAATCTGAAGGATATTACATGCAGATTCATTTATATGACCTTATGACCATTCCTGATTGACAGTCCTAATGATAAAAGCAGCAGTGGCTACACTGTATTTGCCAGTTTCTGGGTGGCATGGTGGCACACTGGCCAACACTGTGGCCTCACACCTCCTGGCTTGTGGGTTTGAATTCAGCATTGCAGCTTTGTGTGCAGACTTCTGGTTACTTCAGAGTCCAAAGACCTGTGGTTTAGGCTAACTGGTAACTGTCTCCAGTGTGTGTGCTCTGTGATGGACTAGCATCCTTCCATCCCCTGTGTCCAGGGACTAGTCCCATGCTTGCAATTCTGGATAAACTGTGTGTCCCCTTTGTATTTACTCTCAGTCTGTGATGTCACTGTGGTTGTAGGCTGCTCTCCAAAGCTTTGCATGTGCCCTGTAGGCTGCCCTACAAAGCTTTGCATGTGCCCTGCAGGCTGCCCTACAAAGCTTTGCATGTGCCCTGCAGACTGCCCTACAAAGCTTTGCATGTTCCCTGTAGGCTGCCCTACAAAGCTTTGCATGTGCCCTGTAGGCTGCCCTACAAAACTGTGCATGTGCCCTATAGGGAGCTCTCCAAAGCTTTGCATGTGCCCTGCAGGCTGCCCTACAAAGCTTTGCATGTGCCCTATAGGCTGCTCTACAAAGCTTTGCATGTGCCCTGTAGGCTGCTCTACAAAGCTTTGCATATGCCCTGTAGGCTGCCCTATAAATCTTTGCATGTGCCCTGTAGGCTGCCCTACAAATCTTTGCATGTGCCCTGTAGGCCACCCTACAAAGCTTTGCATGTGCCATGTTCCTCCCAGTTTCAGCAAGCGATGCGGTATTCATGCATACAGTGCTCGGCTGGCAGCAGAGAGAGTGTTTATCTGTGTGACCGATGGAAATTAAAAGTAACGTTCAAAGTAACGTTCGTTGATAAAATGAGCGAAAAAAAAGTTATACTTTTCAGTTTGGATGAATGTGAAGTGTTTTTTAGGAAAAATTATTTGCAGAAAAGATCTGAAGGGACTTTTGTGGACAGTGAGGGCAGTGGCCATGATTTGAGTGCTTATGGCGCCCAGCAGGTCACAGACTGAGAGTGTGATCCCGGCATGACAGGCTACTGTGCAGAAAATGTACTGCACATGTTTTATTTACTGGCTTTCTGTAAAACAGGATACAAGCCTTCCTATAAATTAGTTCATGTGTTTTTTATTATTTTATAGACATGCATAACCAACTGTGCTTGGTTAGTACTGTGAAACAAAGTGGATAGATCTCCATGACTGTGGGAAGGAATGACTTCAGAAACAATTAGATAAAGGTAGCATATGAAAATGATCATCATTAATGAGAAAAGCCAGCAGAGTGACCATGAGTGAAATGTTTCCTCCTGGAGCTGACCTGAGGAAGACAGTGTCCTTTAGCATTTGTCATTATCCTGGGAGACCATTGCTCTGACGTTCCAAGTACTTTGACTTTTTCTCTGTGTTTGGCTGTGACTCAGGACAGTTATCTGGTGCACGCATGGCATTTTCACGCTGCGCTCACGGCGCTGGCTGAGTTCTGAGCACTTTGACTGTTCTTTGTGTTTGGCTGTGACTCAGGACAATTATCTGGTGCACGCATGGTGTTTGCATGCAGCGCCCTCAGCGCTGGCTGAGTCCCGAGCACTTTGGCTTTTCTCTGTGTTTGGCTGTGACTCAAGACAGTTATCTGGTGCACGCATGGTGCTCATGGCACATGCTGAGCTCATCTCTTCCCGTCTGAGAGCGTCTGGCTTCAATCAGCTGTGTGTTTGACTGGTGGCGCTGAGCCATGAATGCCCCCAAATGCTTGGCAGTCTGATTACCTATCAGCATGACTTAAACTGACGTGGAGGACTGAAAAGTGAAGTCGAGCAATCTTCAGAGCTGTGGATTGCGAAGGGTTAAAGCTGGCCAAAAGACAGAGCAGTTAAAAACAATATGGGAAGGTGACTTTATGAAGTGAGCACTCTGTGTAAATTGGTATTTGGTTCCATCCTTCTACCTCCTACACAAGCACTTATCTCATGACATTGATAAGCTTGCCAGAGGGAAATGAGAGCTTATGAGAACAGAGTGTGCTTCCTGAAGTGAAGAGGACCACATTTGCATCATGGAAAACAGACAGACAGATGCATGCAGTGCTCAGTATGTGTGACGGGTGTTCCACCAGCGTATGGGCCGTCAAACCTGGATCCCGGAAACACATTGGAAATGGATGGTTTTTCCGGAGTCCTGCTGAGAGGCTTATGGTATGGTGACAGTTCTGTGATGGCTACAGGGGAGCCATGAGACCCCCGTGTGGCCGCGATCTGCAGTTCGGGGCCTAAGCACCCGCCAGCTAAGTGGAAAATGGACTAAGAGCCACCATAGTCCTGCAGATGTGTTGAGGGTTTAAAGGACTGAGGTTGCATTCCAAATAAAATAGTAAGGTTTTGCTGGGGATTTGGTGCAGGGGGCCAGTGAAGATGTCCTGGGTCTGAGAAGTAATGCCGTACTTTGGCTCTGAGCCTGTGTGAGGTGTTTTCATTTCTGAGGGGTTGAAAACCTCTTTGAGGGAAGCCCCCTTCACCGAGATCAGTATTAAGAGTAGCAGTTCAGATGATATGTCAGACACTATCCATGCTATCGTGTTTTATTTTCCTGAGCGTAGGGCCTGCTGCCGGGAGCTGGGGAAGCTCAGCTTGAAGTGGGGCCGTGCGGAACAGCTGTGTTGCGTAACGTTCTGGTCACTGGTCCTGGTCACTGGTCCTGAGCGCTATGGATCTGCCACTGCACAAGCAGCTGGCCACGCTGCCAGTGGGAGTGGTTTTCCTTTTATGAGTAGCATATTGAATTTAACGCTGGCAGGGGAGTCTCTCCGCCACTTTCCGCCACTCGGCGTCACTCTCTCTTCCCCTCGGTCTGACTCATCTGTTTTCACCGCTCAAGCTTTCGCCCTCGCTGTGTTGCAATAACTGCAGCGGCGCATTCCAGAGAGCTGCTCCTTCCATCAGCAGCAGTAACCTGACCCCCTGCACCACAGTGGTCCTTCAAAGACCAGAGGGCCACTGGAGATCCAGGGGAAAAAAAGGCAAAACAGTTTCATTTATCAATGAGATTCAGGAGGAGCAGAAAACTGCTGTTTTTCAGGCTCTCTGGAGGTGGGGCTGCCTAGACGGGGACAGCTGAGAGATGAGCTACTACTGAGAAGGCGGCCAGGATCAGCTGAGAGAGTGCAGACCTGAACACAAACAGACGCTCAGGCATGCGTGCAGATGCATGCAGGCAAACCGCTTCACTCGTAAACACGTACATAGGAACACGTACACCCCACACCAGTGGAAAGACACCAGCTTAAGTATTTAACTTTACCCAAAAACATATGAAACTTCTTTTGTTTTTAACTAAGAAAAGACACATTTTACCTGATATAAACATCCCCGCATGGTCTGTGTTTCATCTCCCGAAATTGTCCCCACAAGGTCAGGAATATGCAGACAGACACACCAGAAGATAGTCGCTTTTAGAGAGGACAGCCGATGTATATTTGCAGGGAACACATTAGATCACTTTGACGTACAAATGGTACATTTAAGCCTTCTTTGACTGGGGCCCAGTTCAGTGGAACCCCGTGTTGGATAAAAGGCCGACCCAGAGCAGCAGGGCAGTATTATTCAGGACTCCATGAGCCTTAAGACTGTAATATTTACGTGCAGCTGCTGGGAGTTAAAGGCGGGCTCTGCGAAGGGGTTAGTCAGCGTTATCGGTTACGTATCACCTGCAGTGTTTGTGGCGGATTAGCATCTCTGCCTGGCTGTCCTGGACTACAGCGCAAACACATTGGTATCGGGGGCCGCCTTAACGTGGCTGAGCGCCGAGGCTTGACTGCAAACTGCAAGGCGGCACGGTAAACCGGCACGCAACCCATCGCAGGCCGCAGCTGACCGGCACCCGCCGAAAGTGGGAGAGCTCCTTGCAGCTTCTTGATCCTGCGACGACTGGCCACGACCCGTTTCCTGCGGCCAAGTGGGAAAGCGGGGACTTGAAAGGCCTTGGAGCAGAATGAAAGCGCTGCCTGTGTCCCTCCCCGAGATGGAGAGCGTCCCAGGGAACTGACGGCCGAGGGGCTCCTGAGAGGTGCGGTGAGCCCCCCACTGTCTAGCTCACGCCCCCATAGCCCAAGAGGCAGAATGAGGGAGCTGGGAGGAAGACCTGCTGAGCGGTGCATGCTGTGAAGCAGAGGATGAAGGGGCACACGTCCAGTTCTCATGCCTCTTCTATAACAGGCTCTTTCAATCCCTCAGAAATCTGAGCTCCAGGAAATAATAAAAAAATTAAATAAACAGATCAATAAATAGATCAAATATATCAAAAAAGAAGATTGGGCTGCATGAAGAATACCTTATTGTTCGACCGTTCATAATAAGAGAATCATTTGGGATGACATGGCAGTGTGTGTAATGAAATTAAAGTGGAGTATAATTCATGCCGTGTGTACAAAATCTCTGTCCAAACCAGTGTGCATTTCCTGCATCAGTTCACGCCATGGGGAACTTACTTGGTCTTCGCCCGCCAAGCCAGTAGAAAGGAAGAGAATCCTGTGGCTTTCAAGGTGAAATTTTTATTTTAATCACACTGTTAAATAAACATGTTTTGGCTTCCACATCTGGACCAGAGAAGCGTGCCTTAAGTGCCCAAACTTTGAACTGCATGCTAGTGATGATCCTGAAGACAGGCTACGCACCATTAGCATTCGCGCGCTCCGCTGGGTTCAACCGTGATGTTTAATGCAGCAACACGATGCCTGCTGAAACTGGCATTTAATAAAACACAAACAGTTGAGCTCACCTGTGAAGGCCGCTAAAGGTATGCAGGAATCATTATTTTCTGTACATTTTCCATAAGTTCTTGTGGTGAGCCTGGAGTGTGTCCCAGAGAGTAGAGGGAAAGAGGCAGGGGGTGTCTGGGATGGCAAGGCAGACACACGTGCAGAAGTGCACTATGGCCCATTTAGAGTCTCTGGTTCAGATAAAGTGCATGTTTTTTAGGGGGGAAATCTGAGTATCCAGGGAAGTACAGACAAACTCCAAAGGTGGGAACCAACTCCCTGAATCCACCCTACTGGCCATTAGCAAGCATTTTAAATATGTAAAAAATGTACTATCACATTGCAGAGTGTTTTTGATTAAATTATTTTGTAAAATAAACAGTTATGCCCTGAGATCTTGTACCAGATAAAAAGCTACATATATGATTAATGATGGATTTGTAGGACACATGGGAGAGCTGCTGCTGCTGTGATTGGCTAGCTGTGAGCACCAGGTGGCACACCCTCAGCAGGGCGCTGGGCAACTGCACTGGCCTGCACAGGGGCTTTTGGCACTTTAGTGTGTACCTGTGCATGACTGTACAGTTAACCTGTGCTGTATTTATGATGTGAGGCACGGGGGTGCATTTTGCTTTAGTGTATACCTGTGCATGACTGTACAGTCAGCCTGTGCTGTATTTATGATGTGAGGCACAGAGGTGTGTTTTGCTTTAGTGTGTACCTGTGCATGACTGTACAGTCAGCCTGTGCTGTATTTATGATGTGAGGCACAGGGGCTTTTGGCACTTTAGTGTGTACCTGTGTATGACTGTACAGTCAGCCTGTGCTGTATTTATGATGTGAGGCACAGGGATGCGTTTTG
>JABFEA020000021.1:13165451-13177634 GCA_019775915.2 Cyphomyrus plagiostoma | reverse complement strand
GCCTTTTTGCATACAATGGGGGTGCCCCAGGCAAACACATAGGAAGTGTCCCCCCCCCCCCAATGTTCCTTTTTGATGGAACATTAAGTTAGAGAAATCTCGGGGGACCCAGATTTAGGCAGGCATGCTGTCCCTGGTTCAGTAACTCATCCAGGACAAGCAATAAAGTGACTGAGAAGTTTGTGCGGTCAACTGTGTGCTCTGGTTTTCAGGTTTTCTTGTCAGGAACCACATCTTCAACTTCCTTCCACATGGTTGTCAACGCTCCTCATTACTGGAAGATTTTTAGCAAATCAAAAAGGTTTTTAAATCGTAATAAAATAGTGACACAGAAATCGGTCTTGTGGTTTGTAACTGATTACCAGGTTTATTCGATGGAGTTACTGCATTCTATCAGTTAAAAAGGTTGGCAGTCAATCAGAACTTTACAATAATAATGTATTATTGAATGTGACTGTGTATGTGAGAGCTTGCCCTGTGACAAACTGGCATCCTGTCACCTCCTCTTCACCTCTTTCTCCAGGCTTTCACTCTCTTCCTGTTCTGGAGTCATTGTTACACATGGATGGATGGATGGATGTATGGATAATGATATAACATGTAATTTGCCCACTGCAGAAATATGGCAGCAGCTGACAGCAGATGAACCCAAACTGGCCCTCATTATGTCAGACATCTGCTCCCATACTTACTCTCCAGCACTTTAGCACGTTTCTCTGGGTATTTTCTTGTTGCTGGCCCTAACAATGGTGCTGCATATTACCGCATGTCTGCAGCATGGCTGAGACCTGTGTCCTACATCTGACGTGCTTTTCTCCCCTTTACTGACCTGATTCATGTTCCTTAAGACAGCATATACAAACGGTGATCCAGTAGCATACAATAAGCTTGATTTATAATGTCATTAAACCTATTTAAATAGTTTCCTTTGTGAGTGTATTTGACATTTTGTTTAACGTAGGATTAGCATACTGTGTATAAGAGGAGAGGAAACATACAGGACAATGTCATTTTCCACTGGGGTTATTTCACCTTCATTTTGAAGGAAGAGCCAGTGATGACCAGGCAGATTCTGTAGGGGACCAAGTACACCCTGAACATTCAAAAAAAATTATCTATAAGGGTAGGAAGTTGGCATGGTTACTTGATGGGTGAAACTGTACCTAACATATCCAGGTCAAAGTATACAAACCCCTCTGGAGTTTGCATGTTTTCCCTGTGTGGTGTTTGCATGTCCTCCTTGTGTTGTGTGGAGTTTGCATGTTCTCCTTGTGTTGTGTGGAGTTTGCATGTTCTCCTTTGTGTTGTGTGGAGTTTGCATGTTCTCCCTGCGTTGTGTGGAGTTTGCATGTTCTCCATTGTGTTGTGTGGAGTTTGCATGTTATCCCTGTGTTGTGTGGAGTTTGCATGTTCTCCTTTGTGTTGTGTGGAGTTTGCATGTTCTCCTTTGTGTTGTGTGGAGTTTGCATGTTCTCCTTGTCTTCTGCAGGTTTCCTCCTACAGTTAGGTGACATTAGATAAATTGATGTGCCTTGTGTGTGTTTGCCCTGTGACAAATTTAGGCAAATCGATGTGTGTGTGTGCCCTGCTGTGAACTGGCATTCCAGCCAAGTGTGTGCCCCTGAGCAGCCAGGAGATAGATGAGATGTAGTCAGGGAAACGTATGAAAAATTTAACCATGTAAATTAAATGATGTTGTAGAATAGAGCGAGTGACTATATGCAGTTTGTGTGATCCTCCACCCACAGAAAAAATATTTCTAACATTTTGTGCAGATATTCTTGCTCTGTGTATGTTACTCCACCTATCTGTGTATCCCATCTGCTTGCCTTTTTAATGTAGCATGTTTAATGCCCCCTGTCTACAGAATAATATACCCCAGGCATGCATGCTCTCCCAGGGCCTCCCTGTGTGCTCAGACATTCTACTGTCCATGTGCTCCTGTTTTCCCTCTTCTGTCGTGGTTTGTCTTTCCCATGAACCCTTTGGGTTTGTATGCCTTTGTAGGTATAGACTGGAGGGATTTGTCAGTGTAGATGGATGCTGGCTGAAGTTAGGCCACTATAAATGGACAGATAGGTCATTCTGGGGTCAGATGGATGTGGCTGTGAGTCGCTTGTCTCAGTTATATCATTATTATTATTATTATTATTATTATTATTATTATTTATAGGCACATATCCAAAGTGATGTACAACTACTACAGTTTGCTGTCCTGGGAACTGAGTTATAATGTTCTGTTCTGATCCAAACACTTGCTTGCGACATTGACTGGGTGGAATTGACTTTTTCTCATGTTCTTATTTCAGTTTATTTTTTAAAATATGATAACGTTCTAATGAAATTGAGTTTCCATAGTTACAGTACACTAACAGAAGGACTGGTTTGTGTCTCCAGTAATAGGGGCTGCTGTTTATATTTTGTGGGGCTGTAACCCCCACTCAGGGAAGAAGGGCTGTAACTGGGGGCAGTATGCCTTGGCCTTAAGTAACTTGGAGCCACAGTAGAAATCTTGTTTGCTCAGCTAGTCTAAGCTTCAGTAAATAGACAGGATTCAAGTGAAGAAAAGAAACTGTGATACTGTTTAATATGACACGAGTGTAAAATAATCCCTTGTGACCTTCTGCGGCAATGATGCAAATTTTTCTGTTTCTACTGAAGGTGAAAAGTCATCCTGTCCACTGGCATGATTGGAGTTAACACAAGGTTGCCTATGTTGTCCCCAAGGCTGTAAACATGACTAGTAGTCATCAACATTTAGTGAGCGAACATGGATCCTAATTTTAAAGTAACACCAGTGGCTAATCACATCATAGCATGAGTTTGTTCCAGTATACTTTCTTTGATAATGAACCATAAGGAACTATAGATAACATCATATTTGATTTGGATTTTTTGGATACAGTTGACAGAGTTAATCAAAACCGCACTGTTGTGGCTTACCTAATTTATTTGACATTTATAAAGCTTTTGTGGCTAACAAATTTGATTTATTTAACATATGATGATAGAATGCTGTGTTGAGCTAGATTGTACAGGCCTGTAGTGAAATATAGACCCTCTAACGGCCTTCATTTTTTTCTGACTCGCACAGGCAGTTTTTTTCCTCACCTACTAAAGAGCTGCTTTTGTTTTCTGATTTACTTTTGGTGCAGCTTTGATACCACCTCTGCCCGATTCTCGATATCCTGAGGATTGAAACCACTACCTGGCCTTCACTCCCTGCATTCTGCTTCTGCTCGGAACTCTGCTGAAAATAACGTCACATATACACGCTCTTGGCCTGTTCATTGACTTTTGCTTTGCTAACACCGAGAAGATTCTCCCGGGCGCTTGCTTCTCTGTCGTTTTTTTCTCTTTACGATTCACACTTTGAAGTGACCTACTGCTTTGCTTTGTGGTTGAAATGTGAGGACATTGATTTTGCCTCAACCTATTTCCACCTGCACAAATCACAGTTCAATCTAGGGAGGAATGATTAAAGATTCCATAAAGAATTTGACATGCCTTGATAAACATTGTTGTGTGCTGTGCTTTTCCCTCAAAGTGAAGTAGTCTGTGGTTTCTTTTGACCTCGGTGTAAACTCTGGGAAACACTGACTCTTACCCAGACACTCCAGGCCCAGTCGTGCCTCTGACCAGGAGAAGCTGGATAAGAGGGATGGGTGATTCTTTTAAGACCTGTTTTGCCAAGCCTGTTTTATTTTTCCTCTTTGCGAATTACATCGTGAATCACTAGTACAAAAGTACTCTTATTAAATTAGCTTGTAAGACGTTTGGCTAGCTGGCTGGCGCTGTTCTGTTGTCACTGAGCACTGTCGACCACCTCGCTATGCCTGGGAGCTGTGTGTCTGCCCTATTTGTGGCCCATGTGGATGAGAGCCACGTCGTTCCTTGACCCCGATGGAGGCTGTGACTAAGCAGGGGCTCTGGGCAGTAAATGTACCGGATGATTCATCTGCTGGACCATGTGTGATAACAGATGTTAAGAGAACGCAACATGGACTAACTGTATATGGACTAACTCTATGTGACAAACCCATGAAAAAGCACAGGATGCTCTTCAACATAGCAAAAGCATTTCACACCTCAGGCCAAGATAGAGAGTGCCAGGCAAGAGCAGACCAGTACTTACTATGTACTTTTATAATGTTTCTGCAAGTGTTCCAAACTACATTTTGCAATGTCTATACTTTGATGTCAAATTACAAACTTCACATAAATCTGACATGTTTACAAAGTGCACTAAGATTAAGATGAGTTTTATGCCAAAACAGATATATAATAAATAATTTATTTGCCATGAATTAAGTTTATGATATTGAATGAAATGTGTGACCATGCCCCAGTCAGTGAAAGTGTGTTCCCTACCCCTAAACACCAGAGGGTTAGGCAATACTGAAGACGGATCTGTGATCTTCAGGATTATGGAACTGGAAGAAGTTAAATAGTACATTGTCTGACTAACATAGAATTTTGACAGCTTTTGATAGCATTCAGATGAGTCGTGTCCCTGAATGCTCTGAGACAGGTGAGCGTTGTGTGGAAGTCGGGGGAGCCTCACAGCTGGCCAACCCCCCCTCTCTGGACGCTCCCTGCCACTGCATGTGGCTCAGCTGTGCTGTGCTGTCTTGCTGCCTGCCTTCCCTCTCCCTCCTACCCACTGAGTTCCCTCAGTGCCTGTTGCAGGACGTAATGGTAAAGGGAAGTGCAAACAAAGACAGCAGAATCACGCTCTTTGCGATTTTAATGATGATGAGTAATGAGTGATTTTTAATAGACAGTATGCTTTAGAATTGTCAGTGATTAAAGTGGATGACAAACAACAAATAGAATGATTTATGACGATCATGGATATCATCCATCCATTTTCTAGGTGCGGTCATACTGACGAAAAGCCAAGTCTAGCGTAACCTAATTTAGAAAATTTTCTGTATACATTATGTTTTGGAAGAAATTGAATTATATGTGAAATTACAACAATTATAAGGAAATTATTATTTTATTTTAAACAATACTGATACGTCCTGCCATAAAATGTTTAAATATATCACATCCATCTGTCTTGCAACTGTGCATCCTGGCCAGGGTCCTGAGGGGGTGGTGGTGCTTAGCAGGCACACGGGTCTGTATCTCAGGGCGCATAATTGCATCACCACACGACGTGTCCATTTAACCGCATGTTTCTGGACTGCAGGAGAATAAAAGAGTAGCAGAGGAACGAGGCGCCGTGCATGGAGACGACACAAACTGGAGACGGAAGGAGCGAAGGCAGCAGTCAGAATCGCAGCCCTGGAGGTCTGAGGTAACAGCTCTACCCCTTCAGCACGCCCACCCCCCCATTCCTTCATTTGGATTCAAATTACAACATGATAAACCTGCCGTATTTAAAACGGAAACAGGGGCCTTCTACATCTTCTGAGTGCTGTTCCACTTCGGTTGTTAAGAATGGAACCGGAGACAAATGAATTCCAAGGGCTATATCTCTTGCTCTTTGATGTTCACTCTCCTTACTGTTGTCTTTGGTATGGCGAAGTTGCTGGTTGGAATTCTTTCCAAGGCTTACTGTGATATAATGTTGATTGTAAATGCCAAAGAGAATTGACTCTTCTTGTATTGTAAGTTGGAAGTAGCCCGAGTAATGATTCATATGAGAGTTGCCAAACAGTGCAGCACAAGGCTCTGTCGCCGGGCAGGACATGGCGGAAGTTTTCTGGGCGACCGCGCTTCATACGTTGAGGTGTCAGTGTCGAGGGGGGTCTCTGGGACCCGCTGCTAATGACTGTCACGGTGAAAAAAAGCATGTCGTCATCATACATATAATTAGCAATGTTTTTGTATACGAGGATATAGGATATCAATCACTGTTAATCTATTTTAAGACACAGTGAATCAGTCCAATATTCTCAAAGTGGCAAGATGATTCAGTGAGGTATCGTTGGAACACTGCGTCACAGC
Organism: Cyphomyrus plagiostoma; assembly: GCA_019775915.2. NCBI lineage: Eukaryota > Metazoa > Chordata > Actinopteri > Osteoglossiformes > Mormyridae > Cyphomyrus > Cyphomyrus plagiostoma. The sequence goes on along the minus strand of JABFEA020000021.1, from coordinate 13,171,676 downwards.
CCATCATGTAAAAATTAAGATTTTCTGACAAACATACACACCGGAAAGAGTCTGGAAAGTTCATCTTCAACAGTATAATTTTCACTTAATGTTGGGTGTTTCTTTTTTCACCAAAGTATCATTTAAATCTTTTAATACAGCAGTTTTATCACCACTGCTTTGATCTATTACCATATGTGGCACTTTCTGTAAAGGTTGTTTGGCGAACGTGACAGATGGACTATGAGTGTGATGAAGAAGCATCAACAAAACTCTGCTTTCAAGTCTGGAGATTTACAGCAGCAGGGGCACCCTGGGTAGGTTCCGAGTTAAACGCCTCCAGAAGACGACAGGCTGTCCAGTAGCTGAGCTGCCTGCCCTGTGCTGGGTCCCTGTGGTCTTTTATTGTGCTGCCATTGGTTCATATGCAAGACTCCTCACTGGGTACAGAGTGATTTGAATTGTGCTCTTGAATGCAGAGCAGTGTGTGTCATTTTTCACAGAGAGAATGAGACTGATATGCTGCTGGAAAAGCTGCCGACTTTGAGTGCTGACTGTTGGGAAACCCTTTCATTATTCAGATCAAAATTTGTAGTGCCGACTCAAAATATAATGAGGAGTTTTCAGTGTGAGTATTTACACGGAATTCCTGCCTAATCTGCGGGTGAGCGACCGTTCACACTGTAGTTCCCGGCATCTCACACAGCAGTCTTTTCCATTTGCATATGATTTTACTGACTTTTATGTCCGTTTTTGTTTGAGTTCTGCCTATAAAAATGGTAATAATTCATGTAAGGAATTTGTGGCATCAGCTTCTCCAATGTGTGTTGCAGATGTGCAAGATCTGTAACCTATAATGAAAATCAAAACCTGGGGTACAGAGAATGTGTGTGTGTGTGTGTGTGTGACTATGTGAAACAGGGGGACAGAACATTCGATCGCATGCCACGAAGGCCGACACTTTTTCAGCTATGTGGTGTATGTTTTCTAAGCAAGATGCAGATTTTTGTAAACCCAGGTGATCCAACTGTAAAATTCTGGATAGCTGAACTTTCCAAGAATTTTTACTTGTGCTTGGAGCCTGAACTTGGAATGACAAGATAGTAACTCACCATGGGAAACTACTACTTTTTGGAGATCCTCAAACTCTGCTTCCTATAAACCCAATGGAGACATTCACACTTGCAGAATTATTGAACAGCATCCATTAATATACACACACACCCTTCATAATTATTAGATGCTTTTTCCAAATTTTGTGCTTCTGCTTCTCTGTCAAATTTAATTCATATTACTGAGTCACTGAGGGCTGCAGTGTTTAGGTTTTGACCTGCATACGGCTGTTTGCCGATGAGAACGTGCTGCTGGACCTTAGAGCCTACTGGCCTGGTGAGCTGAACATTCCGCTTATTCTCAGCTGTATGAGCAAAAGAAAACAATTAGATGAAACAATTGGGTGAAAAAAAGAATAAGATTTTAAAAGTCAAATCAGGTACACTATAATTGGTTTCATTGCTGTGCTTCACTTCAGGTTTCCATAACCTTTCCATTCTGAACTTTTCCGGCTAAAAAAAAACTTAAAGGAGCTGATTGGTTCGTGATTTGAATGAACATTCAGTAATACCCAGATGTCATTCTCCTTAAGTATGGTGAATGAAAGAGAAAATCTTATTGTCTTTTTGAGTAAATGTTGAGTATTTTACATTGGCTCAGATGCCACCACCAATGTATGTGGCATTCCGGGCTCACCAGAGATGAATGTCATAGTGTGATACGCCAGGACAGGTAGGAGCAGGAGCAGTAATTATATAGACCACTCACAAGTAGCCTGTTAATCCAGGAAATATGAGCAGTAATTTGTGTTTGTAATTGGCTGAGGCGTAGTTTGTCGGAGTTTGTATGTTTAAATGCGCCACCCCTGGGTGGCTAGGCTTCCACCCAACCGTGTACAGGAGTGCAGTTCATATGAGTTAATGCCGCGTAATTACCCAATACCCAGCAGCCTGTGTTTGTTCAGTGTTATTTATTTATGACATTCTAAGACCCGGTAGATTGGCCCTAATTACTGACAAAGTCATTTTCACTCATCTCACCAAATTAATACCACGGTATTATTTCTTGATAATTCCAATAGCTCTTAAGTATTCCACAGGCAAGCGCAAAGACACTTGCTGGTATTTGGTTATATAATGTTATCTGTAATTTAAGCTAAGACTCCCCCTTGCTGCTTTCAGCATATATATCTGCTGTGTTGATTTTGAGAAGGCTCTTTCTGTGCTGATCTTACACACCCTTGGTCTTGCTGTCAGTTTTGATTCGCCTGTTGCTGCTGTGCTGTCTGTCAGTGGTCAGCTCTGCCCCCCATCACCTCTCTCCACTTTGAAAAAAAAAGCAGTCCCCCAAATGACATGTTTGTCAGCACTTCCGATTACAGTGCTGCTTCGTGCCGAGGTTTAGACGGTACATAAAAACTCTGGTCCCCATCAACAAGGCGTTGAACTATATCTATTTCTGCAACGGCGCATTCAACATTCCTCTGTAAGCTCAATGGTGATGATGATGGCAGAGAATCTCATCTCTGTAATCTTCCTCTTGGAGAAATATCTGGCCATTTCTTAATGTCATACACACTGGCACCAATGAAATCCAAGTATTTTTTTAACCTTGGGGTATAAACCTTTGTTTATACTTCTCACTAAATTTAAGCCACAAGGTCCTTAGATTAACCCCACCCTCATAAGTTACTCTGGCATCCACCCCAGTGAGACTCTCAGGCATGTTACAGCCATATTGGCAACATATTGAAACAGGACGCAACTAGCGTCAATGGACACATTTATAAAACTCACAGTGTCACATCTCACTAGACCCCATTGACCCCGAACCGTGCTGTAATTACAGAATGTGAAATTCACTTTAACTGGGCCTTACATATCTAGGGTTTTGTTTTCTTTGCATAGATACTGCCTAACTGTAAGCCAACAGCGTACAGGAATACATAAGATAATGCAGAGGTGAAATGAAGGGCCGGCAGCCTTTGTTTATTTAATATGATTCACTTCTGTCTTCTGCAAAAGTCTCTCCACTGGCTATAATATCTCACTGATTCATTTTCATTCATGAAGCTGGTTGATTCTAGAGTAGTTTTTTTACTCCTGGGAGCTGGATTTCTAGTGAAAATCTATGACAGTTTAGTTTGGCAACAGGGAAGCGAAATAATTCCATGGAAATTGTATGGAAAAAAGTATGAGGAGTGACAGACTCCAGGCACACTTGTTAAGTACCATTCCCTTTTTTCACTGGAATAATGTCGGAATGCTTATCTAAAATGGCCCTCATGTGAAGAGATGAAGAATAGGGATTTTTAAATGGAGCTGAGCACCTGCCACAGCGAACGGCCTTGACCGTTTGTCACGGTGAATCATGGGGCACCTTCTTCCCGCACAATTAGCCAGTCATTCTCCCAAACTCTAAAGGAAACAAATATGCGGCTGCAGGTTAAAGGCGTGTGACGCATGAATTAAAATGCGCTCATTTCTAGAAATGAGCTGTGTGTTTCTTAAATGTTTCATGGTTCTTAAATGTTTCATGAAGGAATTTCCACTATTTCTTGCGAGCAGAAAGCTGATGGATTGGTGCCTCATTTCCCGTTTAAAGCTTTAGAGCCACTACTGTTTAATCTTTAAAATTAACTCAAACATTAAAGCCAATTGTGAGAGATGCAAAACTCCCACTTCTGCCCCCTGCAAGTGTGCATCTGAACAAGGCTACACAGAGTGATTTAGTAGAGGACCAGGACAGATACATGTACTCAAGATACAATTCACTTCAAGTTGTTTATGTAACACTCTTGCAAATATGTCTAGGAAACATTATAGATCTATCGATAGATTTTCTTACGTCATAATACTAAGAAAATACTATTTATGAGTATTGAGAGTATTGTTTAGTACCCTTTTAGTTTATACTTTTACATTTGGCTTTTGTTTTGTTTGTTCTCAGCATTTTTTCTAGAGTGTTCTGGTTTGAACCTGAAGTACATCGGCAATGCCTAAGATAGGCTTTATAGCCCCAGGTACTGTGCATAGTTTCCTAACTATAATGGCGATTACTGCTCCAGCCTGACACGTAGCATCTAAGAGGTAGAACGTTTTACGATGGTACCCTCCTTCCAGTCATGCTGAACTGCCAGCACTTTAGAACAACTGGCATCAAAACAACAGAATTCCACATTAAAGGCAACATGTAAGAACCAAGACCTTTATGATACAATGAGAAATAATATGTGGCAACCACAACAAAAACAGAATTACAGAAGACTGCACTCCTGCTGTACCCTGTGTGGCTTTCGCTGAAATATTATAGGTCATTTTTAGGTAGTCAAGAGATGCAGAAATAATTGCTTTGGTACAGTATCTGCAGCTTTGCGTTTGCATTATAGCAAAACTGATTCAGCAGTCCTCCATGTTGCCCCTGTTCTGGGAAGCGTGGGTTTGCACTCCTCCATGTCGCAGAACATGTGAAAGTCCGGCCAAAGCAGCCATTCCCGCTAACAGCTGTATCACTCGGCCCTCCTGCTCCCCGTGCTGCCTGAAAGTCGGCAGCTTTTCCAGCAGCGTATCAGTCTCATTCACAAACAGCATCGTTAACACCCAGCCCTATTAATGTCACACTCCGGAGCGAGTGAGCAGGGCCTGATGCGAGATAAATAGAGGAGTGAAGCCTTGGTGTTGTTACAGGGGCACTAAATATCGCTGCTTTTTTTGTGGACACTTAAGTCGTTCACAACCGATCATAATGATTACTACTATTATTGGCATAATAATTATTCATAGTATCATTGTACAGTATGTATTTCTGGCGCAGCTCGTAACAGCACATTAACATTTGACTCCTTGTGTCTGTGTGTATGTGTGTGGGGAAGTGTGACTATATTCATTTATTACTGACAACACCTTTCTCTTGCAAATGTTTTCATTATCACAAAATTTTATAAGGCATGAGGTACCCAGTGCTGGTAACTCTAAACAATAGAAAGTTGTTTTAGGGTGATTTGTGCCACAAAACACAACAAGAAGTGATATATTGTATGAGAGCGACAGGCAGGGGGTGTGTTTGTGGTTCAGCTCATTGCAGTGGACATTCCGGCACTGAGCAGTTGATGTTTCTGTAATGTTCTGGTTTGTGTCTTATGATCTGGTACAGAAAAGGAGCGTGTTTGATGAGCTGTCTCTGTAACAGATTCAAAATTTATTTGAATGTGATTTTTTTAAAGTTGTTCTTTTGGGAGCTGGAAACAGCCCTTTCTGTATCTTCAAATCCTGGACTTGCCTAAAGTTGTGTTGTCAAGCTAAGACTTGTGAAGGGAAATCCCTCGAAGCAGATTCCATTTCTCCAGCACAGAATTATTACATCATTTGAAATTTTCTCCTCCTCACAGTCATAGAAATATAGTGACAAATTCAAAGTGGACTGAACATAAGACCATAAGAAATTTACAAACGAGAGAGGGCCATTCGGCCCATCAAGCTTGTTTGGGGAGAACTTAACTAATAGCTCAGAGTTGTTAGAATCTTATCTAGCTCTGATTTAAAGGAACCCAGGGCTTTAGCTTCCACTACACTAGCCGGAAGACTATTCCATACTCTAACTACACGCTGTGTAAAGAAGTGCTTCCTCAAATTTGTTTTAAAATGTTCTCCCACTAATTTCCAATTATATTTAAACTAATACTGAAATAGCCATTTGGCTGAACAGCATCCAGACCCGTTAGAATCTTATAGACCTGGATCCTGTCCCCCCTTAGTCTCCTTTGCTCAAGGCTAAACAGATTCAGCTCAGCTAACCTATGTCTGCTTGTAATGTAGTAAGCCTAGTAGCTAAATGTCTCTTTTGTCTTCTCGTACTTCTGTAGTCATATAGATGACAGCCGTAATTCCTACAGCAGTTTAAAAATGATCCACCACGTTGGCTTGCATTTGCTGACAAACTAAGAACTTATCATGTTAAGTAATGGGAAAAGACAATAGCGGGTCGAAGTACAAGAAGGACGACAAAGGAAAAGGATGAGTGAACTACATCATATCATTATTATATCTTAACACTCCCATCCCTGAAGGCTACGAAATTTTTCGCAGCCTCTGGTGGAGGCCCCCCCCCCCCCCCCCCCCCCCCCGCCGCCCGCGCGCCGGCGAAACGCGGGTGTGGTGGGAGCGGGGGGCGGGGGGGGGTGGGTACGGCGGGGGC
>JABFEA020000021.1:13145893-13156489 GCA_019775915.2 Cyphomyrus plagiostoma | reverse complement strand
CCTGAGGAGAGTGGTGAGATTGCTTTGACCGCTGTCCTGAGGGTCTGGCCTGAGGAGAGTGGTGAGATTGCTTTGACCGCTGTCCTGAGAGTCTTGCCTGAGGAGAGTGGTGAGAATGCTTTGAATGCTGTCCTGAGGGTCTGACCTGGGGAGAGTGGTGAGATTGCTTTGTCCGCTGTCCTGAGGGTCTGGCCTGAGGAGAGTGGTGAGATTGCTTTGTCCGCTGTCCTGAGGGTTTGGCCTGGCTGTTATTCTTTTATGGGGAAACAGAGACCAAGGACTTGCCCAGGCATGTGACAGGGAAATGCATAGTATGGTTAGCCAAAAAGTTTTTAAGTACCTCGGAGGAAGGAATGCCTTCCGGTGTGGTCTTTTTTCTTCAAATTATCATCCCTCGAATGCAGAAATTAAGAAGACATATTGACTTTTTTACAATGAGACCTCCAGGCTGTGTTTACGAGGGCTGTAGCCTCTCCACAACAATATGCAATTGTCCACATGTGGCTTTTTTCCTTAATTTGCACCTGTGTGTGTGCCTGCATGTGCCTTCATCATGCCCCCTTTAACCTTTGCCCTCTGACCTCCCAGCAGCACTTCCTGAGGGAAGGCAGTAAATGGCAGTGATGTGATTTCACTTTCTTGCCACCCACATTTTTCCTGGACTGGCCAAGCCGCAGCTTATATTAATTGTATGTTTATTATAATCATGCTAAAAATACACACACCACACCTAAGACCATATTGGACATCAAAATGGAATTTACATGGAGATTTAGTATAGACTGCAGCCTCTGTTTTAGCCTGTGAAGCCCACAAAAGCATCTGAATGTGCTTTGGAGTTATGAGTCCTGATTTATGTGCTTCCCAGCAAGGCTGCACAAACGTTGGAGTGGGAATGCTGTGAGAACTGAGCTGAGCTTTTCCAGTGTTAGAAATTTTTTGGGGGACACATATTGATACCCATGTGAACGGAGGATATTTGAAACATTTGTTCCACCCTACTCTCCTGAAAAAAAGCTGAAAGTTGAAATGTAATACTGGGCTGCCTCTCCAGGTAATGTGTTGTGGGCAAAGTAAAATTGACTTGACCTGTCTTGACACGTCTTCTACCCTAAAACTAGAAAGTGAAACATTCTCTGACAGGAGTCATCCTTAAATTTTTCTGTTACAGTACCTATCCATTGATTAATTACCTGATGTGCCATTTCTGCCTTTGTATGTGATCTTCTAGCCCAGTGTGATGTAGACTGCCTCTAACTATGCAAATACTTGCTATATTACTTGTGTGATCAGACAGACAATGAGGCTCCAAGTGCTGTTGTGTTGTTCTTGCATCTTTTCTTCATGAGCTCTTAGACTGACCTCAGCAGAATGGGCCACTGCTGACCTAGCTGAAGTAGCATTAGCCATGACTGACAGATCAGCAGACCAATGATTCGCTGGTCACACAGCACAAACGGGTGAACTTGAAATACAGGCTAACCTCAATGCAGTATTCCATCAGGCTCCTGCATGCATATCTCAGTGTGAATCATTATAGATATTTAGACTGCTGTCTGGATTCATTCATTCGTTTAAATTTACATATACAGTGTGCATCTACCTCTGCAGTGTAAACCGTGCCTTTAAGCATGATTTTGCTCACAGTTCCAGGCACAAGGAGTCAGGGGAAGTGTCTAGTCAGGAATGGGTTTAGCTGAGACGCACATCTCAGTTCAGTTTAACAAAGCTTAAATTTTCAGGGAACAACATGGAATTAGAAGCTGCTGTACATTCAACATGTGAAATGATCTGTCCCCCCCAAAGCCCGAAGAGGGCCATGACAAAAGCTAATAAATAGCAGGGCTGAAAGATGAGGAAAATAAATATTAGTTGTGTTGGACAAATGGTTTGTAGCAGTGGTAGTGGTGAGTTAGCAGCACCCAACTGAAGATGGGCTGAGAGGGATACCACCATCTGCCTGCCATATGAATGCCACTGGAGTGACATAGATCCTAGGCCATCGGAGTCAACAGAGGCTCAGTCTCTCTGGCAAAATATGCAAAGCCTGCATGTGCAGAAAAGGTGGCGTTGGTCAGCGAGATGGAAAAATTACAGGGAAGAGCCTCATTGCATTTACTGGCAGGGGGAGTGTGCTTGTGCCCAGACGGCAGCAAAGGCCAAGTAGCAGTGAAATGCTTCATATACCAAGGTACTGTAAAGAATATGTTTACTGACATAGATGGAGTATATTACGGTGTCATTGAGTTATTAGTACTGCCCATTGTCCTGGGGGCTCCACAGTCCTGATTCTCCTGGGTTTCCAGCACAAACCCACCCCCTTAATTATTACACCACCTGATGCTGGTTGATCGTTCATGCTTGCTGGTTCAGGCTATGCTTTAGCTTGATCTGTGTTTCACTCCATCATTCAGTCGTCCTTGATCATTACCTTGCATTACAGTCTTATATGGACATTTAAACAAAGCCATTCTTTACAAGTATCTGCCATCAGTTGTTTACACTGGGTGCATAACTATGACCTAATATAAAAAATGGATATGAGTAGATATTTTGCATATTAGGCTTAACTACTCCCAGATAAACGAATTAACTTGTTATACATATGACAAGTATCAATAAAAAAAACCTGTTTCCAAAATAGAACAACAGGTTTTATTCAGCGTTTCAAAACATTAAACATTCAATCTAGCACATGCTGATCAAAAAATATCCCAAATGTTAGCATGAGTAAACAGTAATCATCTCAACACAAGTGTCCTTCGTGTTACTTAACGCAATGTTCATCTCAGTCTTTCTTGACTTTCATCTTGGGCCAAAAGACGGACATCTAAGTAGAAGAGAGAAAAGCCTGCAGAGATCCTGTAGAATATGGCTCAGATTAATGGTGGAGATATTGCTTTACCTCATCTGAAGTTAATTAAAGGCCCAGAGCCCGTCTGCTCCAGCCGACGTCTGCCGAGATGGGTGAGGACGCACGCTGACCTCGCGGCAGGGTTGCCGTGGCGATGGATCGGAGCCCACCTGCTGCAGAGCATGGGGTCTGAAGGCGCGCAGCTGGGCGGCTGGGAGGAGCCGCTGTGGGCCTGCCGGACACCATGCATTTTGGGAGAGCGCAAATTGCTGTTTTCTTTGCGGAGAAAATCAGAGCGGAGGACCGGAGCTTCGCATCAGAAGTCACAGTCGCTCCTTCGTTCTGTATGTAACAACCCGCATTGTAAACGTTCTGTATGCAACAGCCCGCATTGTAAACGTTCTGTATGCAACAGCCCGCATTGTAAACGTGGTCTGCAAGTTTTGGCATTTTATCAGCAGGTTCATCTGGAAGATGTCAGGAAGATGTCTGCTTCATGAAGGTGATTGTGCTTCATATGAGACCTCGGTTCAGTGCCCCTGTTAGCCAGTTACAAGGTGCTGCCGCATGCGGCTTTCATGAGGGTGGGCTGTTATTCAACCCCTCCCCCGTGTCCGTACAGGGGCACAAGACTAAATATAGGCGAAGCCGTCCCAGGCTGCTCTGGGTCAGGCTGCGTGTAAGCAATGGGGGCAGGAGACCAGGCCTGGCAGGCCATTTAGAGGAAGTATATTTAAGGTCAATTACAGGGAGCAATGACAGCAGCTGGCGGAGCTTTAAAGACGCCGTGAGACGGGCCTCCTTACGCCTTGGCAGTGCATGCTTCTGTGGAGTCGCCGGAGAGGTTAACCTCATGGTTACCATACGCTCTCAGTCAGAGGGCTGGGGCGGCCAGCCGGTCCGGACAGTGCGCTGGGAAGTGCACCAGGTCAGCACCGGGGGGGGGGGAGCGGGTGTGGCAAGGTGCGGCGTGCGTGTGATGGGAGCACTGGCGAGATGGTGGAGGAGTGGTGCTGAGGGCCAGTCGGCCCTCCAGAAAATGTCACGCGCCGAGAAAAATGAGGTGATTTTAGCAACGATGCACCTCATATCCAAGCTACCCGTGATATATTTTTCACGACATGAGACTAACATCTTGTGTTATGCATCCATCTGTCAAGTCAACAGTCTAGTAGAACATCGCAGAAAAATGCAAAAAGAGGGGAAATTAAATGGAAAACAGAGTGTAAACATGGCAGCTGTGTTATTAGGAAGGTGGAGATAAATTTAAACGAATGAATGAATCCAGACAGCACTAGCGATGCCTGTCTAAATATCCATAAAGCACTGAAACCCCCACAAGTGGTGATCTAAGGAATTTTATAAGATAAAGTGTTTTGTAAAACAGCGCATCGGTCCATAAACTGGAGTATTCTGGCTGGATGTGATATTGAGTGTATTACCAGAAGGCTGTGAGGAGAGGGGGATTCGTGGGGCTAAGGAGCAGAAAGCTGTCCTGGCTGATCTTTATGTGGCCTTAGACTGCCTGCTTCTCCTGTGAGGTCCAGCAGTAGGAAAGGACAAAGTGTGAAGCTGGAGGTTCTGCCAGCTGCTTTGTTTGCTTCTGTTGAGTAAATAGGGCCTTGCTTTTGTAATTGAGTGTCAGCCCCGAAGGGTGGCTTGCCGTCCAGTTACTGAGCTGCTCTTTTTGGCAAGCAGGGCCCTGACCAAAGGAACCCCCCCCCCATAACCCTCTTCCCCCCAACTTTTGCCATCCACTCCTTAAAACACACTAGAAAAGTCAGCCTTTTGTCCAGGCGGTGAGGGAAGAGGGCTGTGTGTCACTGACAAGCCCCGATTATGGACGGCCGGCGGAGAATTTTCTGCATTGCGGCGCATGACATGTTATGCAAAGCAATGTTGAAATAAATTCTGATAATGAGGTAAGAACTGAAATTCTACACTGACAACATATCGCAGTAGGAGTTAAGAGGGGCTTTTGTCTGTATTTACATTTATGGTACTTGTAGTGTCCCACTTTACTACGAAACCAACGTGTACAGTGAAAGTCCTGGGACACCTGCAAAAATCATTACTTTATTCATCTATATACAAAAATATTTATCACATTAGAAACAGTGCCCACTAGTATTAAGTATAACATCCATCTCAAGTAGTAATACATCCATCCATCCATCCATCCATTTTCCAACCTGCTTATCCTACTGGGTCGCAGGGGGTCCGGAGCCTATCTAGTAATACATTGAAACCCAAATTATAGTTATAAAGACCGAGTTAAGAAGTTTATTGACAAGCAGTTTTAATTTGTAACACCTTCACAATAACATAAAACACCAACCATGTGTGTTTAGTTTCCCTCTGGGACAGCGGCAGTTCTGGGGGGGGGCAGGGGAGCCAGTGCCCCCATGACAACATGCATGCCCCCCCCCCCAAATATGTATGCTATGTCTGAAATAAATGTATTATTCTTATTTACATTTATATATATGGTCTAAAATTTAGTGCACTGGGAACAAATGTAAGCACATTTTCTTGATGGACTCTTATTGTGAGGGCGTCAGGTGGTGGAGCCGCTTCAGTTGCTGAAAAGCGAAGTTAACGAGAAAAAAATTATCAAGCTTGTGGAAGCAAGACAATCTAAACAAGAAATCAGAGTGAGTTACATATTTGTTAAAACTTTAAAATGTGACTACACAAAGCATTGCATAAATAACTAATTAGTTCTCAAAATTGTTTTTGCTTCTTAATCCTGCCAATGTAATATAAGTATTGCTTGGAGGAGGACATTAAGGTCAAATGCATCTGTCCCCTCTAACAGAGCACCTGGCTGCAGTCTACCGATGGTAGGCCTTCCCACAGCACTGATTTGCACTGTTTTCCATTAGCATACATTATACCAGAACCTCTCAATGCAGCTGATATCAGGTGAACCACCTAAACACATTAATCCTATTGTCTTTGAGGCCTGTTGATTCTAGCCAGCCTTGAGAGCATTTTGAAGTACGTGAGGGTGAGTTGCCCTGCATAAATATCACCTGTTTCCTGAATGCAGCTGGCCTAGTTTTCAACCTGGGCATGGAGTGCTTGTCTAAAAAAAACAGTTTCCTTGTTAGTTTTTTTTTGACCCCATCAGCTATTCAAAAAAATCAGATTGTGGATTGTGGATTTTCTAGACAAGCACTCCATGCCCAGGTGGAGAATGAAGCCAGCTGCATTCATACATACATTCTGATTGGTTATCTCTCTGAACCAATCATTTTTTATTCTGCCCTCAAAACATTTTTGTCTAAGTTAAAGTCCCACAAACATTCAAGGAGGGCCTATAATTTCACCTTTTCACCGGTGCTTTTGTATTAGGTCAATCCAAGCAGCTCTCATTTTGCTATTCCAAATAATTTTGCGGAAGTTAGCTTTCTGGTAATTGCGGGTTCTTCTCTGTCTTTTTTACTTGCACGTGCCTGTAGTACTTACTCAGCGTCCCTGACTATGTCTGGAGTGGAGGACTTGAGTCCCACAGCTTCAGGATCCGTGAACAGGACCTGAGTGGGTCTCAGGCCGTATCCCACACGACTGCGGCCAGCGTGTCACCAGATCAGCTTTCACGACCTCACACTGCTGACGATCCAAAATTCGGGAGAGTGTCAGGATGGTGACGCCTTCACTGACATGCCTAATAACTGTAACACATTCAGTATTTCACAAGGTCTTCCTTCTTGTGCATTTTGTCTGTCACGATGTTTAGCATATTAACTTGGCACACCTAAACGGACTCTTTGGACAAACACCATGTGATGCATGGAGGAGTTGGAGGAAAGCTTAATGAATGTCACCTGTTTAAACTGGAAACACAATGACTTTATATTTTTTTGATTTCCCTTGGTTATGAAGAGAGTTGCATGAGAATGAGGTTCCACGTGTTAAATTGGCACGGGCTGCAGCTATGAGCCATCGTACTCTGCACGCCTCTGCGCCCTGTTTTCGGTGATGTGTCAAGTTTGCATTTCTCCCTTATTTCAGAATAGACAGATAACACAGATACTGTTCAGATTCTTTATGCAATTTCAGCCACACATTTTATATGCTGCTAATATTCATCCATCCATCCATTTTCTATACACATCAGTCCTGCGCAGGGAGGGAATAACCCAGGAGAAGGGCTCCAACCCAGCGCAGATGCTCCTGGCATATTTATGTTTATAGGCTAGTGGGTAAGATGTCATCAATGCATTATTTATACAAATCACACTATCAGCCATATAAATAAGGGGTTTTGTTCTGAGGTGTCTCTACACATTTGTAACTTCAGTGGTATATATGGAAAAACAGTGGCAGCAAGCAAGAAAAAAGTTTCATTATATTTAAAATGAATTACAAAACTTCCCAAAAATACATCACTTATTACATCACCCTAATAAGTGTGAACTGAGCTAGCAGTTGGTACTGTATAGCAAACATTGCTCAAGGCTGTGATGCACTGATATCATAAGCATTGTTCTCAGACGCTCTCACACGTTCAGTCACATCACAGTGAAAAGGCCCTTTAGTACCATATAGCTCCAGGTTTACTTCCTCTCTTATTTTTGGAAGAAAATTGCTTATGAATCCCTTTTGATAGCCATAATGAATCCACTGGTGATTTGGGGAGCCGTACTGAGCTGTGGGGAGCTGGGCACATAGGGGCCTATTCACCTGTAGGGGGGCAGCACTCGAAAGATTGGCCTATTGATGGGACGGCGTGAAGAAGGCAGCTAATCAAAGGGCTGCTTGTGCCCGGGGGGGGACCTCATGCTTGCGGGTGGTGGGGCGCAGAGTGAGGGCACAGATATTTCGGTTAGAGCTTGTGAAAGCAGTGCTTTGCCTGTTATTACCGCATATCCTTCTGGTCGAGCACTGTTTTCTGCTCAGCCTTCATACCATAAACAGATCCTACGCCCTCACACATGGCAATAAATATCATTGGTCCTGGTGTCACAGTCAAGGTAAGAACAGACTGTCCAGTTGTGTCTGGAATGATGTCAGAATCCTGCACTGGAGGTGTTCTGGGGTGAGGCGGGGTTAGGGGTGATCAGCCCGCCATTTGTATATTCTTGCCCCTATTTTTCAATGAAAATCCACTAATGTGCACATTGTGAGGAGTTCTGAGAGTAAATATTTATAATTTCCAGACTCTGTAAGCATTTAAGTGTCCCTGTCTTTTCCACACTTCTTAGTCAAAGTGTATATTGAATACTTTAATTCATAAGGACAATCTGGGACTGCTTTTCTCCATTAGCTCACTACCCCCATTTCTCTCCTCTTCTGAGAGACACATGTGTACAGGCAGAAGTGAGATTGGCTGTATCTGATTTTTAATCTGAATTTATAGTGTGCTGGGGATTGTAAACCTTATTTCAGAGGTTTAAAAGGTCCAAATTCACACAAACAGCAAAAAAATGGGAGAATTTTCCTGAGGGATAAACTGTTACACTGATTTTGCAATTTTACCTAAATGAATTACAAGAATGAATTGCAGTTTTGCTCTGTTCATGTGTCCCGTTGGTGATCAGAGACAGGTTTTGGGTTAGGGGGGTGTTTTTTTCTTACCCCAACCCCCAGCTCATAGAGACCAGTCATGCTATACCTGCCGTTCTGCCATTTCCTTGTATAGCTGTCACTCAGGTTAGACACAGGAGAGAGGTCATCCCTCACCTCAATAGAGGGCTTGTTTGGGCAATGACCCTGTGGCCAAGTTTCCCTGTCCCACCTTTTACAGCTCATTGGTCAGCTCTGCCTTTGGAATGTGTGCTTTTTGAAGCTGATTGGCCACCCCTGCCCTGGGAATGTCCTTATTCCTGGTCCACACTGCAGGGTGAACACACATCATCCGGTCGTTAATGTCAATAGTGCCAGGCTGCTTTGTGTTTGTGGGCGGGGCTACCCTGACCCGGTCAGGAATGGCACACTGGGGTGTGATGGGTGTGGCCACACCGCAGCCAGCACCCTTGGGGGGCTGTGCACTGCCTGTGACGTTTCAGAGGGTGGCGTGCCCTGCGCATTGGCTTTGCTCCTGTTCCGGCAAACTGATAACCTGCTCGACGTGGTCTGCAGATTCACGGCTCGCTCATATCCCACACCTTCCACATCTGGACTTCTTGTGGACGTCAGGTTGTTTTGGACACAGCACAGTGATTAAGTGCTGAGAAAGTTTAGATCGGAGTCTTCACGAGATGCTTTGGTATCAGAATCAGCATAATTTAAAGAAGGCTCCAGGCATATTTCATCAATCATAATGCCTTTTAAACTCTACCCATAATGCCTTGGACTCACTTGGAGTCTGCATCAGGGACACCATAGGTTGGACCCATTTTACTGAATTAGAGCTAAGATTGTCCCCCTAAATCTTCCTTTGAGTCTTCAATAAAACCACTGACTAGATGCTGCAGGGATGTTGCCATTTGAACAGTTTATTGCGGATCTCAGGGCCGCGGCGGGGGAATTTGCTAATCTCAGGCCAAGTGCATATTTGTCCTCCCGTGCAGAGCCATTTGGGGACTCTTAACACGGCCGTGTAGCGACCGCCAGCAACAACATGGCCTGGAACGACCTGCCTGGCACGCCCTCAGCGCACTGGCTGCGGCCGGTCCACCTCAGCTGGCTGCTGTAATCGCCCTCACCTTTAACCAATAAAATACTGTCAGCTAATTAATACCATGTGCACCATGTCACACATTGAATGCTTGTTTGTTTGTGTGTGTGTGTGTGTGTGTGTGTGTGTGTGTGTGTGTGAATGTGCCTGGGCTTTATTACGCCAGTGTACTGTTGACACAGGGAGTTAGAGTCACAGACTGGGGCTGGGATCAGGGGAGTTGGGGTGGCATCAATGTGATCACAGACGGGAGTGATTTGAGCAGCTCCTACACCCCATAATGCTCATTTCCCCCTGAATGCTGGACCACAGTCTCCTCCCTAGTGATGTGTCCCAGGGTTTGCTAAAGACGAGTTATTTGCCAAAGTGTGGAAAAGAGAAGGGAAAAAGGAGCGGCTTTTGGATACGTGCAAAAATAGGAGCCGGGCGGAAAGGGAAACTTTAGAGGGAAGCTGGAGAATAAATATCAGCAAATCCCTTTGATTTAAGCGTCGGAGCGCAGTGACGCACGGCTCCAGAGCCCCCGGCCCGCCTTGATCTGTATCAGGGAGCTCGTTTCACTCTCCCAGGTGCTTTTCCTGCCCCCCCTCCCCCGTCCGCCTGCCCCTAACTTTCTCCTGCTCCTTCACAGCTTACGGCAGCTCGGAGTCTTCCCTCCTTCCCTAGCTCCGTATTCTATGCTTTCCCACCCCCCACTCTCTGTCCCTTTCCTTCTTCCTCGCCTTCCCTCCTTCTCCCCTCTCTGGCTCTCTCTTTCCCCGTCTCCCCTGCTTTCTTCCGCCCTAATCTCCTCCTCCTCCGCATTGTAGTGCGCTGGCAGGCAGCGGGCTGGAGGTTTTCTTTGGCAGATAAATCACTTTCTCTTTGGCTGGGCCAGGCTTGGCTGCCAATCCAAACTGCCTCCTGCTACTGGCTGGCTGTGCGCGAGGGGGCGGGCTCTCCGCTGGTAATGAAGACTTCTCTTTTCATCCCAGATTCCAGACACTCAGTGTACATCCAAGGCAGCGGCTCCTGCTCTGTACCTCTGCACAGTGCTTTCCGGACACACAGGGCCAGGAGGGAGGTAAGGGCGGGCTCTGCTCTCAGCTACCTCTCTACTTGTCTGTCTATTTCTTGG
>JABFEA020000021.1:13105990-13128066 GCA_019775915.2 Cyphomyrus plagiostoma | reverse complement strand
AGCAGGAGCACCGCTAGACCCGAAACACACAGCGAAAGGAAAATATTTTTTATAAAAGATGGAGTAGAGAGAGAGAGAGAGAGAGATCAGTTAGAAATCCTCTATGGTAAGTGACTGTGCTGTGCACACTGGGGGTCTCGGAAAGGAAAATAAACAGTACAGGTCATCATCTCCACCACGCGAAGCCTGCAGGGGCCCCTACCTTTTTAGCAGCCCTGATTGGATCGTGTCGTTCAAACCCTGGTCTTTGTTATGCATTACTAATGTGGCTGGCTAAAGAGTTTTAAACTGCATTCTGACACCAGCTATACTGATATAGTGCCTTTCTCTTACGTATCTATTGGATCAGTACTACTGTAAGTACGGACACTACTCAATGTCCTCGAAGACAAAATTATTCAGTAAAATCTCTTGTTTAGTTCTGAAGAACTACTATTCCATTTTAGTGGCACAAAAAACATCAAATGCATTAATATTTCCCATTGCTATCGAAAATTATGGGCAATACACGCCAGAGCATTTATTTGTTTATTACTGATAATGTTATTGTTATTGTGTTACTTTCACTCCACTAAGCTCTTTGTTGTTCCTGCTTGGTTTGACTAGTCATGGGTCATGGCTGACTTTCAGATAAAAATATTAACAAGATGCCGGCTGAACCATGCAAAGTGAGTGGGGTGCAGCCTCCATCCAGCCACCCTGTATATTGGAAAAGCTCCTCTAGTCAGATTACTTGTTTTGCTATCCTGAGACACAGGTATGGAATCCCGTTAATTCCCTGAGAAGGTCAGTCACTGGTTCAGGGTTGAAGAGTTTAGCCTGCAGGAAGGTAGCCCCTGCATTCCTGCTGACTGACTTCTTCTTGCCACTACCTGTCTTGGAGGTTTGTCACAGACCCTGCAGCCGTGTGGCTAAAGACTTGTGCGTTCTTTGTGAATGGGCGACATATAGGGTTATAATAGTGATAGCTTCACAAATGGCAAGGGGCAGCTAAAAAATGTGCGGCCTGGAGTATGTGACCCTGGAAACAACCTGGCTGGAACATCTGAGCTCTGACTGAGGGCCTGGAATATTTGGAGGACTGCCAGAGACATGGCTTTGATTGTGAGCACCTGAAACCTAAGCAGGGCGGGGGGGGGGGGCATTTATTGGAAACAGTTAGAACCCCAGAGCATCTGAACATGACCGTGAGCTGGAAATTTGGTGAAAGCAGAGTCATTCCCGAGGACTCTGAAACAAAGATTCCATCATGTTTGCAAAATTATTGTGGTGAGTTATTTGGAAAGAAAAATGAAAAAAAAATTCTTGGTCAGAAAAATGTCTGGAAGGAAAAAAAATGAAAGGAAACTTGTTGGGCGATGTTTGGAGGAAGGGGGTGCCTCTGAAGCCTGAAGACTCCACGGTGCCAAAGTGACCTATCCCTGTCGGGGGGGTGTAGCGCAGCTCTCAGCTGACCCACGGCACGCCAGCTACGTCGGGAAGCCAGCCGCAGAAACTGCTCCCAGGTGCTTGGAATCTTAAAATACTCAGGACACCTGAGGGACCCTTAGCCACAGCGAGGCTCAGGCTGTGTATTAATGTGGATTCGGCATGTGTGGCTTCTGGGCTCTGGCTCTTTGGGAGGTCTTGGTTCTGTCTATTAGGGGTGTTTGGCGAGCCGTGGATCTGGGAATTTATATATTTATCTGCTAGCCTGTTAGATATATTGCCTCTTTGTGTGGGGAGGAGGTGATGAGGAGGTTTACTCTTTGTGATGCCTTACTGAAGTCTACTCTCTTTGTTAGCTATATGATAGGAGAAGCTGAGCCTCTGAACTGCCTGGTTGGGTGTGTGATGGGATGGGCGACTGAGATTAAAGGCTGTAGCCATACTCAGCCTAGCGCAGCCTGGCATTAGGGAGTGGGCGCAGCCCACTGGATGCCAGCCTCGCCCTCTCGCCCTCACGTTTGGTACGACTCCAGAGGCCACATTGAGACAGAGGTTTTATTCAAGTGCCCCGGCATTTTACCAATTGTGGAACTCTTTCACAAAATTGTGCTCTCTTTTCTCAGTAAAATGGCTTAATTACCTTGCAGTGTCAATCGCTACAAAATAATAGCACTTTCAAGGATGTTATCTGTCCCTGCAGTTGGGTTTGCAGCTGTAATGTTTGTCTGCAAAGAAACCAGAACCTCAGAAAAGGATTTTCGACTCAGTATTAATGTCCCCATCAACCTCTAATACACCACTCCTGTATTTTGTACACATCTCTAAAAACAACATGCCTAATTAGTTTTCTTTAAAAACGAAATTTATTTATTTAACAAGGGTTTTTGATATCAAGTCACCTGGGCATTGCCAATGTTCATTCACAGCTTATTTGATATTTTTAATTGTATTTAAACACCAAAACAAAGATCCAAAAGATGAATTTTGGCCCACAGTTACTGCTTTTGTGACATTTTGGTGCTTTTAAAGGGAAAAAAAAACTCCTCTCACGTTGTTTCCTCATGCTCCTTCTAGTATAAGGATATTCAAGAGCAAGTTTCTTGCCAAATTTGTGGTGGAATAGTCCATAGGAGCCACTTATTTGGCATTTATCTGACCAAGTCCGGCACTCACAGAGCCAGCAAAGCTCGTTTGTGAATGAGCCTGACAACTTCAAAGGCAGGCGGGGTCCTCAGGCTCTGTCCACTTACAGTTCAGGCATTAGTGCCACTTCTCGAAGGAGCCTGTGAGTCCTGTGGTGCCCCCCCCATTCCACCTTGGGGCGTCCTGGTAAACACAGAGATGTGATATATGGCCCTCAGTGTTGATGCTGCTGATGGCCCCACAGAGGCCCAGCCTGGGTTGCTTTGCGACAAGCGATCCCCCAGCCGCAACATGTCTCCCAGCGCACAGCTGCAGTAAGTCGGCCATTCGCTGGCCGGAAGCACAGACACATGGCCCTTTGAAAACCTTGCAGCTGGAAAGGGGATGTGATTTTTCTCAGCCAAGTCCAACCTGGCCTCCAGCAAGCCGTCTTCACAACCTGCTGTTGTGTGGTGAAAGCCACAGCAAGCCTTTGCACGGGCGGCAGGCTGGGCGGGGAAGGGAAGGCAGCGCGATCACATTAATGCTGCCTCAGTCTGCCTTCCTACTACTGCACTCTGCTCTCAGCTGAAAGTGGTCGACTTCTACATGCAGAATATCCTGCATGTAAAAACACTGGTGTACTTTTGTCTGAAAAATGACAGCCTCAAACTAGTCTTGCTACTTAGTAACACTACACTATGGTTTTGGTTAAGTGCAGTTTTCTGGTAAAGGGACTGACCTCTCAGTCAGATCTGTCATTAGTCTCTGTTCTGTGCCGTAATTCAGCTGAGGCCCTGGGTGTTGACTAACTGAACTGGTACATTAAAATTCACCAGGAGGACAGAATGACACCATATGCTGAGAGTGACCTGCAGCAGCCTGAATACATTTCTGCTGTATAAAACATGGCATCATCATCAATTTAATGATTATTATCATGAGTTTATTGTAAAGGATGTTTTCATTCTAAATTCTGATTTGCTCATTCTAAGATCCTATTGCCACAGTCCTTAAGCAGTTAGTGTTTTTCTTCTATATACTTATCCAAACGTACCCAGTTGTTATACCCAGTGCCAAGGTAGAGAGCTACCTGCCTTACTGAGGGCATCTGCGCAGCCCAGACCCCTAGGCTTACAGAGAGCTGCGTGCCTTACTGAGGGTAGCTGTGCAGCCCAGACGCCTAGGCTTACTGCACCTTGGTCCGGCCAGGCCGGCCCGGAGCTCAGGGCTCTGCCCCAAAAGCGCCACACCTTTCTCTGGGTACTGCGTTACTGTTTGCCTCCTTTGAGAAGTCCCAGTTTCAGTGGCTGCTTCTTTGGGATAATTTTTGTGGGAAAACTTTGAATCTATGAACAATTTCTTCTGCTGTTCTTACTGCTTCCAGCACAAGCGATGGTCAGAATTCTTAGAGTAATTAAATTCTCAGATCCAAACCAGGTATGGATAAACAGCATTCTGAAGTTAAATCCTTCAAGAACGAAATCTTTTTCTCTGGTTTGGTGGCTTTCCTGCTTGACTTTTCACCGCCTCAGGAGATGTTCCAGCAGCAGAGAAGCAGGCACGACAGTGCATGTGGCTGTATTTCAAGATCCGTCAATTGTTAGTATTCTGCCCTACTTCATTTTCACCAGTGCTAATTTTCAGGGATCAAACCACTTCTTTTGCAGTACTTATTTATCTTATTAATCTGTGTCTTGTTGATGGCTAATGTTTCATAAATAATGATATATTTTTATTCTTCAAAAATATACATTTTAATATATATTTTGTCATATTTGCCAAACTAAAATAAACTTCTTTTTGTACGTCAGGCCTATATTTCTGAAATATGAATGGTGTGCATTTGTTTACTTATTTCTTTATTTGGCCACCAGAGGCACTAGTGAGTTGGGTCATTTTTACAGACTGTGCTAATAAAATCAAATGTTAGCTTTAGGGACTTTGGGAGTGGCTGGCTGGTCTGCACAAAAATTACATTCTAACTCACAGTTGCTTATAGACTTGCCTCAAATGAATAAGCAAAACGCCAAGGTAAACCCTGCAATAACCAGTGTCTGTCTATCTGGAATTTCTACTGAAGGGTGACACCACTCCACTGGTCTGCATATTCTCTACGGTTCTCAACAGTTTAACCAGAGATTCAGAACATAGATGCTACTGCCCTCTAGAGGTTATGATTTGTCCTGCAAGGAATAAGCTGTTAAATATTTCTAAGAATGAGTACACAAAGAAAACTGGCCACTGTATTCTGCTTTAGAAACAGCTGATTTTTGTTTTATTGTATTTTTATTTTTTATATTTGCTTTTTCTCAGTGAAGGGAGTGATAATGGATGAATTATTCAAATTAAATAATAGACTTAATGTTTACTCATTAAACACAGAATAATTTTAACAATTCAAATTCTGTATCAAAATATTGGAGCAAAGTTTTTAAAATTCCTGGCTTTATCAACATCCAACCGATCTAATTACTGCTTAAAAAATAAATTAGCAGAGAAATGCTGAATTTGGGGGCTGGATCAGAGGCTGAAAGGCAAAGTTTGGTTTAAATGGTTTCTAAAGAAAGAGTACCCATAACCCTTTAATTTACACTATTTTTCCTCCAGTGAATCTTAATTTTTTGTATCTGACTGAACTGCAGCATTATAAGCACTCTACACAGGACACTGCATGTGACATTATATGTGATATCGTATGTGACGCTGTATGAGACATTGTATGTGACGCTATATGTAACGCTGTACGTGACACTGGTAAATGCTGACTGTGTGGGACCTGCTGTGATATATCTTAGTTATTTCATTAATAATGCCTGCTTCAATGTCAGCTTCTATTAGAGTAATTAATGTTTACATGTGAGTGTGTTCTCCTCAGCACTGATCAAGTATTGCTCTCATTTTACATGAAATGCTTTTCATAGTTAAATCTATACAACGTAGTGCCCTGGATTCCATAGGCTGACACCATACTATTGAACGACCTTGTGATTAATGAAGCAGCCATATCTACTGACAAAGTACACAGCCTTGTTTTGCTCAGCTTAATATGTGAAAAATAGGATCAGCACTTTACAAAAGAAAAGTAAAATATTACTTTAATTGTGAAATGTTCTGAATATTTTGTTGTGAGCCTGTAAATATGTGTATTATTTATAATGGAGTACCTGTCTATGCTTGCTCATCGTGTCCTCACAGATAGCGAAGCATGTCTTCACTGGCTGTGCCCATTTATAGAGCAGCTGATTTTTATTGAAGTCATTCACATTATGTACAATGCACAAGGGCATGACTTGAATCCACAGCCTTATGGCCATAAATTCAGCTCCTTAACCGCTATGCTTACTGCAGCCACTAACTACAGGTTGCCAGGGTATTTCAGCCATTGAACTGTTGCATCATGCAAACATCCTGACCAAAATGTCACATATGTTCTTCTTGATGTGCCAGTGCAAAAATATCCAGCCTGACCTTTTGTAACAAACAAAGGTCGACTTCTCTGTTAATGAAGCTGCTGCATGCTACAGCCAGGAAATGTGGCGTTCAGTAAGGCCAAGCGTCACTCTGTCTTTGTGTTTGTTTGGCCGTTTTCTTTTTCTTCATTGTTTCTATGCATAAGTTGAAGCTCATTTTTCGTTCTGCACAGTTTTAAAAAAGTAAACAGAAGAAAAATGAGTGAAAACTTATGTGAAGAAAGTAAAGCTTAAGTAAAAAATGGGAATTGATTGTTTGCCCTTTTTTGCTGTACATTAAACTTTTGTGTGAAAATAATGTTATGGTTGCTTTTTCTCTCACAGCTCTGTTACTGTAAAGAAAACCACAGCAAAGAGATGAAAGCACTGGGAACACTCCCCAAGCCATCTACGGGACCAGAAAATTGTTAAGTCAGATACAAGAACGTGAGGTGGACTTTGCACAGCCAGAAAGTGCCTCAAAACAGTTTTGATCCCACCATCAAGGCAGAGGCCACAAGGTAGTGCAGAGAGAAAAAGCATGATGCCTCTGGATGTCTTTGTGGTTCTCCAAGCCCACAGGCAGCAAAACTAGACACGCCTGCCCAGCACGCCTGTACGATGACGGGAGAGACTCAGCATGCTTTTGCTATTAAAGAATCAGACACTGGTTCCAATGAGCATGACAAGGGCCTCTTGCTTGACCACTTCAGTGAAAAAGCAAAAACCGAATCCGTGGAGAACTACAAGAGTGAGAGTCTTGTGCTGTTGGCTAACAGCGGGGTCAAGTTTGTGACCAAGGAGAAGGAGCACCCGCAGCGCGAAGCCGTGATACGGCCTCAGCAGACAGGCAAGATTGACTTTAAGTCCTTGCAGAATCGACCAAAGTTCCCCAGCAGTGACCGGACGTGGTCCAACAGCAAGACCAGTCCCCAGTCTCCAACTGGGAAAAAAACTCGAGACAAGGGCAAGAAGTCTGTGAAGTCCGAGCGCAGCAACCCCCAGCAGTTATATAGGCTGGGCTTAACTAACTGCCGTTCCAATCCCACGATCGGGATTGCGTATCCACAGCAGAAGGTCACGCCCCCCAAGAAGCTTGAGGTCAGTCGGGGCCCCGTCTCGGGCAGCTACAACTTCCATGTGCCCAACATTCCTGAGCGTCCTGAAGCAGAGCTGCAGCAGCAGGAACTCAGCTACACTCGCTCTTTTCAGGAATCTTCCTCAAGTTTCACCTCCACCAACTATACCTCACAGGCATCAAGCGCAGCGCCAAGTGTGCCAGTCAGCCACCATCCAGCCAGCACTCAGCACCTTGGCCTTCTACAGGGCGTCACCGCGCCACCAGGTGGACAGCTGCACCCAGCAGAATATAGTGGGACGAGTTCTTGGCAGCCTCCAGAGAAGACTTTTAATGGTGCTAATTATGGAGGTACCTCACATAAACTACGTGTTTTTACAGAAGGAAATAAAACAAATACCAGTTTTGTGCCTTTGCCATTTCAGTATGAGTATCCATCACTGCCGGAGTCGGCTACTGACGCCTTCCCCTGCGACCAGACCGCTCACCCCGTGCACTACATTGACATTTCTGTTTCAAACACACAGATGAGTCAAAACCCTTTCATTCATTCAGCAGAGGATAGGCAAAAGGATGCACAGATTTCCAGACAATTTGATCTTGAGCAACCTGAGGGCAGATTATCTTACCCCCAGCCCCTTCCACCTCCCCAGCAGGCTCAGTACCTGCAGTCCCAGCATGGGACACAGCCCTCCTTGCATTGCTATAAGGGCAGGATTGAGCATTCTGATAGTGAGGCCTTAATCTCAAGTTCTAGCCAGTTAGAACAAGCCAACAGTAATCTGACTGACAATTCAACCACTTTCAGAGACAACCCAGGTGTGGCTCTCGTCTCAGTCAACAAAAGTCTCTGTCCCTCTAAAGACACAAACCCAAGACAGCTAGCTGAAGAAAATAGCCATCGTGTTCGAAACATCGCTCAAGATCACGACTCCCAAATGCACTCCGCAAGTAAATCTTGCAGTAGCTCTTTGAACAATACCATCCACATTGGATCAGCGCCCATGTTATGTGGAGCTAATAAGAACATCAGCAGGTTATCACAGTCCTGGGGAAGGGATAAGAAGGTGTTTCCTTCTCTAGACCAGAATTCTGCTGCTTTTCACTCTAACCTAAGTGACAAGAGTCAGTTTCAGTGCCAGTCCGCTATAGAGCAAAAACAGCAAGGACACAAAAACAGGCGGTTGCCATGGCAGCCGATACACTTGACATCAGCCATGCCAAACCAGAACAGGATCGAGCTGTCGAGGCAGCTGAGCAATCAAAAAGTCACTTTCCTGACGGCAGCCTCTGAATGGCAGGATGCTAATGAACCAAACAGGAGTCTCCCACTGAACAGCCCCGACACCTTCCACAGCAAAGGATCCAGTGAAAACTTTACAGATCAGCAGGACGGCATCAAGCAAAACTGTAACCCTACACCTGTATTTCCTTTTGACAGTGGGGCTGAGGGAATCACTTCTCAAGTCTGTGATACTAGGGGCAAACCTCTTTATTTTGGCCAAAAACAGCCTCTGCCCAGGGCAATGCCTAGAGCTAGCCATACACTGTTGCAGGTTCCACCTGTGGGTTTGTCCCCTTGTGATTCCCCACTACCCTCTCCAATGCAAAATGCTCCTTCCGGCAGCACCTCCTCTTCCCTCTCTCCAGCTTCTACCAGCCCCGTTATCAGCTCTGAGGATAACCATCTTACCACAACTGGACCACTCCCTCAGTTTTATCACCAACATCAAGGGAAAATGCTGACGCCATCAGATCATCTGAACTCCGACCTTCAGCATTTCCATAGTCACATTTCTAGAACTGCAGTCAACCCTTCAGAGAGAACCAAGGAAGACACACTGAGCAATCTGCATAATATGAAATATAAAGCCAACATTGATAGTGGCAAAAACTGTATGCACAGCATTGCAGGGGAAGAGCAGCCCCCTCCTTCATATACAGCACATCAGCTTCTTGCCACCTCTTTAGTCACTAACCTTGACCAACTGGATGTTCTTCTTACATGTAAACAATGTGACCAGAATTTCAGCAACCTGACTTCTTTCCTTGATCATAAGCAATACTGTCACACATTGATCCAGAAAAATGAATTTAAAAATGAGCCAAATGATCCTAGAAAATTCCAGAATGATTCTGCAAAGAGCACTATGTCTGGTACAACTTCCTCTCTGTCAAGATATCCATCTGATATGCATTTGTCCCTGTTGGGGTTGAACAAGAATGGAGAACTAATTTCTGACAATGAGATCAAAGGCGAATCAAAGGATGATCCTTCTAAACTAAACTTGTTTGCTGTAACTAACAGTCTTCCCGTTTCCCTTCCTGATTTGGAGATGGATGATGCAAAACTAGACAGCCTCATCACAGAAGCATTAAACGGATTAGGTTACCAGTCAGATAATGCAGAAATTGACAGTAGCTTCATCGATGCTTTTGCGGACGATGAACCTGTGACGGCTAAAGTTACAGGAAGCACGCAAATGGAAAAAAGCAAAGACTGTGTGATGTTTGACAGCAAAAGCAAACATTTAGACTCTACAGAAGAGAAAGCTCAGACGCAAGGGAGATATCTATATGACTCTGACAGGGAACCATTAAATAAAACCAAAAAAAGAGCAAGCGTGCTTGAAAAGACACTGCAGGACATTGAACAAGAGGAAAATACTAATATCAAAGAAGCGATCCCACATTACAAAGCTAGAGGTTCTTCATCTGAGATGTCAATTGAAAAATTTGAAATAAGGAAAGAGGAAGAAAATTCTGGAGACAAAGGTAGAGTAGAAAACAAGAAAAACTCTCGACTATTGGTATCTAGTAGGTTCACAGAAAGAACCAAAGTAAAAAGTTTCCAGGAAAGTTACTCTTCCATAACATCAGCCATTCCTCAAGCCTCTTGTAGTACTCGGCATTCTGTATCACAGAAAACTGGAGTAAAGTACAGTAAGAAGAGGAAGGCAGGAGGTGGGACCTGGAGCAAAGAACTAATTCACAAAATAGTACAACAGAAGAACAAGCTTCATGCTAAAGGAACTAAAAACCAGCAGTTTTCCTTGGTGATGGAGAAGATCTCTCCAGTGGCACAGAATCCAAAGTTTGAGGAGTACGACTATGTGTCAGATTCAGATGAAGACTATGGACCCCTGAAAATAGTACATCAGGGGCGCCTAGGACACAGTCGACACTACAAGTACACCTATTCTAAGGAATACAAAAGCAGCGAGCAGAGTAACAAGGCAAATTCAATTCCATGGAACTGTGAATCCAAAGAGAGTCTGGAAGTTAAGGTTGCAGAGAATATTTCTCCAACAACGACAAAACAGATTGCCACGTGCAGGGTTCGGAGAAGGAGGAGCAGCAGGTCATCCACAAGCAGCGAACACAGCACACCAACCAGCATATCTTGTGAGAGTGTCTACAGCCCCAAGAACACAGATCGCACAGACTCGGACAGTGAGAAGGGGCTGGCGATGAAAAAAATTAGCTCTAGCAATGTCGTACTCATGGATTATTTTGTACATGATGTGTATGAGACATCAACAGTGGAAACCTGCAAAGAGCCCAGCAAATCATCCCAGCTATTCTCTAGAAACACTAAGAGGTATGGCTCTGCTAAGTTTCTCCTCTCTGCTAACATAAACTCATGCAGGATAGGTATGGAAAGCACCTCAGAACTGAGCGACACCAGCACTGTCAGCAAAAGTCTTACGAGATACAACAGTACAGGAGTGTCTTCACAGGAGAAAGAGCAACAATGCAGCGTCAATGCATTAAGCATTGCACGAAGTGCTGAACAATGCTCAAGTAGTAGACTAGATGACACAAAGTTTAATGAGCCATTTAAACTCACCATAAATGATTCTCCTGGAGCCCACCCCGAATTACTGCCAATAGAAGGAATACCAGACACTAACAGTACAAATTCTGTAGCTATTAGCGGGAGATCCAAAAATGGCATCTTGGAGAGGGAGGAGTTAGAGTATAAAGAAAGTGTTGGAACAATTTCCAATTCCTATAAAGATCTGCTGTCAAGTGCTGACACTCCAGCTATTCCTGTCAACAGTCACATGAGTAGTTTTGATCATCATGTGGACCATAAAAGCACAATGATCTGCATTTCACCTGTGGATGAGATACACCAGTGTCCTTCAGACTTGCAGGATCCTGTAGTGCCAAAGGAAATGGCCATGCCTGACCTCATAGAAGCAGATCAGGGCTTGATCAAATCACCGCTCCCATTTGACACATCATCTTTGTTTGCAGACCTTACAGTGACAGGGTTTGACAGTAGCCTTTACACAGATATTCCCATGAGTAATGACAGCTTTAATGCCTTTGGTCCCAGAAATGATAAGAAGGAGTTGTTTGAATCAACCTACTCTCCAAAGGACTGGGGTGTGATAACTGATACCACACCTGCAATACGAGCTGAAAATCCTCAATTCAAAGACCTTTCTGAAAAGGGAACCTTTAAAAAAAATGACTCTTGTCACCTTGACCTGAATTTGCCAGACAAAATATTAGATTATAGCAGCAATCCCAACAGCAATATCTCAGAAGATGAGTTAGAGATTAAAAAAATTGTAACAGAACTAGAAAGCAAGCTCCAAAGTGCCAAAGAGAACCATTCCCTTTTGAATGCCAGTGAAGTCTCCAGGCAGCCGGGCCTAAGCCAGACCTCTGCTTTGCATCTGGATAACGAAGCTGACAATGAGCAAAGTGCCACAAAAGTCACAAAAACTGCAGTGAGTACTAAAATGGAGACAGCCAACACCCTAACGGATTCAAATTTGATTGATAAATACGTTGAAACAGATTCGTCTTGGTCAAGTTCGTTTACCTTTGGTTTATTGGCGGAACACCAATCTATTCACACTTCAGTCCATGATCACAGTACTATTGAACCTTCCTGTGTAAAGAAACACGCTAAAAGTGGTTCAGCAGCTGATAGTGGAAACCTACAGTCAAAATTAAAGCATATAAC
Organism: Cyphomyrus plagiostoma; assembly: GCA_019775915.2. Taxonomy (NCBI): domain Eukaryota; kingdom Metazoa; phylum Chordata; class Actinopteri; order Osteoglossiformes; family Mormyridae; genus Cyphomyrus; species Cyphomyrus plagiostoma. The sequence continues at coordinate 13,116,002 of JABFEA020000021.1, read as the reverse complement.
AGAGGACAGTGATGCAATCAATAAATCTTTCACAGACAAATCCGAAGCGGACAATGAAATGTATGATGACAACCTCATGAAGTGCCTGGAAGTGATTTCTGATACTGTCCTTAAAAAACCTGGCTTAACTTCTGGGCTTGAGGAGACAAAACTCTCCCAATTTCTAAACCCAGAACAACCATGTGATAATGACACAGCTGCTGAAGACCACAGTGAAGCACAGCCAACCCAGACACAGACATTTGAGATTCAGAGATCTCAAAAGTCTGAGCTTGCACTTTTTCTAAATGACAACACTAGAGACTGCCCACTGGTAGATGAGAGTGTGATATTGCCAAAACCAAGAGAAACTAAGACTGGAAGAAAAACATTCGAATTAGGGTCCAATGAGAGCAAGAACATGGCAGTCGAACAAAATCTTACTGGTTCTGATGAGAGCCAAATAAAAATAAATTCATTTAATGTATCTGAATCGCAAGAAAATGTTATAGAAGAAAAGATAAGAAATGACAGGATTACTAAACCTGTAGTTGTAGAGAGCCTTCAGTTACAGGAAGAGAGTACAGGTGCCCTCAGAGAGAGAGATCCTGCATCTCAACAACAACAGTTTCTTCAGTCCAGCACTATGGAGAACAACGAAGAGAAGCCGATTTTGCACACCAGTTCCATGATGCTGCTTGTTAGCTTGCCCAGCGCTGATCAGTGTGAGGAGGAGAAATACCCAAATATCCCTCACTATAAAAAGAGTGAAGCAGAAACTACAGATAGCCTCGATTGCAGTCTGGTTTCCTCAGGATTTGACACGCTATCAGGTGGATCTACAGAGAGTGGTCTTGTTGCCTGTCACCTGCTGGAGACTGGCTCAACGGACAAACTTAAGCAAGCAGCAGCCCATGGGGAGCCATGCAAATTTCCCCCATCTATCCCGGAGTTCCCAGTGAAACGAAACACTGATTGCCAACTACCTGTGTCAGATATACAACTTACAGATCATGAACAGCCTATATCTACACTCGCAGAGCACAACCTGGTGAATAATCCACTTGGTGTTTCTGATTTTGAAAATACCTGCAAACCTGAGGTTGTTCCTGAGTATGGAGACATTCCCAAGCAAGTTCTTGCTGATTTAATTACTTCTCCTCTTGATGCTGCATGCACCAATATTACATTGGAGAATGATGAACGCTGCATTTCACATGGAAATAGCACTACATCTAGATTTTCTGCACAAAACCCTGCACTTCTTTCTGTTGGGGACATAGGTGATAAGTGCAACTCACAGAGGCTGTGGAATAATTTTGAAGCACTGTCACCAATTAGCAAAGACTTTGATGTAAGTGCCAGTGAATTGGAGATGTGCAGCTCAGCACAGCCCCCAATTTCTGGGATGTCAGATTTATTAGCCGGGCTGCCTCATGTGGACTTGGGGATGGGCGAGAACAAAACTTCTGAGTTTGGAGCCTGCATTCCATCAGATCTCCCACTAATCTCCACGTATGAACAGTCTGATTGCCTGATAGTTCGTAAGGAGACACTAGAGACAGACATGCCAAATGAGCATCCACAGTATCAGTTAAAACAGACTTCCTTAGATTTCAAAGAAATGTCAGAGTTGTCACAGCATCTTGAACAATGCAGCACAGTCTCTTCTTGTGCCTTAACTAAAAACATGGAAAGCCAGACGGTCTGCAAGAAAAGTAATAAAGACAGCTCTGATCACTGGGAACTTAGTCTTAACCTGCCCCTGAGTTACAGCAGTCCTTTAAATCCAATAAGCCCACTGCAAGGGGACAAAGACTCAGTGGATTTTCCTGCAGTTACGCGTACTGTAGGGGGACTGTGCTCTCTTGATACATCTATGCAAAGTAAGTGTAAATCAAAGTGTATGTGCACAACGGCATCTTGCCAACAGTGCAAGAAAAGCTGTTCCCCTTCCATGAATAATGAAATGCAGGAGCTTACATCTACAGATGTCGACCTTTGTCAGCCTTGCCTTGAAACCATTGCTTATATGGACTTGCACAGTAGTCTGCTAAAAAAAGCAGAGGTGAAGAACATCAACCTGGATTTACCCCTTTCTGAGTCTGGTGTTTCTGCAACAGGGCAGATGGCATCTGATGATAAAGGAACTCTTGAACCCATTTTACTGTGTGTAGAAGAAACTGCTGGACACTCAGAACAAAGTACATCTCCCATGGTAAAAGGAAGCCAGTGTGAGATGAACCAAAATGAGACAAAGGCACATTCTCAAGATTCTGGCAACAAATTCACATATTCAAAAAAGAACAGCAAACAAGGAACAATACTGTGTGAGATTTGCTCTGCGTGTTTCAGAACAATACCAGGCCTGAAACGACATAAAGCCACGAAACACACCACCAAATCGAATGGGAATACAGTTTTGGAAAACATGACCTTAAATCCTTCTGAAGGTGTGATTAGCACAAAGCAATTAGAAACAGGCCACGCAGGTGAACTTTCATGCCTTGATTATCAGGACTCTTTAAATGTGAAACCACTGGAAAACTGTAACATGCTGCCATCTGTGGGAATTCTATCAACAAACAGAGTCAGTGTGGAAGAGAATAATTCAAACTTTGGAGGAACTGAAAGTGAAAAAGTTCACCCACCGACAGCAGAGGGCAAAGAAACACAGTCAGCTCCTCATGCAATGGGTAAATTTTCAAAAGGTTCTGAAATATTGAAAAACAGAAGGACTGATAACAACAGCAGTTTTACAAGTAAAAATAAAGTAAATCCAGACCAGTTTAATGATGAGCTCCTCAATATACTCAAAACTGATATTTTACAGGCTATTACCTCTAGCTTTCCCACTGCATCTCAGGGGTTACGTCGAAAACAGCCTGAAGACCAAGAGAACCTTAATCAAGCTGATGACTTTGAAATGTCGATACCTGGAAGTCTTACATTTAAATTGACCGGTGATGCTAAAGAAATTGATGCAGCTTGTTCAGGGAACTCTAATCTGTACAAGGAGCATGTTGTGCTCACTCAGAATGAAACAGTGAGTGAATGGGAAAGGAGCACAGAACCAAAAGAGATGAACCACACAGAAAGTAACAAAATTAGTATAATGAGTGAAAAGCCTAAGAATATCTTTTCTGACATTAAGGATGTATGTGAGCAAAAGCTGATTTCTTCTGAGAAAGGCACTGGCACAGAGACAATAGGAGAAGGTTCGGTGGGGATCAAATGTGAGAAAAGCACTTGCCTAACAGATGAGGCAGACAACCACTCCCTTTGTTTAAAAAATCCATCAACACATACTCCACAGCCAAGCATCGGCCTTGAGGCCTTACTAGATGATGAAAGAACCTTCTCTCAGTTGTTCCCCAGAGATGAAGCAATAATTAGAAGGAAATGTACAAGGGTTTATGGCAAGAAAAACAAAAATCAGAAGATCAACCCTAATCTTCCCTTGGTGGAAGCTCATCTTGACTCCAACATGGCCTTAGATAATGAAAAGCAACTTTCAGAGAGCGACAGCAATCAGGCTTTACTTCAGTTGGGAAACAGCTGCAAATATGAGACTATATCGATGGATCATGCCATAATGCTAGACATGTGTCACAAAAGCACTTTAAAAAATGATTTTGAGAAAAATGTCTACAGCACAGAAAACTTGGAAGTCTGTAATAGACATGACATTGAAAATAGTGAGGGTTTAGGCATTGGAGACTTCCCAAGTCTGGATAACATAAAAAACTGCAAGGTAGGGCAGGACTGGACTGACTCCAAAACTGAAATTGTTTCAGGAAGTTTATCATCTGACACTCAAACAGCATTTAAGTCTGAGGATTCAGTCACTAACTGCCACGCACAATTCACAGATTCATCAGGCACACTTTCTAATGACATACAGGACAGTTCATCCCTCTTCCCTAGCATAGATCTCCAGAACCTTAACAGTACATTTCAGCTTCCTGAATTGCCATTGTATGACTCTAGTAACAACTTGCCATTGGCGATGCCCATTAGTAATGACATTATTGATGACAGTCACAGCATAAAGTCTACCAAGAAGCCCACCGAACGCAGGGGGAGGAAACGCAATGAGGGGGCACTGAAGCTCCGGGACAAACAGTACAAATGCAAGGTGTGCTTCACTTGGTTCCTCACCCTGGGGGAGCTCAATTTCCACAAGCTCTCACACAACCCCTCACCACCCCCCACCTGTTATATGTGTGTCCAGCGCAAGTTTAGCTCCCGTGAGCAGCTGAGGGACCACCTGAGGGAGAAGCATGCTAAAAACAAGGCAGGCATCTGGACCTGTGGCATGTGTCTAAAAGAGATTTCAGATGTGTGGATGTATAACGAACATCTCAGAGAGCATGCCACACAGTTTGCCCGGAAGGGCCAAACGCAGAATTCCATTCTAGGCCTGCCAGGCTGCTTCATGCAGGAGGCAGCAGTGAAAAGCTTCATCACGTCAATTATGCAGCACAGACCCAACAGGGCCAGCAAAGGGGAAAAGGGCAAAGGATCTTCCAAAGAAGGTGGGAAGACAATCAATCTAGAGCAGAAACCAAATACAAAAGAAGGAGATGAAACAGTAGGGCCCACAAACAGTAGTGGAAAACAGAGCACATCCTCACCACTAAAAGCTCAGCAAAAATCAGAGGCCTCTCAGAAGACTGTGGAGATGCATCCCAATTGTAAAGATCCCTCAAGAGATTGCCACCACTGTGGCAAGCAATTTCCCAAGCCCTTTAAGCTGCAGCGGCATTTGGTGGTGCACAGTTTACAGAAGATCTTTCTGTGTCACAAATGTCCAATTTTCTATCAAGAGGCAAAAGAATTAAAGGATCATCTCAGGAATGAACATGAGGAAGTGGAAGAACCGGACTCCAAGCACACCACGTTGTATACCTGTGAGCTTTGTGCGGATGTCATGCATGTCATTAAGAAGTCCTTCATCTGTAGCACTTGTAACTACACCTTCTCTAAGAAAGAGCAATTCGACCGGCATATGGAAAAGCACCTGACTGAGGGAAATCACATCTTCAGGTTTAGAGGGGGGGTGAGGCCCAGTAAGCCTCTTTCTTCTTGTGCAAGAAATGGAGAGCTTGATCTCCCACCCTGCAAGAAGAGAAAAATGAAAGACACCTTGCCGGAGACCAGTTCTGATAGTAATCTGGAAAGTATTTCCTCTTTGCAGTTCATGCAAGGTGGAGAGACACAGGTACTGAAACCCAGCCTCATTCCACCATCACACTTAACTACTGGTGACTCATCTTCTGGGCACAAGAACACCAGTATAAAAAAGGAAGACACTGTAGAAGACTTCTCAGAAATGATGTCTACCTTTGACAGATCACAACATTTTATGATTCCAAAATCTGGATGTTTCTCTCCATCAGTACCAAAATCACAGACAACCAGGACTTCTTCCACATCGGAGAACTGCGACACTGGTGAGGAATCACCTACAAAAGACATTAATTTAAAGGATGCGACTTGCAGCCAAAGTGAGAAACAGGTAACCATGTTAGCTGTGAAAGACTGCAGTGCTACTAAGGGTGAGTCAGAGTCTAACAGTACAGAAAAGAAGCCAACGGCTGGTGACAATCCTTCATTTAGTAAGGTCAATTTATTTGAGGTCAATGTGACACATTCAGTTGAGGATGAGGTGACTTCCACTAAGAAAATGGAGTCAGTTAATACTATCATTGTATTTAATGCTACAAATTCACCCGATGACTCAGTCACTACAGTAGATAAGTTGTCTTCAGCTCAATGCACTAAAGAAGTGTTGGTTGATGAGTGTGCAAGCCTGACATCAGAAGTTAAAAATGTGGTTAAAGATGGTCCACCAACAGACACTAAGCAGAGATCCGTGGCAGCGAAAATGGTGGTGGAGAATCTGCGACAACCTTCTGATAACAAGCAAAAAAATGAAAATGACCCAACAGCTGCAACAGGCAGTAGCATTGGACAAGAAGGTGACAGTCTACCCAAGCAGACTGAAATCACAAAGCAAAGCCCTGACTCTAGTCCAAAGAGAACTACAGAGTCTTTGACAAGTAATATGAAGCAAAAAAAACGGAAGGATCCAAAGACCTTCCTGAGCTCCAAAGGATCCACCCCGGTCACACGAGAAAACTTGGATATGGATTTTAGAAACATAAAAAAGGTTCGACTCCAGAGTCCCAGCAAAGGTGAAGGTATGATTGGCTACAAGAAAGCTGACGCTGCTGCTGGTTATCCCATGTTGTCCTCTGTGAAGGATGATGTCACTAGTAACAAAATACTGCTCAGACATAAAGCTGGGCTGCTGAACTCTCAAACCAAGAAGCCCCCCTTCAGCAGCTATCCTCTAAAGAAAGCAGAAAATACACGTCAAGTAAATGGGGACCATAAGGGTAAAAAAAGTGCTCCTGTAAGACCGTTGCCACCTTCTAGGACATCCGTATCCTCTGTGAATAGTTCCCTGAGCAAGTGCAAGTCCCAGTCTGGCATGAGGTCCATGGAGTCACACTCCTACAGGACAGCAGAGTCACAGAGCCACCTCCTGAGCCAACTGTTTGGACAAAAACTCACCAGCTTTAAAATTCCTTTAAGGAAAGACACTTCCGAATCGCTGAATTAGGCAGATTTGAGTGCATACTTTGAGTAATAATGAAAAACAACTTCAAGGTGTTGAAACATGCAGAGTCATTCCTTTGTAAAAGTTGCATGGCGCAGTAAGCGTTCTGGTGTCAGTCCTTGCATAAAAAGCCTGATCCATGAGGAGCATGAGCAGGCCAGAAGTGTCAGTTTGATCAAACCCAGTGGCACAAGGGCAGAGCATATCTGTGAAATAACTCAATGCATTCCACAGCTTAACGCATCACTATCTCACTGGGTCCCCTTTGTGTATATATATATATATAAATGAGATATTGAAATCACAAGAATACTTGAAAATATTTTTTCTTTAAAAAAATGCATGTTTTGCATTTAATAAAAAGATTCTTGGATGTGATGAAGTTACAAATTTTCAGCACAAGGCCAAAAGATGTCCACATAAACATCTAGACTATATCAGTGCACCTTCCTGATAACACTTTATATATCCTTTATTTTACTGTATTTAGGTGACATTCAATCATTGTACTAGCTTTTATATAAACAATACCTGGTGCTATATTTTTATTCTTTAATAAAATGTGAATATAAATGCTTTTTTAAAAAGGTATGGATTAATATGTAACAATTACCTTTATCCAGCTGATTCTGCTGGTACTATCGACATCAGAAGACAATGAGGAAAATGTGTATGTATTCTTTAACAAAGTTTTTTTTAAAAAAGGGAAATGATTAAAGTCTTCAGTATTGAAACTCAGGTGCAAACAATAATTGATATGTTAACCCAAACTGCCCATTTTAGGATCCCTTCCTATGCACTGATGCTGCCACAAGCAACCAAACAACAAACTAACAAATTTTTAAAACAACAAAGCGTCTGTCCTTCCGTTTTGTTTGCTAGATTAAAAGGTGCTTTATTATTGTGTTCATATGTATCTTATATTGTGTATGATATTGTAAGTAGTTTACTTCCAGTGCAATGCATAATGTCAAAGTTTTATTTTGATAATGTACAACAGGAAAAAGGGAATGGAAACTTGACTTGCAATTCATTGGTTAAGATTTAAGTGCTACAATGTGCCTTTATAAAATTATTAAAATATTAAAATTGCATCTCTCTAACTGACTGTTCTGGTTTTTTTAAAAACTGAAATTATTATGCAAATTAACACATAGTGCCTGGGAGCTAGCTTTCAGCGCCTCCAAGTGGCCAGAAACAGAACTGAGGGCAAGGTACATTTTGCAAGAATTCCAGAATTCATATTCAATGTGTGACACTTGAATATTTAACATGCAATCTCCTTACAGAACACTGAAAATCAGCTCAAAATTGTGTTTTCAAACACTAACTTATAGCTTACAAACTTAGACCTTGCCCTGTTTAAAGGTATTGAAACTCAATAAAATTGTGAAAAATTTGAAGTGTTCTCACTGCTGCTCTACATATGTAAATCAGCAGTGAGGTCTCACACTAAGACATAGATAGATAGATAGATAGATAGATAGATAGATAGATAGATAGATAGATAGAACTTTATTAATCCCTCGTAAAGTTCTATCTATCTATCTATCTATGTCTTAGTGTGAGACCTCACTGCTGATTTACATATGTAGAGCAGCGGTGAGACACTTAAAATTTTTCACAATTTTATTGAGTTTCAATACCTTTAAACAGGGAAAGGTGTAAGTTTGTAAGCTATAAGTTAGTGTTTGAAAATATTACACTACATTCAATTTGTATTCCATAGCAGCATATCTGGCGCGGGTTCCTTGTGATCCAGGAGCTTCTGGTGCGGGTTCTTTGTGATCCAAGAGTTCCCTCTGCCACTCTTGGCCATAAGCCTCATCTGACTGAGCAACTGCTCCTGGGCCCAGCTTCTCCTCGCCTCTCTCACTCCTTTGAGAAAGCAACCCAGGTGCACGGGGCTCCCTGGATGGGACACTTTACTTAAGACACCATCTCACCAAAACTACACATTTAGAAAAGCATAAGGGAAACCACAATCCCTTGAGGGAACCCACAGGAAAAGAACATACAGTGGTGCCTCAGTTCTCAAACTCATTAAAACTCAAATTTCTTAGAAGTCGAACCAACCAGTTCGAAAAAAAATTACTTGTAACTCGATCTGAATCTCAGAAGTCAAACCATGAATGCCGACGTAAGATAATTTGTACGCATGGGGAAATGAGTCATGCGGCACGACTCTTAGTGGAAGCAAAGGGTAACACTTCAGTCTCAGCCTCGCATTCGAGCATGTTTACACATGCGTGCATCTCGTGCATGTTTACACTAGCGGAATACGTATATTTAGACAGTAAAAGTAATTATTATTATATAATAAAATACATTTCAAAATAAAGATCTTATTAATTATTTTAATATTAATAATAAACCATTAATACATTTAATTATAATGATATTGTCGTGTCCAGTGGGGATGGAACGGAGACAAAGACGCAGATGTCAGGGTATTGGGGAATACGGGGTTTAATTACAGGTAAGGCAGGCAAAACGCAGACGGATAATACAATGACCGGCTGGGGTAACAAACAAACACAGACTAAATACATAGGACTAATGACAACAACCAGAAACAGCTGATCACACAGGGATTCCACACAAGGTTAACGAGGGGGCGTGGCACACAGAAGGAGTGGACGATTGGGACAGAACACATTGTTTTTTATAACTTTACACATTGTTTGAATACATTTCTTTTCTTACTTTAAAATTACTGTTTTGATAAATGTACTTAGATGTATTTAGTGCAATATCTTGTTTTGTCCGGTTCATTTTGTGTTTAAATGCTAAAAAAAACCCCCACATATTTCAGTGTAATTTTTTTGGGACTGGAAACCAATTACTTGGTTTTCCACTATTTCTTATGGGGAAAAGTTGATCGGAACTGGAACTTTTTAAGATTCGATCCCGAGTTTTGAACAGATTAATTTCCAGTTCTGAGGTACCACTGTACATAAAATTAATTTTACAATCTAGAGAGCGTGATGCTACCATACTATCCAGTAAGCTACCACACTGCCATAATACATAATCATAAAACATTTTTATACATACTTTGCCATATTGCTTGTAACATTTTGTAACAACACTGCACACCCTTCATTTCATGTTTAATGCTTGTTGTCTTGTTTGTATTGTTCCTGGAGCAATTGTCAAGTAAAATGATTTGTTAAGGCATCCAAGCACCTGATTTGAGTTGTTTACTGAAGACGGCTTGCTAAGTTAACAGTAGCAACTGAGCTGAACCGTGTTTGACTCTTAATGAAACTTAGGCCTAATTCGACAGAACCAGTCGTCATCCATTTTGCATTGAGATTTCTGAGCGAAAAGTGAACGAAGTTTAATTTTCTTTCTTTACCACCTATCGGTAAGCAAGGGAAATGGAGGCGGTAGTAACCTATA
>JABFEA020000021.1:13062956-13080067 GCA_019775915.2 Cyphomyrus plagiostoma | reverse complement strand
TCGGCCCAGTCACTAATTAAATCAAGATCCCGCTGTAGCTGCTGAGCCGCTAGTTCAGTATCTGCTACACCACCCACTTTGGTGTCATCTGCAAATTTCACCAGTTTACTGTACATAATGGTGTCTATATCATTTATGTAAATTAGGAACAATAGTGGTCCTAAAATTGAACCCTGTGGTACCCCGCTATGAATGCAGGCCCACTGTGACATTGTGCCTCTTATAACTACTCACTGTTTCCTATCTGTTAACTACTTATCAATCTAGGTCACTATAGTTCCTAAAATACCTGTCGCTTTGAGTTTAAGTAGGAGCCTCTTGTGGGGGACAACATAAGCCTTTTGGAAATCTAAGTAGATGATATCATAGGCCTTCTTATCATCAACTTCCTGAGTAGCTTCCTCAAAAATCTCCAACAGATTTGTTAAACAGGATCTACCTCTCCTAAATCCACGCTGGCTATCCCTCAAAATGTTATTTGAGTCCAGGTAATCTATCATTTTCTCTTTGATTATAGCCTCCATAACTTTACCAGTTATACAAGTTAGACTGATTAGCCTATAGTTTGACAGTATTTCCTTTTTAAGTTTACTCATTTAAATCCGTTCATTGCATTTCATAATTACATTATCTGTTTCTATTCTGTTATTTCGTGTCTGTTGTTTGTGTTAGGTGTAATGTCTGTCATGTTAGTTGTTGTGTTAGCTAGAAATAAATGCATGTCTTTTACATAACTTCAGCCTCCGTTCATTGAGTGCTCACAATAGTCCGTGCCTCTGTGCGATCTTGCTACATGCTCTGAAACCTCAAACTCGCCTGAAATATCGCAAGACTCTCATTGGCCGTGAGAGGAGCTTTGCTACCGATCGTTTACATTACTTGGTGACGCAGCTCGGTGGACGAGCTTTCTAACCCAGGTTACTATAAGCGATACTGGTAATCAGTGAATCCCATTTAAGTCTCACATTAACAGATTCAAGTTTGGAGGAACCAACCATTTGGCATAACGATTGGGCAATAATCGTCATAAAATAATAATTAATTAAACTTTAATAAATTTCAAACATATTGGTGTAGACATAAAAATTTACCTGACCCAATAATTCCTACAGTAGTATGACTCATTTCCTGGCACGTACAATTTATATTAGGTCAGTGTTCATGGTTCGACTTCTGATATTCAGATCGTGTTCTAGGTCAAACTGGTTTGTTCGACTTTCAACAAATTTGAGTTCTAGTGAGTTCGAGAACCGAGGTACCACTGTATCTTAGTCAACAGTATGAAATGCTGTGCTTAGCTCTAGTAGAATCAACAGTGATACAGAACCATCCTCAGCAGCCATAAGCAAATCATTCATGGAACTCCCACTAGTGCAGTCTCAGTGCTGTGATTTGCCTTAAATCCTGACTGGAAACATGAAATTAATGTTGTTCTTTCACAAGAACAGAGATACCTGACCAGCAACTGTTTTCTATGATTATTAAGTAAACGGAAGGTTATAATAAATGGAAGATTATAACAGGTCCTTAATTAGCTAATTAGTGGGAACCAGGTTTGGTTTCTTAAGGACAGGTCTGACAACAGCAGCCTTCAGTGAATTTGGGACATACCTCAAGTTGTCACATTTACATTGCTAATTTCAACAGAGGATTCCAAGTGTTCATGTCCAACCCAAGATACTAGGAAGAAGACAAGGACAGAATCTGTGGAGGAAGCCATTTTCAAGCAGTTACAAATATTATTCATGAAACACTAAAAGGACAATCTCCACCATTGAAATCCAAAGTAATTTAGTGGAGCAGAAAATGTACCTGAAGAAGACTCCTGCATGGATATAATTTCTTGTAGTTATGTAGTTACAAAAATGTCCTATAGTAGTCCAGCCTGTGTATCCCTCAGATAAGATCTCGATGGACTCAGCGGACCAGAATACTCTTCAGCACCTATCAGAAGCCCTGGGGAAGCAGGGAGTCCTTCTTGGACAGCACCAAGGTGAACTGATGGCGATTCAGATGTTGCTGGAATCATTTCATTCTGGACTGTCGGAGCTCACTTCATATATGCAGCAAACGCTTTTCAACCACTCCATGTTACCATCATCTCTGCTGTTACGTCCGTTTGCGTATGTGCGGGTATATGTATCCATTCTTTTTCTCCTTTAGATCCCGTTCCACCAAACTGCTGATTCTGGTTCCACATTTTCCATCTATCACCCCTAAAGCCGTGCCAAAAATGGATGGACTGGTTGTCATCACCTCGTTCCTGTTTCCTGCATTTCCAGCCCTGGATTGTAAAAGACGCCTGAACACCCCATCTGACAGCTTTTGCTTGTGCTTTGTCTTTGCTGTGCCTTTGCTTATTGTATTTTCTGACCTACTGTGATGACCTGTTTTTGGCTTTTGACTTTCTCGCTCTTGGTTTTCGCTTCGGTTTTGGTTATTCAGCTTGTGTATTTGTTTACCTGTGTTTTGACTACTGTCTGGTCATTGACACACAACATTTGTGTGTGTAAGGGTTGTAGGGAGTGACTGCCTTTTGTTTTCTGCGTGTACAACGTTTTGTCCCTGTTTTGTGGTTAGAGAGGATTAGGATAACGTTTGGCTTTTGTTTCGGGTTAGGGAAGTTTCGTTGGAAAGCGGGTAGATAGTTAACTTGGTTTTGTTTATTGTTTTGGCCGGTGGCACTCCTGAAGTTCACATTTCCCCAAATACACATATTTTATTTTACCATCAACGCCTTGGGTGTTAATTATTCCCCAACCTCCTTATCTTCTACCTCCCAACTCCCTGTTTCTGATTTCCCAAACCTTACCGCTGTTTACGTCCCGTCCCTAGACTGGGATGTAACACTGTGATGCAAGCAAGCTGCATTTAAACCGACCAGGCCAGTACAGCAGGGATCCAAGTAGTTGTCTTCTACTTGTCCCAGTGTTTGACGGTGTTCTAGCTGCATCCTTTCACGTTTCTCACCGAGTGCTCTAAATTCACTTACATGATAACATTACTCGCCGGCTCTGCCAGGGAATGGGGAACAGCAGCTTGGAACTCCAGGCACGCATTTTTCAGAAGACATGAAAGATGTGTTTGACCGCACTAAGTCAAGAAGAGAGGCGGTGTGAGAGTTATTGCAGCTATGTCAGGGAAATCGATTTGTCTCTGATTTTGCCGTACAGTTCAGGATTCTGGCAGGGTCCTGTGGACGGAGTCCCAGTGCACTTTTTCATGCTTTCTATGGTGGTGAACCCTTTGTTAGAGCCGTTTCCTGTGGTATCGAGGAGGCGGTCCAGGTAATACAGTAGTTTCTGCACCCTCTGGCTTGGATTCCTCCAAACCGTCACTATGTCCCGAAATTCTTCTGCTCTTGAGCGATTCAGTGGAGGAACTCCTCTCTCCTAGCCTGTGACCCAGGGGTGCATAGGACAAGAGAGAGGTTACCTTGCGGTTTGGGCGGAGCTTAAAGCTCCCCCCATCCATGACGTCATAAGCGGGAGGGTGTGTCCTTTGTTCTGATTGGCCGAGGGTTATGGCCAATGGTATCATACATGCTTATGCCACGTGTTGCCGTTAGGGGGGCGTATGGTTTGGGGAGATAAGGGTTGCCGTTAAACTTTAATAGAACAAAAATACATTGCATATATGTTATTAATGTGTTATTTTTAATTACGTTTTAACTAATAATAAAACATATACACTTCTACTCTTCTTTTTTTGTTAACGGGGTTTAGAGCAGGGGCAATGAAATAGTGGGAGGCCGCATATCTGTTGACGCCTGGCTCGGGATAGAGCGGATCCCAAGGCTATTATACAGCTGCCATAATGTCATTAACTGCCGCCGATGTTCACCTGCGTATGTGCAGCATTTTGTAGATAAGCAGCATTTAGCATCAAAAACATATTTTAAAACATTGACAAAATAAAGCATTAGTTATTTTAATAAACACGGTTTTTCAGTAAATGTTTGTTTCCTCGCACATGTACAATCAAACGTACAGGGGTCAGGGCTTTAGAGTTTAGCATTAGGTCTGTGAAATCAGGCGTAATTTGTCAAGAGAACGACGTATAGGCAGACCCAAAGCACATTAACTTCACGTTCACGCAACTTAACGTGAAAAACCAGACAGAAATAGACTTGTAAATTTTAAAGAAAAGATATTAACTGTTTTTGTTAATGTTTAAAGGTATAAAAAACTTTAGCTCCCATTCATAAATGGGCAAAAATTGGCTCACCGCATGCACAATTTAAAGGAAAGACATTAACGGCTTTTGTTAATGTGTAAAGGTAGAAAAACTTTAGCTGTATTTGTTAAATTGGTATAAAAATTCAGCCTTAACTACAGAAATAAGGCGAAGACTCCACAAGCACCGCAAAGCCACAGTTGTAATTTTCTCTAGCGGACAGTAGGCACACCCTAACAAAATGGGTATTACAGGGACCCTAACAGCCACAACTTTATAAAAAAACACCGGACATATATAGTTCATGCTTTTCTTAAAATTGCATAAGGATTGTTTTGCTGGGTAGACTGTTCAGGGAGGAGAGTGGCCAGTCTTGACGTGGATGTTCAATCCCATAATGCAGACGAAGGTCACCATCATGTCCAGATCTTTCTGTCACTGAAGTGGACCAGAAAACCAGACAGAAAAAACATGTCTATTAAAATAACTAACGCTTTATTCTGCCAAAGTTTTAAAATATGTTTTTATGCTTGATGCTAAATGCTGCTTACTCGTTCCTAATACGGACCTTCCTATATGGACCTGCACTACCCAGTTTCAGGTAAACATCGGCGGCAGTTTATGACATCATGGCAGCTGTATAATAGCCTTGGGATCCGCTCTATCCCGAGCCAGGCGTCAACAGATATGCGGCCTCCCAGTATTTCATTGCCCCTGCTCTAAACCCCGTTAACAAAAAAAGAAGAGTAGACGGCTCTTGGCTCATCGACGCCACATTGTTAAAACACAAAAATTCAACCCTAAAACTTATTGTCTAGTTTATTCACATACATCATATTAAACAGTGTATTAAAAACAGCACGTTCATGTTAAAGAGAACTATTTCTAGTTTAAAACTTTAGTGGCAGCAAGGCAGGTTTAATACTTTTTGTTGTCGTGATTTTGAAATAAGTGTCTGCGTGTGTGAGTGTGTTCTCAGTGCGCATGCACGTATGTCCGCCTCTGGTGTGTTTCAGTGGGCACGTAGTTCGAAGAGAGCGGACGCGTGGGACTATTGCTCCGTTATGGAATAATGGCTGCCTTGACCCCACTGTTTCTGCGACATCGACGGAACCCAGAGCCGCTATCGATCGATCTACAGTACACGTTTGGTGAAATACATTTTCTCTTTTACATTGAAATAAACTGTTAAACTGATTGCGGCTTTTTCTCATTTTTAAAAACTTGGGCTAAAATAGTTGTGCTTGTTTCGTATTTGCTCTTGTTTCACTCGGGACTTCTACTTGTTTAAACTCAGCATTTGTTCTTCTGACAGTGTTTCGTTTGGCCATGTCTCTACTTGTTTAAAAGTTGTTTAAAACATTTCGGATGAATATATTAAGCTTACGTGCATTTTCTTTTAAAATATGCCGGGGCACTTGTGTCTATTGCGGACGGACGGAACTTCGCTAGACATGTATGCCCTAGCTTCCAATCATCCTGCTATATGTTTTATTATTCGTTAAAATGTAATTATAAATAACACATTAATAAAGTACATGTAATGTATTTTTATTCTATTAAAGTTTAACGGCAACCCTTGTCTCCCCAAACCATATGCCCCCTTATCGACAATACGTGGCATAAGCATGTATGATACCATTGGTCATAACCCTTGACCAATCAGAACAAAGGATACGCCCCTCCCACTTATGACGTCATAGACGGGGAAGGAGTTTTAAGCTCCGCCCAAACCGCCAGGTAACCTCTCTGACAAGGGCCCCTCTAGCACATCTTCTGGGTTTCATCCCCAGTCTAATGGCCAGATGGAGCGTTCTAACCAAGATCTGGAGAAAATGTTATGATGTCTGGCCTCACACTCTTCCAATATCTGGAGCACCTTTCTGTCCTTGACAGAGTACGCCGATAACTCATTGCTGGCGACAGCTACAGGGCTGTCACCATTCCAATGTTGCATGGAATATCACCCCCCATTGTTCCCAGTTCTGGAAGGGGAGGTTATGGTCCCATTGGTGCATCATTTCATGCGACGCTGAACCCATGCACATTCCTCGTTGCTGCAGGCCCCATCCCAGATGGAGAAGTATGCATGATGTCATAAGCAGAGTCCTTGGGGTCAAGAGCCAATGCCAGAAGCTATAAGCAAATGACAGGAAATAACCCAGGATGTTGCACTAACTCATCGACTGGCACACACTCCAATCACACACAGACAATTTGACAGCTCCAATTAACCTCAGCATGTTTTTGGACTGTGCTGAGGAAACCAGAGTACCTGGAGGAAACCCCACGATAACACGGAGAGAACATAAAAACTCCATACATGTAGAAACTCAAATCCTGGTCTGTCTGCTAATCACTGGCCCATCATGCCACCGCTGCATTTTCATATGTATAACACCAGTGGGATTTGAATATCCCAGCATACTGGTAAATAGCCCCAGTGTGTAATTGTGGTGTAGATACTTGTGCTGTGTACCCGTCTGTCGCATGTACCCTTAGGTGTGTTTGTTCTTAGTCCTTGCCAGATCCTGACGTGTCTTAGTCAATGTGTAGTTACCCACTGTGTGTGTGCCTTACTGTCCTTAGTGAAACCTCCCCGTCCTTCTCTGCCATTCAGAGTGGCTGTATTCTTCCTTGAGTGTGGTCCTTTTCAGGACTATATTAAAAGAACTTTGTGGAGTTCTGCTGTTCCTTGTATGACCAAGGCTCACTCAATGCAAGTGAAGTTCAACAGTTTATTTTTTTGTGAATCCAACAAAAAATGGCTAAAATGCTGTAAAAATATACAATGTAGAGGTTGAGAATTAACATATTCTAATAACAAAAATTGTCATTTGAAGATTGTACTTAACCAACTGAGCAATGAGCCACTTGTAATTCCACAAGTAAGTTAGGAAAAGGCAAATCCTTTGTGTGACAATTAGGTGGAAAAATGGGAAACATGCAGAATAAATATTTGAAATGTGAAAAAGATTGTTCACATTTAAGGTTAATTGGAACCAGAAATGTCATATCAAACTAGCAATTCACCAGAGAAAATTGCCCTGGCCTTTTGTCGAGAAATGTCTGCAATCACAACATGGGGTCTAATACAGCCAGCTGGTTGTTTAATGTGTTACGGGCAGGTGGTTTTTCCGAACAGTCTGATGTATAATCTGCCATTGTTCAAGTGGGCCTTGTGACCCTCTGTTCACTTTCACTTTGTATTTTGGACTTTCTGGACAGTAATAACAGCCTTCCATCATCACCCAGGCTTTGTCAGCATGAGTGACTGTTTGACATGGGCAACAGGAGACTTGTTTCTGCCAAGTCTAAATTCCATGTGCATTAAAATACTAGCATGAGTTTTTATTTACTCGCAGTATAGTATGCATGAAAGTTCCTCTTACACAACACTTTTATCTTGAAATAGACACATTATGTAAGTACTTCTTCATGAAAATGTGGAATAAAGGCAAATAAAACATTTTCTTTTTAAATAGCAGAAGCTGATGATTATATTGAGAAACAAATGACCCTATCATGCTGAGTAAATGCCTAGAAAGAATAATCCATGGTCCTTTACAAACCTGTTGAAGTACAGGATCACTCAGCCAGTGAACTGATCAATTAATCTAGCCTAATGAGGTAGGGGATTTCCTTTGCACAAAGTTTGTTACAGCTGCCCAGAGGTACAATAAAATGACCTTCCAATTAAAACACGTCCCTCCATCACTCCAGGTGGCAAATTGGCATGACCTAGTCTATAGGAAAAATACTCAAATATGTAGATTTTAAAAACCAGAATAACAGGTTTATTGCTTGTTTAGAATTTAATAGCTCCTAATTTCTGACCCATTGTGTGATTCTTTCTGAGCTTGAATTTCTGAATTTCTTAGAAAGATAAGACAAAAGATAATTTAATTTACCATGAGTAGGAGACCTTTCTTAAAGAAAATGGGAGATATACAGGTGTTATACCATATTCAAGAAGCATTTCTTTCAGACATTTTTATGATATTTAAAAGAATTCTGAATAATGAAAACAATTTCTGCACAGTGTCATCAATCACAATTGCTATTTCAGTTAGACCACATGGATTCAATACATTTTGTAAGAGACGCTCTGAAGTGCAAACAAGGAGTAGTTATCTATGCAAAGTACAATTTCTGTCTGCTCAACTAGTTGTGAAGATAAATATGCAGCACACTAGCCTTTCGTGTAGGATGCTGTTTTAGAATATTGGCACACTTCTCTTTCTGCTGCTTCTAGGCATACTTGGTGTCTGTGCTCAATTTTGAAAAAGAAGCAGAGTGGATTAGCAATGAGCAAAATAGCAATATTAGCAATGAGCTAATATATAGTGGGAGAACATTTTAAAACTAATTTGAGGAAGCACTTCTTTACACACGTGTAGTTGGAGTATGGAATAGTCTTCCTGCTAGTGTAGTGGAAGCTAAATCCCAGGGTTCCTTTAAATCAGAGCTAGATTTTAACAACTCTGAGCTATTAGTTAAGTTCTCCCCAAACGAGCTTGATGGGCCGAATGGCCTCCGCTCATTTGTAAATTTCTTATGAGCACAACAGCAACTTTGCTAAGACCTTGCAGCTTTGCTTTTGCTTATATTAGTGCAGGGCTGAAAAGTTGAATAGCTGTGTTTTTTTGCTTGTGCCATTTCAAAGAGACTGTGGTTTGACTGCTTGTATTGAGGTGAAAATGCATTGTCAGTCTATTTCTGGAAAAAAGCTACAAGGCTTGATAGTTCATCCATCACAGATTTTAAAATCAAAGTTGAGGCCAAATTGAGGCTCTGAATGACAACTTGCTCCTGTATATACCATAAGATTCTTAGGGGGAATTTTTTGGCATGCAGCAGTGAGGTACAAAATGCACACAAATACAAACATTTAGTGCAAAACAAGGACAAAGTACAAAGACAGTATACACAGTGCAAGCAGTACATAACAGGATGTGCACAAACAGGATACAACACAAACAGAAACACCTTAAATCATTGACAATTGCACTGCTGCCCACTCATGTCACTTTATTTCATGTGTAAGAACGTTGTCTTACATCTCTGTTATATATTGCTGAGAGACTTGTTTATTCTCGTCAATAACATTTCATTGCAATGGTGACCCTGTGCTAACTTGCATATGACAAATAAATAATAAACCAAACTGAATACAACACAAACAGGATATTGTGAAGAAATAAGTAGATGGTGTATGTATGTACATTTAGATGCAGCCATGAGTACAAAGGAAGACAGACTTCAAGTAGGCACTGATTGCATGACCACCACGCTGCTCTGAGCACACCTAACTGTACAACTATGAGACAATATCTAAAAAACCCTGACCAATTTGTATCCTTTCCACTTTTTAGCATTTGAGACTTAAGAGTTGTGTGACGGGCTGGGTGGAGCGCTCGGGGTTATTCCTGGCATTGCTTCCTTGATAGGCTTTAGATCCCCCAGCACAGGACCAGCGGCTATGGAAAGTGGATGCATGGATGGATGTAATCAAGAATTTACAATGAAGGTATATCTGTGCCACAAACATCAGTCAATGCCACTTTACAACATGAAACTCATAATGAGGTTGGAGTGGTGAAGTCTGGTTCACAAGTAGCTGGCAGCCACATAAAAAGAAGGGCATGGGGTAGGGGGTTTACACAATGGCCATTTCCATTACATCGCTACTGTAGCAGATTTTTATTTAAGTTGTATTATTAATAGGTTATATTCAGAAGGTAGGGTGGTATTGTACATTTAGCAAAGTACAATACCTTTCTCCCGTGTACATAAACTCAGTATAGCTACAATGGATCAGTTCTATGTTACATTTCCTCATTTCACTGGTGTATCAGATAAATCTTTGAAGTAGATATGGGTAAGATTAGACGTTCAGATTATTGTGTTGGCGTTGCAGAGAGCAGTTCCTCTAGTGACTTTGCTCCTTTCGCAGTGGGCGCTGGGCCCTGGGGGGTCGCTGTGCGGTGAAATGGAAAACATGCCACTGATGTTCAATGAATCTGAAAGGTCATGTCATGTTCTCTGGCAATTGACTCAATGGCTTTGGAGTGTGGAACATAAGGCTGGGCGGGCTATTTCCCCCTGGCGCATTAACAGGGAAATGTGGCTCCGAGTTGTTTTCACATTAACCTTATTAACAAACTCCAGTGATGGACATGCCGCACCACCTCCCATATTGCCCTACTTTACCACTGACTCTCCAAATTATATATTAGACATTCAGTTGGAGCCAGGCAAATCGAACATACCATGTTGTACACTTTATATCTTAAATGCCCTTAGATGCTTCTGTGTTTTGCAAGCAACTAGGATACACCTGAAGCCTCTTACACACTGTAATTTACCAGATTTACAATGTCATTTTAACATCTCTTCCTTCATTCCTCTTGTGACACCTCTAATCCCATAACCTCCAAAAGTTAAAGGACACACTCTGTCATGCCTAAACACTGACCCGTTGGACAGAGCTGTCAGCTTCCAGCGGATTTTTAGTTTTCCGAAGTTGTTTTCCACATCCCCTACTTATCTTATATTTTGCTATTTAGTTAGATTTTTTGATTAGTATGATAGTCTAAAAATCATATTAATGACCACCTGATGGATTTTTAATGTAAGCTGTAACAGTGTAAGAATCTTGAAACAATATATGACAATATTTTGCAAAAATAACAATATATTTACAAATATTGATTTGATTTAAAATTACACTTCACACTGTCAGTGTAGACTTCCTGTCCCATCAGCTTTGCCCCTCATTTAATCACCACTAATGTAGAAAAGAATAAAGAATGGCTTTTAGTCGAAATATAAATTAAATGTAAAGCATCCCGACAGTCCTGATCCCGAAAGTCTGCTGTCACGGCAATCCAATTCCTTTCCTCTGATACAAAAGGCTGAACTGACAGATCACTACATTGTTTTATAATTATTGTCGTAATTATTAGTCAGCTTTCCACATATAACCAGCACTGATGCCACACAGTGCAGGCTGCATGGAATCTAAACAGGAATGAATGTGCCTCACGTTACCTAAAGAGAAATGACTGGGATGGTCAAACAAAAAAGAAAAAGAATATCTTTTTCCAGCAGTCATACTGATAAAGTGATAGAACTGAGCCTTATGACCCTTGTCAAGAGGAAATTAGCGACAGGGAGTGCTAGCTCAGTCATTGTGCTAGGCAGGGGCATTGTCATAGACAAGGTGGCCCATGTGAGCTTCATGAGAGTGGGCCTGAAAAACGATGGTTTCAAAAGGAGAGCCATGCTAACACTAGGGGTCACTGTCGTTCTACACGCTGGAGCCAATACAGCTCAAACAGTGGTATACAACCGTGTACTGTCCTTACCTCATTCTTTCTGAAAAAAGAAAACTGTTATTATACCATTATAGATACACAATTCAGTTTATACATATATAATGTGTATTGTACCATTTAAAAAATTGTTAAAATGTTTATTGACTGTTATTTAGTACTGAGCACTTAATAGCAGAGAGAAGAGAATTGAAGCAAAGTACAATGGCCTACATGGTAAAGGAATAATAAAAACATGGAAGAAAGAGAAAAAGTTATAAAATTAAAGCAAATCTGACATCATTTATTGTCCTTGGGTTTTTTTGTCTTTACCAATATTTTTTTTAACTCAAAACAATAGGCTTCTAAGTACAGAAGAAATCACAATAAACAAGTAATAGAAGCTTCACTCTTAACCAACAAATGTTACTTCAATGGTCATTCACAGTCCCTCCAGTCACTCTACTTAGCTGCTCTTTGCTGTTAAACCATTTGCAACCAGATTAATTACGGCAGAGTCTTTCCTTTAGCCCTTTCTAGTCGCTAAGTGGTCTGGCAAAATCTTGGTGTTACTTGAGGGTCTGGTAATTATCTAATTGTTTGAGCAATGTCTGCCTTTGATTTATGATGCTATATCAGTGACTGACCCGATTCCTAATGAGGTCCCCTCACTTGTGAAAATCTGAACCTGAATTAGGCTGGCAGCAGTACCCAATTAATCCTTAGTGAAGCTTGGTCCCTCACTGAGATTAAGATTGTGCATTAAAAATAGCTGTCATCCTAACTTCTACATTATCATAATAATGCAATCCATTTTTCAGATAAGCAATGTTTCTTCTACCCCTTTCAGTAATAAAACATGTAAGATTTTCAAACACATTTTACATTTGGTAAGCAGATGCTTTTAGGTAAAGTGACTCGAGGGTCCCTTTGATCCATTTCATACTGCACAATAAGTACAACAGTAATACAGGTTAATGCTTTTTACAACAATAATTTGCTTCCTAAGATTTGCTCTGTATACCGTTTCGCAAGCATGGTTCCTAAAGCGTTAGACAAACTTAAGTATGTATGCATATTTATTCATTTAGCTGGGGATTCAGGCTGCATCTGCTTCCCAATGCTCAGTTTCTGTCTGATCACTTTTCTGCCCCCAGGTTTTGGTGAAGCAGCAGGAAGCAACAAGACAATCCTCTCAATAAATCCCAGCAACTCCCCATTACCTACGTCAGGCCACAAAGTCAAAGAACCGGGCATTAAGTAGAGCGAGTTGTGTGGCACAAGGACAAAGCTGACAGAAAACATAAGGCCCTTTCTGTGTGCTGGACAGCAGGAGGCCAGAAACATTCCCTTTGAAGGATAGACTGGGTGGAAACACATCCACTATACAGATGAGCCCCTCAAATTAGTGCCTAGCAGAATGAGAGCCGCAGTGGCGGCTAAGGAGGAGATGCGCCTGCCACTATTTGAGAAGCTCAGGCATTCATCAAATTAATTACAGGTGCAGCAACAGTCTCTGATACCTCTTCATTTAGTGTCCTGTAAATGAGGCCTCGGACTGGGCCTGACAGGCACCTAATACAACTGGAGCTTATCCACACATAATTAATTGAAAACTCTACCAGTTTGACAAATTGGAATGATGAATCTATCTTCTATGAATAGCTTAAGAAAAAAAAATGCATAATCAGTCAAAAAAGTAGATCTTTCTCTGGCTTTCTAACACAGTGAGATCCATTATGGCAAGCAAACAGGCCTTTGTGTTCCTCCTCTTGGCTCAATTGATAACAATTGTTCTTACATTTAATAGAGTGGTCAAGGTGGATCTGTACTTTTGTGGAGAAATGAAGAAGGAAGCTCGTAAATCACAACACAGTCTTCTTTGCCTTGGAGGTTAGACACTGTGCCTAATTACTGCAAAATTTTAACAATATGTTCAATTATCAACTGATAGTGCATAAAGCTTTGACAGAATGCTCCACATAAAACAATCATTCAGTGTTTTCTTTAAACACTATATATACATAATTCCTGCACTGTGCACATTTGCCCAGCAACCTCAGAAAACGTAACTGGAAGAACAAGCTAAATAACATTTTCATTCTAAATTCCTGGACTAAAAACAAAGAAGTATTTATTCTGTGCCAATGTTTTATGTAACGGTGCACTTTAGATAAGTAGCCTTGCTAAGTTATTTTCACACAGAACACTGTGCATCAGATGATTAATTACACAGTCATTGTACATTGTCTTAAGTTATAATAATGATGGATTTCCCAGGGGATATAGGTTGACCTCTTATTAGCTTCATTTACTGAAATTCAATATAACAATTTAGATATTGTACAGCCAAGCCTCTCCTTTGATAGAAAATGCAGATTGTCCTCAAGACTGCATTAGTCTGTCATTTGACAGTTCTACTTAAATCACATTACTTCACGGATTCTGTACTTAAAAATATATACATTAAATAAGCTGACATATCTCTATGTCATTTCTTGCCTTTCATTTTAATGCAATGGATGGTTTGCAGCCTATTCGTATCTCTTATACTTGTTATGAAATAAAAATTGGGTAATATTGTGAGAGAATAAATTGAACAATAAATTACACTCAGACTTTAGAATTTCTCACTTGAGAGAAAAGGAAATTAAAGCTACTTTTCGGTTGACACTTCAAGGAAAAAAGGTGAACTTGTGTTGTTCATTTGTAATTTCTTGAATAACAGGCTAATGGTGATGAAAAGGCCTTTCAGGCCACAATGAATCAAAGATCGTCTTGGGACTGACTACTATCCTTTGTTGAAACATGTCAGGCAGTGCATCATGCTTGCTGTGCATTTGATTTACGAGTTTCCAAATGAATTTCCCGGACCTGTCCCCATCAGGTGACATGGGGTTCATAGTTCATGCACGGATCATGCACGACCTGCATGCCCAGCCAGTTCTGGACATGATTGTGCATGACCGGGCCCCATAGCCTTGTCAAGAGCGATCAGCCACGGCCCCTGGCGAGTAAGAAAGACCACTAGGTGGCCGTGGGACTTAATTGAAGGTGTTGTGTGACTGGTACGTATTCTACACCAGGGATGAGACAGCCGTGTGTTGTGACATTTCAGTTTTAGAGCAGATTAGATCTGAACATTAATTTAAAAATGGGTAAAATAATAAAATCCCTATGTTTTGCTTGTAGAATATCTGGCTTGGTAGGATTATATTTAAAAAGGAACTGCTGAATGGAATGTGCATGTGCCTGTGTCTATGTGGGCTAACAACAGGAAGGTGGTCTGTGTGAAGGGTATACTATCCTGGTCCATGGTAAGTAGTCATCCTTAATAGGTGAAGATCTTCCTGTGAAATATGGGTGTGCCAAACTGGTATGTGATATTACTTTCATCCCGTGGGAATAGGTAGGTGTTGGTTTTGTGTGTGTGTGTGGAGGGGGATTGCTAGGGACTTATTTTAGGTCAGAGAGATATAGCTAGACCAGGAGGCTACATAAAATCTCAGAGGGAAGGAATGATGAGCTCCAGTGAAACTTAAAAGAATGTCGTGTCCTGAGTGCTCTAAGAAATGCCTGTGTGCACTTCCTTAGCTGCCCTAGGCATAAACTACACACTATCCATACATACATTCAGTGGGAAACTGCTGACACTGTGTCTGAGTGAGGAGACCCTTCCTGGTTGCATGGGTTCAGTACTGACGCTAGAGGGAGAAGGGGAGACCTGAGCCAGGAGCCGAGTCACCAGGAAGCAAGGTAGGCTGGACCTTCCCAGAGCAGCTTATCCAGGCAGAAGGATAATTGGAGATATTTCTGGAAATCTAGAATTTCTCTCTGGTGAGCCATTTCGGTCTGGAGGCCAGGAATGATGTGGTACACAGTGAGAAGAAGTAGTTCACTCAAACCACTGGAAGCAGTGCGGATCTGGAAATAAACGGTGGACTCAGATGCAGGACAGTAGACAGTAGTTAGAGGTCCACCAGCTGACTGGCCGCACATCACTTCCCTGAGAAGGATAATCAAAAACCTCCTTGAAGTATTACAGGAAGGTGGGAGACGAGTAAAGGACTGGACTTTGATGATGGCATAGGGTGGCAGCCGCCTCCGGGGCTCTTCCGGTGAGGAGTGATACTCCAAAGCTAAATCAGTCGACTCCTTGGGTAGCTATGTGGTGTTATAGCAGATGATTAGCTTACTCTGCGTTAATAAGCTCCGGCTGCTTTGGTGAGCTGGCATAGCACTCCAAGACCAGGAAGATATGAGATATTCCAGAAGCTGAAACTGCAGCAGTGGAGCTGGACTACTGCACAGGTGTTAGGGTTATTACTCAGGCAGGGAACAAATCTTCTAGGTGCAAACTTTGCTGGATCCAGATCCAAGCTCCAAGACTAAGCTCTTGTGGCAAGGAATTCTATGATGAAGGAACCTCTGGGATCAGGGATGCAGACGCAGAGAACACATACAAAAACTGGAAATGTATTTCGAGGTACAAGTTGGGGTCAATAAGCCAAAGTATCTGTCCTGTGAAAAGGCGAAGGCAGACATTGGCTTACGGCATTGATTAACAGCTGTCATCAGCAGAAGAGGTATGGTTGTGGTACGGGGGGTGCAGCAGGCTACGGTGGACATCCATAGCCTGCACTGGCATGCACTGAATACTTCTCACACATATAAACAGGGAGGCATACAAAATGAAAGTATTCAATGAATGCTGACACGGTTGATTACATTAATCCATGGATAAAGGAACACTGGGTTATGAAGGGTGATAAATGCATTCGACAGAAGACTGAGAAGGAATGAAAGGAAAAAAGACAAAGAATAATTAAAAAAACCTCAAAGCACATGTTACAGTGAAATGATCACATATATGTTTGGAAATTGACAGTTATTGGCATTTTCTTAATGTCAATCGAACTGGATACACATTTACATGGTAAAGTCTACTGGCAGGAAACCATTCTAGCTGTGGCAGCAGCCAGTGTTGATCAGCACTGTTATTCTGCTTGTGAATTCTTCAAATTTTATTCTATATTTTTTCCCTGTTCCACTTTTTGTAAAATATGCAGCCCTATCATGATACTTATGTGATTGACTGACATGGCAAGCTTTTATGTGCGCGCACTTGGGATGTAATTGTGGTTTCAGTAACAAAATCTGGTTTAACCTAGGTTGCTGATTGTCAGCTGTAGAAGTAAAAAACTACACTCACTTTGCTTTCTTTAAATTCTGCTTGGCACCAGGCGTGAACTACATTTAGCTGACATGACTTGAGTTAGATAAAATTCTTTTTAAAAACTTTTTCAAAAAATTTAACACAGGGTCCACCCTGGAGTTAACAACAAAGAAACAGACAATCTCCATTTCCAAAGAAGCAAAACCCAGGGGTTCAAACAAAGAAAATGCTACCCTAAAAAGCAACCTTCTACCACAACTAACTAGCATTAGACATGTTGTGCAGATGTATAGTCCTTTAAAGGGACAATCCATCCATCCATCCATTTTCCAAACGGCCTATCCTACTGGGTTGCGGGAATCTCGAAAGCAACAGGCACGAGGCAGGGAACAACCCTGGATGGGGGGCCAGCCCATCGCAGGGCACACTCACACACCAGTCAC
>JABFEA020000021.1:12980400-13003428 GCA_019775915.2 Cyphomyrus plagiostoma | reverse complement strand
CTCTCTCTCTCTCTCTCTCTCTCTCACACACACACACACACACACACACACACACACACACACACACACAAATTTATTTAAACAAGGAGTAATGGATTTGTCATTAAAAGATTTTGACAGTTGAAAAGCACATGCCTATTTCTTGTTCTTAGTTCCCTAAGGTTCCTGCACACAGCACCTCTTTATTCTGGGGACAGTTTTCCTCCCTCGCTGCCACCAATCCACTGGGAACACTTCTTTCACTGAATTCTCATTGACTTGCCAAAGAGCCTTGATATTTTTCTCTGACATATTAAAGAAGGAATTAATCCTAACTATTGAGGGCTTATATCCTCAGCGTTTAAACTTTTTTTCTACTTGACACTAATTTGAAGTCTAGCCAAACTGATTTCAATAGACGCAGAGGATAGGGGTTATTGACAGTGCTGTGAGTGGTGTATTGAGTGACAAGCGGAAACAAGGCGATGACAGTTAGCTAAGGACTAGTGTTACTGTAGAGCAACAGGGAAAATGTGTCCTTTTTTTCCTCCAGTCATTTTTTCTTCCAAAAAAAGCTGTTACAATGAAACTGACCCCAAAGTAGCCATTTGTAAGTCAGGAACCTGGCAGAGTGTATGTGTGGAGAGTTAGTGGCTGGCCATTCTATGGTGCTGTACCCCCCCCCCATGGGGCCAAAGTCTGTTTCACTGCACGCTTACCACTGCCGACACCCCTGGCCTGGTTTCTCTTCTTATTGCCCGTCACTTAACTGGAGTTCGTGCCCTGACTGGTTCTGCTGCAGTGACAGCCTCCTCTCTCATACCGATGGCCTTCCTCAAAACCTTAGCATAATCAATTATTTAAACGCCACAAAACTTGTTCAAAATGCAATTTCACTTCAGAATTTATTGTAGTACAACTGGAATTCCAAGTATTTCTATAAAAGTACTCTAATAGGAACACTGGCATTAATACTATGCCGATAACTTCTTTGGGACTATCTAGTAGAACGAAGCTCTCTAGCTATTCTGTCATGCTATATCTCCTTTTGAAAATATATCACTCATTGTCCCCAGGAAACTTCCGTTGTGTTGTGCCTCACTCCCATTGAGTTGTTATCAGATTTCCAGCGTTCTCTGGCTCGCATGTATTTTCAGTATTTGTAGCTGCTTTCTAAATTTTCAGCGTGGTGACACTTACTGGTCACTAAACTCCCTGACTGGGATGTGGGGGATTGATCATTTGGTTCAGATTCATTTTTGTTTTGATCCGGAGGCCACCAGTTGGTAACCACTGCCCTATAGCATGGCTGCTGGATCAGACAGTAGCACATCCCTATTAATTGCCACTAGCTGGTAGACAAACTAAGAACATTTGTGGGAGGCATGTTCTCAGCCGGCATTTATGACAGAGCCCTGAAGCACAGGGCGATTACAGGAGCCGTCCGAGGAAACCCACTGACACGTAAACACACTTCCTGCACTGTGTTTATGCGGCTTTTGTAGAAAATCAGAGAAGGTAATCATGTATGGAAGCCGGGTTAAGAAGCAATGTAACAGCCTATTAACTTTAATATAAATTGGTAGCATACGCACATGCACAAACCCATTAGCATAAATTTCACCGTCACATAAATGGTGTGTGTGTGTGTGCTCTGATCACGTTAATGCAGAGTGAACAGAATCTGCCCGCTGGCTCTACACTCAACCACTCAATTAGCTCTGCTTTTGTTTGCCGGAGTCCCCTCTAGTTTCTGCTCTAATGACCCAGCAGCCAAGGGTGCTTCAAGGGACCCTTAGAAAACTACAGATAAAAACGTTGCACTGGTTAACCCTCCTATCTCCTCCCTGATGAGTCACGCCTGCTGCTTGTTACCCCTCGTTAGTCTCTGTAAAAAGCACCTGTTTGTCTCGTCAGCCCCAGTCCGGTGCCTGTGTACTTTCTGATACTCATCTTCCCGTTTTGACCCCTTGTGGTCCTGCGTATTTCCCCCTGTCTCTGTTTTGACCCCAATAAACCCCTTTTGTTCACCAAACACCTGTCAGCACTTCCTTTGCCTTGCAAGTCAGGACACTTACCTTCAGAATTTGCAGGATCACAATTGTTCATCCCATATTTCTAAGAATGGAATAAGGTTACAGGAGGGGCCGTAGCCAAGTCACAGAACATACTGAGTCCCTAAAACGGTTCAGATTTTGTTAATGTGATGTTTTATTAGGATTTTAAGTCATTCAAATGTGATGATAAGCTCCTCAGTATAGTGTCACGGTGACCCTGGAACCTGCCCCAGAAAGCACCCTGAATGGGATTCATCACACACTAACACAGATTGCCAGCAATTTAGACACAGCCAAGTACATAAATTTGTATTGTGGAAGTAGGACATGCAAATAAATAACTTCAGAAATATAGATGATTGCAGTGCAGAAACCTGTTTAACATTGGAAAATGTTTAACAGTACAACATATACAAACAAACAAAGAGGATGGACACCAGTATTTCTCTTTTTTACAAATTCTGTTATTGCTACCACTCACAGTTGCTGTTTTTCTCGCCAATGGATTGATCTCTGGTGGTTCAGGTTGAGCACTACGTCACATTGCCTCAATACACCATCTCTGTATCAGTTCAATAGAAAGAGGACCATCTGTATTTTTGATGGTATTAAAAATAATACTTTGTGGATTTCCTTGTGGAAATCATAATACTGTCATAACTCCATCTCTTTGATTGGTTCAAGCACTGCTTGAGATCTGTGTTCCTGAAAGCTTACCTGCTATGGAGCAGTTTTGCTCTGTAGCATGAGTTACCATGGTGAGATGTTCTCCCAAGAAGAGAATCAGGGTTGTGACATCGCAAGCTAGAGCTACTGCTATTTATCCTCAAAGTTTTCCGGCTAAGCAAAAAATCCAGTTTTGATGTTAGGGCCTCTGGGTTCAGTCATGCCTGAGTGATTTAACTAAAATAATTGTTAGATAGATTGTAAAATTGTGGCATCACCTCCCTTGACTAAAATTACACATTTCTACAGATGTAACCCAACTTACTACTGGCCTTTTTAATTGGTTCCCCACACTGGCAAGAGTGGGACACGGAAGCATCAACATACACACTGAGGTCATTCTCAGAATCAGCTACCTTTATTTCAATGGAACCCATAAAATATCTGTACTTTATATTTCTGCTCCCTGCATGGATTACCTTACATTTATCTATGGTAAATTCCATCTGCCAGATATCAGCCCAGTCACTAATTAAATTAAGATCCCGTTATAGCTTCTGTGCTGCATGTTCAGTATCTGCTACACCATCCACCTTGGTTTCACCTGCAAAATTAACCAGTTTACTGAATGTATTGGTGTCAATGTAAGAACTATAGTGGTCCTAAAAGTGAACCCTGTGGTACCCCACTATGAATGCAGGCCCACTGTGACATTGTGCCTCTAATAACTACTCGCTGCTTCTTTTCTGCTAACCAGTTTTCAAACCAAGCTGCTATAGTTCCTAGAATTCCTGCAGCCTTGACCTTAAGCAAGAGCCATTTCTGGGGGACAACATCAAATGCCTTCTGGAAATGTAAGTACATCACATCGTAGGCCTTATTATGATCAATTTCTCTTGTAGCTTCTTGAAAGAACTCAAGTAGATTAGTCAAACAGGACCTACCTCTCCTTAATCCATGTTGGCTATCCCTCAGAATTTGAATCCAGGTAATCTACCATTTTCACTTGGAGTATAGCTTCCATTACTTTGGAAGTTAAACTGATTGGCCTATAGTTTACTGGATTACTTCTCTCCCCTTTTATGAATATGGGCATTATATTAGCCTGCTTCCAATCAGAAGGTACCACACCAGTAGATAAGGTTTGGTAAATAATATGAAATGGTATATACAAGGTTTATATCGTATACAGTACCAATCAAAAGTCTGGCCACATCAACTGAACTGATATGAGTACTGATATCAACATAATTTGCGTGGTGTGTGTCACATCAATCAGGTAAACAAACATGAAGTGCACAGTCCAACTCATCATATTTAAATGTTAACAAATTTTATTAATATTTTTATTTAAGTAGCTTTGTGTCTGGTTGTTTATTAAAGGTTGAAAACTTGTGTATTAATATATATTTTTGAATATATATTAATAATATAACTTGTGTATTAATATATATTTTTTTCGTAAGGAATTCTGAAAGAGGGTATTGCGCTGTTGCACATCCAAACTGTGTGCTTGCCAAGGGTGCATGCAGTGCACATTTCAACAAAAACTATAAGAGGCTATAAGAGCTTTATTTACAGAGAAATACATGTGTGTTGCCTGTCTCGTTATTCTGACAAATCCCTAACATAAACAAAGAAAGAACAAAGCGGAAAAGTGCACCGTAGCACTCAAGCTGCAATGAGAATCAAAATCATTACAACCACTGGATTTTGTAACTGCCAGATAGTGTATATGGAAAAAAAATACGGATAGTTGAATATTTGCATTGGACAGCTGGATTCAATTGATAAAATTCAGGTACAGGCCAAAATAATAATAATAGTAGAACTATATTGATATTAAGCGTCTTTGAGTGTCTTGAAAAGCGCTATATAAATAAAATGTATTATTATTATTATTATTATTGATCCACATGGGGAAATTCTCATTTTCACCCATTGGCTTGAAAAGCAATGCACAGAGAGGTTAGGGATTCCTAGACCTATGGCTGTCCAGCCAAGCAGCACCTGTTGATGGGAGAATGGACTATGTCTGTACTGCAGCACTCACCACAGACTCATTAAGGGTCACTGGCACCCACATATACTACTCAGCACTTCCCATTGTCCCAAGTGCACTAATAATATGGCTGGTCAAGGTTTCATGAAGAAATCAGAAGATTTCACTTTCTGCAGTGGTGCTATAAACCATCATGTAACATTAGGTCTGCCTATGGCTACATAACCTGCCAAGTTTCCTGGTCTGTAGGTGTACTAGTGGCTTGCAGTCCCACTGGCCTGATCATCTACTGTGGGATGGCCTTAGGAATCACTAACCTAAAGGGTCAGATTACAGAAGAAAACCGTCTATCCAGTTTCCCTATCTGGTCCTTAAGATATTTTTAACAAACAGAGAGCAGCAACCCTATTCTCATGTTGACCTTTTGACTGTACTATTGACTTGGTTCCTGGCACTTAGCCCCCAAGGGAATATATCTATCCTCTTTTTAGAGACTTAAGCTATGTAGTCTATTTCTGAGGCGCTTGTCCAGGGTTCATATACCCCTCTACTTAAATCATTGTAGCAGGTTTTATCTTTGTAGAAATGATAGTAGCCTGGAGGCTTGTGTTGATTACTGAGGCCTCAGCACAATTATGGTGAAATACCACAACCCACTTCGTATTTTGGATATCACACAGCAGGCTTGTAACACTATGATTTACACCAAACCTGATCTTTGCATCTCATTAAACCTCTTGGAAAGGGTCCATACCCGATGGCATACATGATAAACCATCAGCATCCCTGTTAGTCTTGCCTAGACAGTACCTGAGAGAGAGGTTGAAATCAGTAAGCTCAGCCACCCATTGGTGGGTAGTAGCTGTTGTTAGTACATAGGTCAAGGGATTATTTTCTGTGCAGACAAAAAATGAGTGGGCATAATTTAAGTATGCTATCTGGATACTATCTTACCAAGGAACTTCACTTTTTCTTTAAAGATATCTCAGTTCTTAGCAGTTAACTTAATACCATGCTACTATAGCAATGCAGAAGCTACCACAAATCACACAGATGGTCCTGTGGCCAGGTTGTCATCTAGGTAGAGTAGACATCTTTTATTTCTCAAGCCTTTAAGACACTCCTCCATGCTACACTGGAACACAAGCAACTCCAAAAGGGATCCTAACCCACTCATATAGGCCCCATGGTTTAATGAAGGCAGTGAGAGGCCTGATGTTTTCCTCAAGGAACTCTTGGTGGTAGGCCTTGCCTTGATACAGTACAGAGAACCATGCAGCACCATTAAGACTGTTCAGCATGTCTCGCACTTGAAGGATGAGATGTCTGTCTGGGATGGACTTTTGGTTCAGTTCCCGATAGTCTACACACAGGCGTAAACTCCCATCATTCTTCCTCACACAAACAGCAGGCCAAGGAATATAGAGACTGTGACTGCTTTATCCAGCCTCTGTTTGACAAATCTTCTAGGTATTATTTAACGTTTTTGTGTAAAGGTTTAGGCAGAGAGATACTGAATAGGTGCGCTTGACAGGGATAATTTTCAACTGCAGGGATGAGATGCATCCCACATGCCCCGTACTCTTTCCTGACCATCTTTTGTACCTCCTTTTGTTGCAGTCCTAGATTTTTATATATATTTTTTTATGTAGTTAGATGGGCTGATGGGTACAGGAAGGTTCTTGAACTTTTTGCTTTTTTTAGTGTCAATCACCTTGAAGCTGTTCTGTGCATAAGACTGCAGGAAGTGATCAAGTTAAGGGTTTTATTCTTCACTTAGTCTGCTTAGTCTCCAATCGCTACAGACATACAAATGCCTTCTTTCAAACACAATACAGTAGACTGTAGTGGTCAGTGAGATATGTTTGATGGAGGAGGGATTACGGTATAGGGTTGTTTTTCAGGGGTTGGGCTAGGCCCCTTAGTTCCAGTGAAGAAGACTGTTAATGTTTTAGCAAGCTAAGTCATTTTGGACAATTCTATGCTTAAAAATTTGTGGGAACAAACTGGGAAAAGCC
Source organism: Cyphomyrus plagiostoma (assembly GCA_019775915.2). Lineage (NCBI taxonomy): Eukaryota > Metazoa > Chordata > Actinopteri > Osteoglossiformes > Mormyridae > Cyphomyrus > Cyphomyrus plagiostoma. Next base: position 12,996,706 of record JABFEA020000021.1, on the reverse strand, counting down.
CATCTCTGTTCATGACCCAGTGCCCCAGTGCACAAAGCAAGGTCCAATAACAAGCATGGTTGTGTGAGTTTGATAGGGAAGATCAACTAGTGCCATCTGTCCAGTTTCCCTTAATATATACAGTATATGTATGTATGTATGTATGTATGTATGTGTATATATATATATATATATATATTTTCTCTCTTTTTCTCCCCTCCTGTTCTGTGCTTTTGCCCTTATGTTCTGTATGGCCCTAGGAGGACCCTCGCATGCCCAGTGTTCTCGTGTTTGGTGGGGTGTATTGTCAGGGTCAGTGCTTGTCTGACCTTGCCCTCTGTGACCTTTTCCCTTTTAGCCAGTAGGAATTACTGGCCATTCTGCCTCTCCCCCTCTCTGTCATATAGTCCTTGAACCCTTGTGTGTTCCATTTGTTCCCTGGATTGCTGCATAGCTCAATGGGTTGAGCATGTAGTTTAGAAACTGTTAATTCTTTGGTCATGGGTTCACGGCTGGTCCCTGGCCAGCTTCATCTGTTATTAGTATTTATTGGTTTTCTGTTTACCCCGAGTTTGTTATGTTGTATTTTCATTTCCTAGTCTTAGGTTTGTCCTGCATGTGTCTAATCACTTCTGCTCTAGATTGTTTTTTGGTTCTATGTTAATTATTATTTGTGTAATAATTCCCAGTGTGTGATTAGTGGTTCTTAGTTTCACTGTTTGTAGAGTTCAGAGTCCTGTGTTCATTAGTGTAAGTTACCTCACCTGCTGCCTGTTTTCCTTGTGCCCTTGTTATTAGTTAATTGTCACATATGCCACACCTGACCCCTCGTTACCCTGGTTGTCTGTTTGTATTTAAGTTTCTGCCTGTGTCTCTTTCCTTTCATTGTGCTTTGTTTCTGCCTGTTTCTCTGCCATTTCTCATTTTTGTTGTTTCAGCCATATTATTTGTTAACTTGCTCTTTTTTTTTTTTTTTTTTTTTTTTTTGTCTCGTATTTAGTTCTGACCCCTCATGGTCCCTATTTTGTGGTTTTCTCCTCTGTTCCCTTTTGTTAAAACCCTTTTTGTCTCGGAACCATCAGTGGCTCGTCAGCTTCATTTCCTCACCTGCGTCATGCCATGTCGTGGCATAATTGGCTACCTAGGTAGCCATTCTCGATTGAGATTCAGAGTACTTTTATCTCCAATGAGAAATATTTGTTTTAGTAGCATATAAGGGTAAGATTAACAAACTGCAAAAATAAATGTGCATTATTTATTGCCTTTGAGAGGAAACTCCTCTTCCTACAAGGCGGCGTCACTGTAGATGCCTATTGCCATAGGCCTGAAAAGGACCGAAAATACTATTGTCTGGCCAGTAGGTTGTGGAGGGGGTGTGCAGTATTTTCCATTATGTTGAGCAGCTTGTGTAACCTCTTCCCCTTCCACAACCAACTTTTGGGGCTCCAGAGCATCCCAGCACAGATCTAGCCTTTCTCGGTTTGCTCAGCTTCTGAGTCGCAACATGACAATGTAACAGCCTAACTGTATGTGACTCGGTCAAACTTAATGGGTTTGTTTTAGGAGATCAGTAACCGGTGTCATATTCTCCCCACTGATAAATGGGGAGAAGTCCCTCTGTGGCCCACCCTGCTAAGTAATCTCATTTTATTAGAGCATTATGTGAGTGATTGCTAAATGACAGCGTAATATATTCTATTAGTGCTGTTTAACCAGCTGAATTCCTAATGCATGCACCCAGGTTCTGGATTAGATGATTGATTGGTTGGGTTGATATTTTTTCCTGTGGTGGCAAATATTGTGGAGTGGCAGACCAGCATGGAAAAATGTTACCAGGAGAAACACAAGTAATATTATGGAGAACATGGAAACGCCTCCAAGCGTTCAAAAATGTTGGCTGCCCAGCTCAATTTTGTCGGGCCAATGAGCAATTTTCTTGCCTTGTCAATATGGTTAGAAATGTATCCAGTATGGGGAGGAAGGGATGGTGGTTTTATTTTTGTCCGGATCTTCAAAATACACTTGGTTAAGTGTGAAATGGTGGTCCAAAAAGAGAGGTTATTGTTTGAATGAGTGAACTGCTCATTTCAGTAGGGGGGTAAAGGACCTCTGGATTTTGGTCATGCATGATGGTGAAAGTTAAATATTGGTGAACCTAAATATTGGCATGTTCTTTAACTGAAATTTTGTTGAAGTGGCACTTTAGGTTTGGATAGGTATGCACCAATTGTATCAGCAAAAACAAATTTGTTGGCCTGGAATTGCTACCAATAATGGCCTGGAAATGCTACCTGTATCTCAACACTTAAACTGAACTGCGAATATCTGATTCTTGTCATATTATTGGTCATCTATTGTTCTTTTTCATGTAGGAAACCAACTCTGCCCTATCAGTGCCTGCTCGTTAAAGCATTTTTCGGTATGCCTCCACCCTTAATGTTAGTCACTATAATTTTTGTAAGAATTAGGAAATAATACTTCATTTGTACAAGTACAAATTCATATCTGACACTGCTCTCCTATGAGAAACAAAGACGCAGGGGAACACTAAACTTAGCAGACTGCAAAAGTTGTATTAGTTGTATGTTTATCCTCCTTGTCAGCAACAACACTACTAAAGAGAGTTTATTCATCCCTGTGGGGAACATCTCGCTCTCTGTGAGAAATACTCGCATTCGGGTAAGAGTGACATTTTTGGGATCAGGGTCACCCAGTATCCAACACCCCTGGAGCAAATTGATGGTACGAGCTTTGCTCAGGGGCCCAAAGGTGGCATTACTCAGCCAGCCTTGGCATCTGCACAGGTGCCATTTTCATCACAGGCACAGAGTCTGAACCTGTGAGCTACATGCCACATTCTTATCAATACATTTTTTCTCCTTTCTAGAATGTCACACCATTGTTATTCTATATTATTGCTGCACTGTACTACTAACAGCTCATTCATTTTGTATCGAAGCACCTAATACAAATGAGTGTTTACATGGAATTTTCATGAAGATAGTCAGTTGGTTTTTCACATCGTATGCTTATAGCTTTTTCTAGGCCATTTTTGATATAAAAATCTAGGACTGTTGTTTGCATCACATTGTTTCTATACTGAGGGCTTCACACAATGCTTGTCAGTGACTTGCTAAGGGGCTAATTGAATGGGTGTTTAGCAAGACCTTGGGAAGATACTTGGATTGCGACCATGCATAAAATTGTCTTTGTTACTCCCTGTGGCTGGTATTCTCCACCCTCTGGTGCTTTCTCACCATCTCCTTGGCGTGTAGCACTGCGGTGAGGCCCTATTAACACATCAGCAAGGCAACAAGGAAAGGAAATGATCTGGCATTAAATTTCAATAACGCATTTCCTTGGGTCCTCCAGAGTACAAGCAATCAGGGGTTAAATTGGATCTGTAACGTATGCTTGGTGACCCACAAATCACTTACCCATCAAACAGACTCATTATGAGCGAGCAAGCAGATGAGTGTTTGTGTGCGGATCCTCTGAGCTGCAGGGATTGTGTATATTACCGCTAACACGGCTGAGGTATTTAAATTTTGATTTTTTTGTAATGGGTTTTGACATGTTTCATTTCCTCTGGGGGAAGCGCTCAAGACCTCTGAAAGTAAATGTTGCTAAAAAGTCATCAAGGCAGAATATTAAAATGCCATCAAATAAGAATCTGGCTAATGTGATCGGGCTGGGGCTGCAGGTATACTGCGCTGGGGTCAAAGGGGCCTGGTTCTGGGAGAAACACTATTTGTTCCTCTTGGCTGCTTTTTTCCCCTTTTAGATAAATTATTTAAGGACCATTCCCCCCCTGCCCCACCCCAAACATTACCTCACAAGCTTCACAAAGTTCAGCCAGGCACTTTGAAATAACACGGCCAAGAAAAGAATTGTGAGCTGATGTATAAGGCTATAATCTCTCATGGAGACTCCTACCTTCTAAAATGTGATTAGGCTGCCAATGCATAAAATAGTGAGGTTTGCGTTAATTATTGTTTTTCATGAGACAATGATTGAAATAAGAAGGAACTGTAAGATAAAACAATGCAAAACATGGTACTGTACTGGTTTTAACTTTTTTTTTTCCCAATCAATTTTATGCTGCTATAAAATATTTCATTTGACAATAAATAATGGAGCCTGTATGTATCTCTTAAATGTATTCTTTTGTCAGATTTGAAAGATCTGAAATATTGAATGCCTACGATATATCTGCCTAGTCAAAATTAAAATGTGGAGATGTATCAACAGAAAGTTACCGAAACCTGATTTTTTTTTTTTTTTTTTTTTCTTCCATGCACACAGTGAATTCAGCCTTTGGATTCTATTTCATGCCCCTGCTTTGCTTTTTGATGTGGTTTTCTATATTCTGTGGTTATGCTTCTGTAGTCATTTCCACCTGACATCCCACCAGCTGTCACTAATTGCCCACTAATGGGTTACTGTCATGTGACGGTTTACGGTGAGGGGCATTTCCAAATCTACGTTTGAAGTCCTTATGGCCAGCCAGTTGTATGCTGAAGAAGCCTGTCTTGTTCTGGTAAATCTTTTTACAACAGGACATCTTTCTATCTTTCTTGTGTAATACAGGGTATGCTAAAATATTGTAGTTCCATAGGTACAGACATTGTATTGTAAAATTTCACTAAATCAGTTTCATTAAATTAATTTGCTTTAAATTTTTTTTAAATTTAATTTAAATTTATTTTAAAAAATTAATGATTATTTACCTTCACTGTTTTACGACAATTAAATTGTAACATCAATTTTGGATGATGTAGGAGTACTTTTTATTGCAATAATTGGTATCAGTGCAATGAAATTGAAAATAATGTTTAATATTCATGTCTAACTCCTTGTTGGGATTTTCACCAGGCATGTGTCTGCCCTTAGCGTCAGCCCTGCTAATAGATGTGAAAAGGTTGTCTGGCATTAGCGCGGAGATTGCGTTAGCATTTGTGCTGAGCATCTCCTGCCAGACTGTGTGCATGTTGAAGGGATTTGGACAAGCAGTCCCCTTCAGAGTGATGAATGGCTTTTTTCAAGCGTTCTGCTCCCTAGTTATGAGAAGAGTGACCTGGTCACTGGCCGACTTTATGAAGCTATAAAAAATGTATGTCATTCTCCAGTCACTAATGCCATCCCAAACAGAGGGAGGGGGAAGAACGAAGGGGAGCCCCATTGGTAAAAAGGCCATTTTCCACTCCTCTAAATAGGTCTTCGGCTGCCGCTCTCCACTTATCTGACAATGTCCTTGTCATCTGTGTTATACAGTGTTTTTCCTCCCCTTTTATGGGACACATTTGAAATGACAGCAGACGGCTTGGTTCGCATTTCTGCTGTTTGAGTTTGTTGTTTTGATTCTTCAGGCCTTGCCTGTAGTAAGGGATAGATATTTGATGCAATGTCTATAATATGGCTTTAAATAGCGACGTTTTCACTGTATGTTAAGCATGCTGTCAGAGTAAATCCTGGCACCAGTATTCATAAAAAATACCAGACACACTTCCTTTCCTGTATGCTATGTGACCTGCTAGTCTACTTTTAAGTATTTCCAAGGCACAGGTAAGTTAAAATATTTGGGAACAACAGTGTTTTCACACTTCAGCAATGTAGTTAATGTTCAATTGTGTAAGGATTGCAAATAGCTGGAGGCTGTGAATGGGATGTTAAATGCTTCGAGGATTGTTGACCTGAACAATGGATCCATAATGATCTAAGAGGTGACATGATAAATTATTTGACTATATTGTTATTGCTACTGTGAAATGTAATACGACAGCTTTATCTAGGGAAGACTAATTGCACCTTTTCCAAGTATTATTGCTGACATCTATACATTCATGTACTATTTGACCATTCAAGTACTATTGCTTACATGTATTCATGCTTGGAAATAATGTCAGAAGTATAAGACTTTTTCTGTGACATGAGAAATATTTCAAAATGTCAGCTCTGTAGTCGATATATTCACAACATACTAATAGTACCTGTCTCACAACACTAAAATTCAATAAATCCGTTGTTGACTATTTCTGGACTAGCAACAAAAGCAAATGATTTCACTGTACTACAGGGCTCTTCCTTTAGCATGTAACAGGATTGCATCCCATTAATCACAAATGTCTGCTTTTTAATAAATATGCAAATTACAGGGACTGGATTGGTGTTGCTTCTAATGTCCCATTAATAAAACATGAACCTGCTCAGTGTCTTGAGAGAGCAAACACTGAGAAACTGCGTTATTGTAGAACACAGTCTGTAAGTCTCCATTTTGACCAAAAAAATAAAACAAAAAAACCCCATTAAATAAATAGAAGTGGCAGAACTTACAGCAAAGTTTGTCTGTAGTATAGAAGCTGCTATGTAAATGTGTTAAGTGGTTTTCCCAGTAACTGACACATACTTTAATGTAACCTCAGCTCATAAGCACAGGACGTAACGTTAAATTGAAAAGTGTAATTATTTATTTATGAGAGTAATTAGGTCATGATGTCTGACAAGTGCAATCTATGCTTTTTAAGTCTGTTTAAGGCAGGCAGCAGATCGTGAAGATGTTTTATGCAAGAAGTGCATTTTGCTCAGTTGCTGTGAGGTTATTCTGGCATCTTATCCCAACCCTATGACACACTCAGCCGCTCTGAAACTGAAAGGTCCAGTTACTGAGGCTCATTTGTTAGCTTTTTAAATAAATGATTATTCTACATGGGATTAGTAGGGTCATCCAATCATGTGACCTGCTGTCCATCCTCACATCAATCTGACGTGCTTCTCCAGCACTTTACACCCCTGTTGGCTCCTCCGTGAATGTGTACAGCTTGATTGCATTCCAGAAATGTGCCATTTCAAAGTCTTGGACTCATTATTTTAAAAAAATGCTTTCAGTCTTTATTGTTTTAAATATTAACTTTATTCACAATGACACACTTTATAATACTTTATAACACCTAAGAGGCCCCTGCTTGTAAACAAATGTAAAATAAAACCCACTGTAATTTTATGAATTAGTTATAAATGTGATTGACTATTACTGATAGCTTAACATTTCCAAACCAAAACTCTCTTGCTGCTTTTACCTACTTAATTTTAAATGGTGTCTCATCTATACAGCAATAGGATCACGGTTGTGTCTCATTATATATATTAACCATATTAAAATGTGAGATCTAGTTTGTCCCTGCACACTATTTCAAAGTCTACCTTCTAATAGAACCATAGTACTCTGGTTTATTCTCCTACTTTTGCATCATTATTTTATTGCACGGGAAAGGATCCCAAATATAGATTACTCTGGCATCAGACGTTTAGGAGCAGGGCTGTCAGCACTAAATTGCTCAGCTCTGTCTCTGGGAACGTAATCAATCATCGACTACTCATGAGCCACTGTGATTCAAAAACAGCTGTAATCTGTGGTCATTGTCGCCGGAGTAGATTGTTTGCTAAACTATTACCATAACTGTCAACCCAAATCAGAGAAATAATCTCATCACTCCAGACAAAGGCGGTTGCCTGCATTATTGATATGGTCATCTTGGAGTATGAGAAAATTATAAAACACAGTTCTATTTACAAAGGGAGATTGGTGGAGTCCTTGAGAGTGAGTGAGAGGGACAGGCATTTTCAGGAAGTGAGATATAGCCGGTTCAGGGGGGAGGAAAAAACAAATCTCCTGGCTGCGGGGTCATGTAACCCTGCAGGGCCGCCTCTTCTCTGAAAATGAATTACCTAAATATACCTGGACAGAGGGGCTTTCACTTGCACCTGTGCTCTGACACTTGGAACTTAATATTAGATTCTACTTCCTTTGTTATTGCAAAATAGTAAGCTAAGGTTGACCTTGTAGAAAATGCAATTGATGTATTTAATAGAGCATTGTATATAATAGCACATTATCATGCAAATGTTATCCCCCCCCGTTTGGTAGAATTCCAAGTGTTTTGTTTTTTTGTTTTTTTTTTGCTTTGTTTTTTATGTTTTTTTATTCCAGGGGCAACTGCCATTGTACAGAACACCAAAAAAAGGAAATAATTGCCCTTGCATTCCAATGAAAAAAGATCTCAAGAGAAAAATGAAAGCAGTCATGTTTTCAGGTTTCACCATATTAAATGTCATGTATATTTTCAGTTAGTGCACTCTCTGATAACTTGTATTGAAACCTCCTGTATACCTGAGCTCAATAACTCAAAAACAGTTCTTTTGACTGTACCCACTGGCAGTGGTGCATGTTCCCAAAAATATCTCAGGACCCAGGACTGCATCTCTTAAACCTTTACTTGGCTTGTAATAAGCCAAAGGTATTCAGAGTTCTGCATATCGACATAATCGGTTGACCACTTGCCAGGCTGGTTTTCCAAAAACACATGTGCTTTACTGGCACAGGGTACAATTTGGCAGGACATATCAGCTTACAAGATCCAGCATATGGAAGGATAAGCAGCCCCCTAACCACTGCACCAGGCTGGTGCCACGTTTTGCCTGCATAGAAACATGATGGATGTGCAGAAATGACAGCTGGGACAGAGCCAGACAGACAACCGGCCAACATAAACAGCAGAGGGGTCAGTGAGGACATGACCGGGGTAGCAGGAAAATACAGCATTTAGTTGGTGGCATCCCTAAAGTGGCCTGATGTATCTCATCCCCAGCACTCCCAGAGGAGGCTGCACACATTTACATTTTTTTGGGTCTGATTACCAGTAGCTGCTCACAAAAACCCTACTGTCCGACATGAACACTGCCATAAAAAAAGGAGTGTGCGACTGGCACAGGTTTGTTCCCCAAGGTACAAACAGCATTACTGTACCCCCAATGATACAGAAATGTTCTTCAGAATCCATTTCTGTACCTTAAATTAGACTTGTAGGTACATTTACCTACAGCTAGGGTATAATTGGTACTTTTCTCTGACTGTGTGTGTAATATGCAGTAATGTATGACATATGATACTACTTTTAACAACAAGATGGCAGTTAATGAAAAAGAAAAGAGCACTTCATATAAAATTGCCAAATTAATTGTCCTAATTGAACGTGTCACAATTTGAGTAATTCTATTCCATCTATAACTGAAAAGCTGTTGTGAATTACTGCAGCACCACACCGTGTAACTGATTTTGGGAGTTACTGACAGTTAGTCACAACCATACAGCGAAGATTAAAACTGTAATGCAGATCAAAATTCAATTTATGGAATATAATGCATAATTTATAGATTATTTTAGACATTCAGATTATATTTTTTACATTCCTTACTCATTACTTCATTCATCGCATAATGCAATAGCTCAGACAAGTGCTTAAAAAAATCTATGAATTATTGAAAGTACTTGTTGATTCTGTCGTGTACATTTATTTCTGCAATTCCTGTATTTTATATTACCTGCCTGAATAGCTCTGCACATGGGTTGTGTCCAGTGTTTTGTAAGTAGGTTGTTTCAGTGTGTAACTTCCCTTAGGTAAGAGGGGCAATTTAATGGTCATTCCACTATATTAACATGTTTATAGAATTTAGTACTAAATACTCGTTTTAAAGTCATACTCGTATAAAAGAAGGTGCTGATCTTGAAAAGGTGTGCTGGTTTTATGGTTTATATATGTCCTTGGCATAATGAAGATTTCAGCTTTTTTCTCTAAAGCAGGCATTAGAAAAATAAATGTGGTATGTCACAGGTGATCATCCTTTTAGGGAGAAGGACGTCTAAATCAATCGGAAATGGGCTTGGGCAGACAACCACGGACACTGTTGGGCTTTGGAGAGAGAGAGTAGGTGCTACCTTGATAAATTTGTCCATATTATCCCTATTGATGTTTAAATTTCTTGGGGCTTGTTGCTACACGGGCATCAGGCAGTGACAGAGGTACTGTGACCTCCTTCGATCCATAATTTCCACCTGTTAGGTGACTCCCTCATCGTTTGTGAGTACACTGTGGCTTAAAGGTTAACAAAAGAGAAGCAGCTTGGGTTGTGCTGTGGTGGCAACAGATCAATGTGAAGTAAATAACCCTTTCTGCCTTATTTCCCAGAGCTATATTGATCCACCCTCCCTTTTTTTTCCCTTTTCCCCACCCTTCCGTTCTTCATCAGCTCAGCTTACCTGTTAAATGGTAAAGCCCAACCAAGAGTCGTTTTGTGTAACACTGCAAACGCTCTGTATGCTATTCGTATTTGGAGCATTAATTTATATAAATTGAGGTGATATTTTAGATTTACTGGCACAGAAAAATGTGTTCTGGAAATTCAGTTCTTGATTTAAAACAATGTGGCTTTAAATCAAAAGGAGAGTTTCATGCACTTAAACATGTTTTTGGGGGGTGTATCTATATTATGTGCAATTTAAATTACAATTTTCAATTGAATGTTTTTTTTTCTGTACAGCATTTCCTGAATCAAATTCCATAATTATAATGTGTTTCATTCATTGCATCATATTTTCTTCATCTTCTTAAGACATCATTTTGAGTAGCTGATTACCAAGAGAGTCATGCTGCACACTATAGGCCTTCATTAAGTGATCAATCTATCCATTTTCTGTATGATGTGTGATGTGAGCCTGGAGCTCTTCCCAGGGTGTACAGTGTTGTACACTGGTTGTGATGGCAGCCCGGTGGCGAGTGGGCACACTGGTTGTGATGGCAGCCCGGTGGCGGGTGGGCACACTGGGTACGATGCCAGCCCATCACACTTAATATATATGAAAATTAAAAAATTGAAAATTAAGTGAAATGACCAATGTATATTTTTACATATCTGTGGCCCAAACAGTCACAGTATACTGCACGTTTAATAAGGAATGTGTTGTAATTAATAACTTGTATATACCAGCGATTGTTCTAATCACATATACTGTGTGTTCATATCCAATTCTCATTAATAGATTTATTTTTTAAATATGGTATAACATATTTGGGATATCTTGCAACCCCCCCACCCCCCACCATCCACTCCAGCTCATTTGTGAGCCTGAAGCAAAATTTTAAACCAGCCGACAAAACTATAAAATATAATCAATTTAAATATCGATACATACTTCTAATGACTTGGGGATCGTATGGGCAGTACTTGCCACTGCAAGCCACCAAGTGATCAAAATCTAAAATGCAGGAAGTGCAAGCTGAACTTCAGCCAACTGAACTGCATTAATAAAGTATGTTTTATGGGGTAGAATGGTATAAAAACAAAATATGGAATAAGAACATAAAGGACAAAGAGATTGTGTAACCAAGTTTGTTGGCCCTGGACACAAGTACAGTGATCTGCTATTGATTTCCCCTGGTCCATGCGGATCCCAGTCCAGCATGAGTGATCATCAGGCCTCTTCCATGTGATGACACTGCACTTCCAGTGGCCAAGTGGCCTCCCATTGATGAATGTACCTGGCATTGTGACTCCAGCCCCTAGTGACTCAAAGTGGGTTAAAAGTGCTTGTTAGGATGTTAGCTACTACTGTGAATTGTGATTTTTGTCTGAAAAAAGAAAACAGCAGAATGCGCCAATACTATATTAAGTGGAATCGCATTAAAGCTGAGATGGATTTGTTAAATACAGAGTTAAATATTTAATTTGATCAAATAAGAATAAATACATTTATAAAAGACCACATTATGCACTGGATTTCTTTCTTAACTAACTGGGCTTTTTCTGAATGCCTACCAATGTAATGTACAGGGACCTGAAATTGTTTCTGACCAAAGTGAAGGCAGTTGAGCAGAAAATGCATGGACTGCAGTGGTTTGTGGGAATGTTCCCTAAGATCAGTTTCACCTTTTTGCTTAGTGTAAAGAGGTTTGGAGGCTCTGTGATGAACCGCCATACCTCATTCACACAGCCAGTTTTCGTGCCGTGAATCTGGTCTTTGTAACGAATGTGTGTAGAGTTTGTGTTTTCTTAAAAAAATAGCCTGCTTATTTAGCATAGAAATATATTTCAAGCAGAAGTCTCAAAAATGAATTATGCCTATATCAGCCAATAAGACTAAGTGCTTAGGAACAAAAAAAAATCTATCTAAATCTAAAAACCATTTGGAAAATTGGAAAATAGCTCTTGAAACAGAGGCCTGACAGCTGTTGAAATTGCATTTTATATCTGGGCATCAGTCCTGCATTTAATATCTTGGTTAAATGTAAGTATTTAACCAAGAGCCTTGTGTTCTTGTGTTGGGCGATGATGCTCGTGTTAATCAACCAAAGACAAAATAACACATTATGGCTTTAAAAATTACAACGATGCATTTATACCATAACTAGAAAGTTAACCGCCCTTTTGAAGTTACACGGAGTTCTCTCTAGCACTGGATTATTTTAAAAATAATTTCAAATACATTACTTTGTGCACTTCAGAGAGTGAAAGAGAAAAAGCAAATGGATCAGATGGTAATATCCTACATTTAAGTAACACCCATTCTTCTGCGGATCATACATACATATCTGTGGGATTGATATGGAGCTGACTTTGCCCCAGAAGGGTTAGATGATGATCCTATATATTTATTTGGAAGTTGCAGAAGCAAAATAATAGTTCTGACCACTGAGTCAAAAAGAAATGTGCTTTTCGGAAAATAGGAGGTCATGGGCGCAAATTAGTCTATGAACAGTGGACTATGATAAATTGTGTATTCATGCATGCTACAGTTTCTTGAGTTAAAAAAAAAAAATGTTGTAATAATCTTGGCTTGCTTATAATTTATGGTCATATAATTTGTCACATCTGCGGCTTCCTATTACGTTATATATACATATTTCAAACATAAACCTGACAAATGATGTAAAAATATATACAAATAAAAAAATCTTTTGTATGTCCTGTGTATTTTTTTCAAACTCACCCACTTAATTAGGCTGTCCAGCATTTTTTGACATGCCAGTGGAATCAATTTAAAATGACTATGATCTCTGAATTAATAATAGCTCTTTTTTACCGCAAAAGTTCACTGTCATCCCCAGATAGAGAATTCATGTGCTTTAGAGACTTCTCGTTAGGGTGATCACTAAAAAAGCATTTCATGGACCTTTTTCTAACTTTGCAGACGCTGCATTGTCTGACTGAAGGCCTGGAATTGGTCATATTTTGAAATAATTGCAGAAAAACTGAAGCAGCACTGCATAATTGCAGCAAAGCGAAGGGCAGCTTCAGACACTTGACATTGTTAGCATGATGACTCAAAGTATTTGATCTTACTACTACTTCAGGAAAACATCATATGCATTAAGATATACATCTGAGTTAGTTCTGAGACAAATCACATAATAATTGAAGCAGAAGCTTTAGGTGGCAGCAAGGGAAGAGAAGACCAGCTCCATCACAGGAATGACCTTGAACAAACTCGTCAGGGAGGCTATCTCCGTCTCAGGACTGACCCTGAACAAACTCGTCAGGGAGGCCACAGCACTCTAGCAGAGAAGAGGATGTTAGCAGAATGGGACATTTAGCCGCCGGTTCATTCCACCATGGTATGGATATTATTCCTGCCTGCTGCCATCAGACACCACAGCACTTTCTTCCGGCATGCCACTCCCCACCCACAGTCACAATACTTCAGAAAGCATCCTGCCTGTTACTATACAATCTGCTGCTTTCTGTTCTATCTGCACATGATTTATTTGCACATAATTATTACTCTAATGGGGAAGTGCTATCGTTTAGCACTGTCATTCTCACCTCTGGGACCCGGGTTTGAGTCCTTGTCCGGATTTCATGTGTGTGGAGTCTGCATGTTCTCCCTGTGTCGTCGTGGGGTTTCTTCTGGGTGCTCCGGTTTCCCCCCACAGTCCAAAAACATGCTGAGGCTGATTGAAGTTACCAAATTGCCCATACCTGTAGGTGTGCATGTGTGAGTGAATGGTTTGTGATGGGTTGGCTCCCCATGGCTTTCCTAATGTATGCATGAAATCTCTCTACTGTGGCATTTGTCTGCTGCCAGAAGGAAGTTTTCTTCCTGTAATTAAGTAGGTGGCAAACTAGGGGAAATTATTACTATTAAAGGTGTGGGCATTACAAATTTTGACCACTCGTGGAATATCAATCAGAGAATACAGAACTCCATGGTAGGCATGATTTCCGTTACTTAGGCAGAGCACAGACCCTCAACAAACAAGTAGCGTGTATGTGTTCATCCACACTAACACAGATATTCTCCAGATGGTAGCAAGCAACAGAAGTCTGTCCTGACACTATGCCATGGTGCCGCTGGCAACTCTGACATCTGGAGTGGTTCAGTGTGGGTAACCCAAGTGTTTTCCTGGCATGCTAGACAGTTTTGACAGTAGCTTCTGCCTGCTGATCAATGTTGGGAAACCAGAGCTTTTCTCTAAGCAGTGTTGTCCTTGCGGTTTCTTTGTGACTTTCATGGGTAAGCTGCAGCAATCTGCTTTAATGCAGCAGGTGTGGTGATCCTGGAGCAATGTGAGGGCATTAATGTTTTTTGATGTGAACACAAACTCACTGCAGGATGGTGTCTTTCAAAGTATATATTTTTATCTCTAGCAGTGTTATTGTCTTGGACATAACGTGCTGTTCCTCAAAGTTAATGCCCTTGTGTTGCTTGATGTTTGTGATGTCGTTGGCTGGAGTGTTTGTCTGTTTTCTGTGTCCCGACCTGAAATTGCATAGCTGGAGTCCATCGTTATATTCTGGTGTCTTTGAACTGAAGTCATTCCATGGCAGCTGCAGAGGTTTCTGGGCCATCACTAGAGTAAATGGGTAGTGGGAATGTTCACAGGCTAACACAATAGCTGGAGTTTCATGTTTGTTTGTGAGGGTTGCCATTCCACCATTAGCTTGCCTTACTGCAGTGTCATTAAATGTCGCTAGTACTGACTCGTTTCAATTCTGCTTCTGAACAAATTCTTTCTCTCAATGAAAATTATGGGTACTTGCCTGTTAAATTCTTTTGGCATGGCAATATTTCCTAATGTGTAACACAATAGAGAAATAAAATTCACACTATACAGTTGATGGTCTTTGTGGCGGCACTTAACGCAAACTGATTCCTTTGCTTCCATCGTACCTCGTTCTAAAACTTGATGTTGTAAGCATCTATCATACTTCTAACTACTCGGTCCATTCAGTGGATGTGACGACAGTCCATCACACACAGATGCGCACAAACGCATGCACAGTCCCACTCTAGGGGCCATTCAGAGACACCGATTAGCCTAACTGCCTTTCTTTTCGGCATCAGGAGGAAACCGGAGCACAGAGAAAACTGATCAACAATGGGAGAACATGCAGCCTCCCAAAAGACTGAATGGATGTTTCATGTTTCTTAGCTTGCAAATATATTTATTTTTGGTACTGGTAAGCAATCTTAGTGACAGCAGCAATTAGACAGGTTCCCTTTTTTAGTCGGATAGAATGTGACTACTTAGGGATTAGGCCTTCAAAGTCTAACTACAGTTTGGCTCCCACTGAAACTAGAGCCTTGGGTATAGCTGGAGCAGAAGAGCCTGATATGTGCATCCTCACCTTTTAAATACATTTAGCTTTTTGTGTGTTTTGAGCCAAATCAGCAAAGTGACACAGGAAGAGCCATCATTTTCATGGTAAAGGGATCCAAATCTCAACCTTAGTTCATACATGTGTCCATCTTCATTGAGGTGATCTTGGAACATGAATTCAATGCCAGCCCTTTCTAGGACACACACTCATACTCAGTCATGTTATATGGGTGGTACAGAGACAATAATTAATTCAACTGCACATTTTTGAGTGGAGTGGGAAACTGGAATATCTTTGCAGACAGGTTTGGGATACTGATTCTAAACCCGGGAGGTTTGAGGTCACAGTGCTTTCAACCAGGTAGTCCTTGTACAAAATAAATAAACTTATACCACAGTGCATTCCATTCTGGAAATTGAAGGGTGTTGATTAATTTTCTATAACTGCATACATAGTAATAACCAGGCGACTCACACTGTACAATTTGAATAATCAGTAAAGACTAAGTAAAGGTTTTACCCATAACATAACTCAATACCAGGGACCTGTATCACGAAGCATGATTTCTTACTTATCCAGATAACTTGGTTCAGGTTTCCCCCCGCTATCCGAAAGTGGAGCGTTCCAATGAAACCTTCTGTAAGCCAAAATGCCATAAATCATCTAAGCAATTGCCAATCATTTACACTCACCTAAAGGATTATTAGGAACACCATACTAATACGGTGTTTGACC
This sequence comes from Cyphomyrus plagiostoma, assembly GCA_019775915.2. Classification (NCBI taxonomy): domain Eukaryota; kingdom Metazoa; phylum Chordata; class Actinopteri; order Osteoglossiformes; family Mormyridae; genus Cyphomyrus; species Cyphomyrus plagiostoma. The sequence continues at coordinate 12,980,560 of JABFEA020000021.1, read as the reverse complement.
CCTTTTGCCTTCAGAACTGCCTTAATTCTACGTGGCATTGATTCAACAAGGTGCTGAAAGCATTCTTTAAAAATGTTGGCCCGGATTGATAGGATAGCATCTTGCAGTTGATGGAGATTTGTGGGATGCACATCCAGGGCACGAAGCTCCCGTTCCACCA
>JABFEA020000021.1:12969205-12980300 GCA_019775915.2 Cyphomyrus plagiostoma | reverse complement strand
CCCGGTGGGGTCTTCTGCTGTTGTAGCCCATCCGCCTCAAGGTTGTGCATGTTGTGGCTTCACAAATGCTTTGCTGCATACCCCACCGTCCTTGTGCGAACATCATAGTGTGCTTACAAAAATCTAGATGGTGTAGCCGACTACACACCTGGGCTGAATGGTGTAGCCTAAATACCAATAAAAAGTACAGAAAGTACATAAACCAGCAACATACTTGTTTATTATTGTTATCAAGTATTATGTACTATAGGTTAGCGTAGTAGATTTGTTTATATCAGCATCCCCACAGACACGTGAGTAATGTGCTGTGATATTGTGATTAAGTCATTAAGTGACAGGAACTTTCCAGCATGCAGTCTGTCATTGTCTAAAATGTACAGAAGAGGATTAGGGCCACCATAAAAATATTATTTGAATTCTGACTTTCACACTTAATGACTTTTTTTCTCAGAATTCTGAATTTAGAAAAAAAAGTCATCAGGCAGTGCATGACTATATATCTATAATTGACTTAACAGCATTAAGCATTTGTTTATTTTTCGCTTTTCTCGTTTTATTTTGTATATTTTTCAGATTTCTTTTGTTTAGCAAAAACTGGTGCTAATTCTGCTAATGTTTTGTGAAAGTGAAGTGCCATAAAGTGAACTTTCATAAAGCGGGGGATACCTATACTCCAACTGAAATCAACTTTATCTTCATTCACTTACATTTTCCCCAGACTAACTTAAAGCTGATGTAAAATTTCTTGCTAACCCAAAAATCCAGCTTTGTGGTAGGGGCTCCAAGAGATACAATAGGCGAAATTAATAAAACAGTGGCTGAATATGAGTGATGGACCACAACATGGTGTGCCATCATACGAAAATAGTCGACAAAGTTTATCCCACTTATGCCATGGCTAACGGACAAAAAAATAATAGAATAAAATAATCATGGTTTATTTTTCAAGAATAGTATTTGTTAGTTCCTCTTAAAAATATGTACTCTTCAAAATATAATCCCTATATTTTTATATTAATAGCTGGTTTATGGTCTTAACGGCAGATTATTTTTACATTAAAGATGGAGGGTTGGGTGATTAATAGTAGTTGTAATTGAGTTGTTTGTATCTAAAGGTTAATAGCATCCAGCATTAAGCAGCATGCACTCCAAGCATTTGTGTGGTAGCCATGGTGTAAGCAGGTTCACGCACTCCAAGCATTGCATTATGTTTTTAAATGGAAGCAACATATTACATGCATTTCTTAATCTTTACAGTAAAAATTAACATCTTTTAACTGAATTAGTAGTTTGGAAAAAAATGTATCTGCTGTAAAAGAAAATCTAACTGCAGGTGATTTAAAAAAATTATAAAGATAAACATCACATCTAACCAAAATGGAAATGAATTTTGTCACATTTTAAATGATTCTGTATTGACCATGACACATGTCAGAAGTTTACTTCAGGTGGTACCATTGAAGCTAAGGAGCTTATTTCTCTTGTTGGTGGTATGACTCCGTAGTCCCATGTGCCTGATTTTCTGAGCTTACATGAACGTGTCTACGTGTTGTTTGAGACTTTCACCAGACAATCTCCTGGGACAACGCTACAGAATTTCTCTTTAACTAGCCAATAAGAACGCACAGTTTTCATCAGCTGGATATTAGTACAGAGATGCCTTCCTTTGATTTGATATCAGTCTGCAGACATTTTTTGTATATTAGCTAATACACTACAGTCAAAATAACCCTGCTGATCAAAGACTTTTTTGTTAGACTCCTGTACACCGTCATTTTAGATGTATATCACCTAGAAGTGTCAAATCAGCAAGAGAAATACTAAATAAACACTACGATAGTGTCAAGGGAATATACAAGTTGGATTATATTGGGTCAAGAAGATGAAACTGAGGGGCATCCCTGCATAGCTGTTTACAGCTGAATACTGCTGGATATCTCTCTACTTATGTCAAAGAACAGCCTGAAGAAGTTAGGCTGCTGCAGCAATGCCTCATGATACGACCTCAGGCTCTAATAATTTCCGTCCACGGTCACGAAGGGCAGCACAGGAGGCGAATTTGCAGCGCATAGGCTGCACAGGATTCTAAGAGACATCAGTATTAGCAGGTGCATAGGCTGCACCGGCATCTAAGAAACAGCAGTATTAGCAGGCAGGACAGCATATTGCTGCCTTTCAAATATGGAAATCCAAATTCAATGGTCTTTTTGATATACCATGGTCAAACTATGTTCACATCTCTGATCTGGGTTGAGCTACAGTGCAAAGCAATGATGTTTAACGAGCAGGAAGTTCTGGACTAGAGCTTTTCAGTGTCATCTATCAGGTAAAGTACTGCACCCAGTGGTGTCATTCATAAAAGTCACTTAAGCAGAATGCAAAACGGGGCCTGGGAGCTTCCCCTACAGCTGATCTCAGCTTAGCCATAGATGCTGCCACTTGTCCACTGAATGTGGGTGAATTCATTAGCAACACATACAGGTCACTTCAACATTTTTACCTGCCAAAAAGTGGAAAAAAAGTCAAACACAGGGACTAATATACCGTAACTAAACATTCATTTATCATTTCTCAAAGCAAAGTATAGTTTTAGCACAATCGTAAATGCCTGATTCTCGTTATATTCTTTGTATCACTGTGTATCTGACAGGCCGAATAATATACACTAACGCTGTAGTCCATTTCCTGGAACAAAATTCCATTCTAAGTGTACCGTCACACAGCTGCAGGTCACCATTACTATACTTAATATGTATAGTAATATAAATCTGGGCCATCAGAAAATTCCAGCATTCATTACTATGCAATGATTGTGTCTTTATAGGTGATTATGTGTTTGCTAAATCCAAATAGATTAATACATAATGATTGCCGCAGCAGTAGAAATCAGCAGCTTGGTTCTGAACAGGAGCATGATTTCCAAATGTATTTTTTTAAATGGTCAGTTTCCTGAAGAATAATCTTGTTTTAAATTAATCCTCCAAACACATTTTCATGGATGTTCACTATCTAACTGGACAATGTCAATTTGCATTATGTGGCTCTATTATGAGTCTGAACTTTAAAGTCCTCTTCCTTCAGTTCTCACTGTATTTTCACCCTCTCCCTACATACATAGACATAGGTACTGAACATGGGGATGAGTTGAATCCGGCCCCCTCTCTGCACATCTGGAGTTTGCATGTTCTTCCAGAGTGGGGAAAAAAGCAATTAGGCAAACCATAAATATCATACCTCAGACTTTCTGTAAAGCCCTACATAGTCAAAGAAACACTTACTACACAGAAATAGTTTATCTTCACCCAGGGAAAAAAATATATGCAACAGGGGGGAAATACAGGGAGGAACATTGTCCCTTTAAGGGAGTGACGCTGCGGAGTCATCACTCTTCGTGAAGAGAAAGGGAAGCGTGTTTGGGTGTGGTGGACATGTGGTTATTGAAGAAGAGGGATCCTCCTTTGGTCTGAATTATTAGTGAGATATTTGGGGAAATCCCTAGGGTTTATTGTAACCAAGGAGAAATTAGAAGCATTGGATATAGGAGGACGTCAGATGAGGGAGGATTGAGCATGGACGCGGTGGTGGTCTGGCCTGGTAAGCTCAGCAGGTGGTAATTGCTGGGTGAAGAGATGGGTTGAGGAAGCCACGTGTAGAGAAACCACTGATTAAAAGGGGACTGCTACTACTGTAATTGTACTGGGGATCTTTTTTATGTTTCCTTTTTTATATATTCTCTACTTTCAAACACGAATAAGGTCTATAAAACTTCTGATTTGCCTGATTTAAGGGTTTTCTTAAATTCAGATTTTTTTTTCTTTGAGGGCAAATTTCCTTATTTAATAAACAGGAAGCTTAAATTGTCCCAGGTCAGTGGAGATCCTGCAATGAATAAAAGATCCCACATACAAAAATTGCTTGTTTTGTGGATACCTTACCCGGCAACATATACATTTTAACTTATGTATGCAAAATACACAAATGAACAGTAACACGATTAAAAATACAAGATTTTCTTCTCTTCTCCAAAAAGTACCTGAGATCTTGTTAGTGGCTCGTGGAACCCGACTGCGGTTCCCGCCCCCCTGGAACACGGCTGTGGTTCCCGCTCTCTAAGGCACCTCAGCCATTCCATGTGCTACATTTCACCACCATCTAACTTAATTACGCAGTTAAATAATTTGAGGTATTCATTAGCCAAGTATAGTCTGCTCATGGTTGAGTTAACAAATACAGGGGTAAATTGGATGTTCACTGTAAGTACTGGGATGACTTTCAGAGAGCTTTTAAATGGCTAATCTTACACACTTTGATGTACATCAAGCCATACTATACACGTGTATCAAAGTTAATTTAAGCTTAGTTTTCTTAGGCAGCATATGGACTTTTGTTCATTACCCTGTATTCTCTGTATAGCTGGTACTATTAAAAATGGTCATACCTGTTTCCAGTAAACATCACACAGCAGTGCCTGCAACAACTGGCACCAAAATTATCCTCTTTTAACATTATCTGTGTTCTTCCATTCTTTGTTCTAAGCTCACATATACTCTGAAAATATGTATAGCTGTTCAATTTCAGTGTGTTTATCCTTTTATATTAAAATATTGGGCAATACAAATCATTTCCTTTTATAGCCTGTAGTTTCATACAAGCCTGGGACCTACAGCTGTGCATCTAATTAATTTGACTTGAATTCTGATTTTCTGCTAAGTTCAAATGAAGGTGGAAACTGATACAATTAATACTTTAATGACACATAATATTATTTTAAAAACTGAAATCCAATTCAGAAACCAATGCAAAAAAATTGCTGCATCCGCAAATGACTTATTTTGGTTATACATCAATACCCTAAAACCTTCAACACAAACGTGCGCACACACACACACACACACACACACACACACACACACATGCATGCGCTCACATTCACTCTCAATCTGAATGTCCTCTGGGGAGCCCCTAGGTTAGATTTTATTTTTATAGATATTGCCAATAATTACATTCACTTTTACTCTGTCTTACACTCATTCTCTCTCTCTCTCATCTGCATTTGTGACTGTATGTATGTTTGCTTGTGTTCACTTCCTCTTCCTGCATCCCTATTTAAGGGGAAGTGGAGCTTGGCCCTTTGACAGATACTGTGACACACACGTGTGCAGGCGGAAAAGGGAGTCTTGGGGAACAAAGCACCACAGCTGGGTGTCGGAGGGCGATACCATCAAGGAAGCAAGCGAGGGGGTGGCTGGGTGGCAAGCAGGAAGGGGACTGCCTTGTGACGACTGCTGGAATTGTGCTTATCTCCCTGAGGAGGCAGCAGCCATGAGACCAGAGGACAGGAAGCTCCCCATCACTTTGGCCTTGCATCACATTGTAGGCAGGTTAGGATAATTGGGAAAACTGCATCCATGGAATTAGTTCTTTGCCTCTCCAAATAACATGCAGACAACTATTATCATCCCACTGTTACAGACGCTGATGCATATTTGGTATGTCCTGTGCTTTCGTATTTTTAATAGAGAGCTGCCAGATTCATGCAAATGGGTGCCGGAATGCAGACAGTCAAAAGCAGCGAGGTCCCGTAACACGTTCCAGCAGGATGCGGCACAAATTAAGCACTGTTGGACCTGGGTGGCATGGTGGTGCAGTGGTTAGCACTGTTGCCTTACACCTCTGGGTCCAGGGTTCGAGTCTCTGTCTGGGTTACGTGTGAGTTTGCATGTTCTCTCTGTGTTATCGTGGGGTTTCCTCTGGTTTTCCCCCAAAGACATGCAGAGGCTAAATGGAATTATTGAATCGCCCATAGACGTGTGTGAGTGAATGGTGTGTCAGTGTGCCCTGCAATGGACTGTCCCCCCCCATCCTGGGTTGTACCTTCCATGATAGGTTCTGGACCCCCACTTCCCAGAAGGATATGTGGTCTGGAAAATGGAAGGATGGAGGTGACAGAACACAGACAGTGAAAAATAGCAAGGTCCTGTAACAAATTCCAGCACAAATTCATTCTTGTGACAACACAATTCAATCAGAAGACTGAAAACCAGATATTAATCTGGGCTATTGCAATCACATTCATTTGAAATATTAGACAAGAGCAGTAATCATAATCTTTCAGGCAATAACATTTCCATTAGGAGAAGGTGGTGTTATAACTTCAGAGTGATTCCCATTTTTGGAATTCTGTGCAAAGAAATGGAAAGGACCAGAGCAGCAGAGATCAGTAATCCAGTGCTGGCTGTGGTCTACAGCAGGTACTCTGGCTTTGCGACCACACAGGATGCTGCAGGCACCAGGATCATATGAAGCCGGTTATTGTGATATAGGGCCTTGGAATGAGTGAAGGCATTCAGAGGATTAGGGCTATTAAGTGCAACTTCATTTATGCTTGAACAAGAGAATGTGTTTTGCTGAAAGACCCTTGGGACATGAATGGTTCATATCTATAAACTGTTCAATCGGCCACATCAGTCAATATTAAATGTCCCATTGTTTTAACCAACATACACATGCAACAGCTGTTCGCCATTATCATGTCCCAAGCATAGTATGTGTCCAGCCCTGTTCTGACAGTAGAGGTAATTTTCAAACAATGTCACACCAAAGCCAACCTCTGGTGGCCTCAGATCTCCTCTCCATTTATCCATCATCATTCATTCGACTCAGAGATGATGGCGGCCCTCAAGCTCAGGCCTCAAGTCAGTAACTTATGGATTGTCTATTTCAGCCCCTGGAGTTGAATTTTGGTCATTCCTTCAGCTTCTAAGACAAACGTAGTGAAACCCCTTAATAAAGCATATAATCCGACTTGGACTAATTCCCTGGCACTTTATTCCCCAGATTCTGCCTCTGATGCAGCCCTTGCTCATCTAAATGCTTAGCGTTTGTATGCAATGGTGTTTTCTTTTCTTTTTTATTTTATATTTATAATAATCAATTGTCAGTTACTATATGTATTTTGCTTTCATTTGACACTTTCCAGGAAGCATGGGATTAAGTCAATTTTATTTCACTCCGTACACATGACAGTAAAATAGCCTTTTTTTCACAGTTAATTTGCTGTGTTATATTAACAATGACAGGATGTTGCCCTCATCAGTATTTGCCATTATATTATAGCCCTCCTAGTTTTTATTTATCTAGAGTATGATGCAGGTTTTGAACATTAAAGGCATTGGCCAGTGGAATGGAATGGAATACTGATTGTTATTTATTATGTTGCAGGTTGTGTAGATGCCCCTCAAACAGACTTATAAGTCTATATGAATATAACAGGCTCAGTCTGTATTAGAAACACATTTTTCTCTGAGCAGTAATCAGTGTGGAAAGCACAGCTAAATGTAGAGGTTAAGGAGGCCGGATAGTCTTTAAACTGCATTCTTGCTACACGCACGCTTGATTTATGGCATTGTCTAATGGTATCTCTGCTGCATTATGACTTCCCTTCACCTCACTCTCATATGAGTCTTAAAACTCATCGGTTCCTTTCAGCTGTGCTGTTAATCCTCGACACAAAGGAAGGTGTGCCTGCACAGAATTAATTTTTTTTGTTCCCACCACCACCCTGTTGAAACTCTCATGGCTGACAAATGATAAACTGATGAGAAAGCTTAATCCCAGAGAAGTGCCATCCTGCTGCGCTTCTTTACATGTCCAAACGGTTGTATCCTTGTTGGGCGTGCGCCGTGAAATCAGAAGCTGGTTTCTCTGCAGTGCCCCTCTGCCGCCAGCTGAATGCAGCTCACCTGCCAGTGATAGCTGCAGACAGGCCACAAAGATAAGCCGCAACATTTTAAGCAAAGAAGGTGGAACAGTTTTTTTTAAAGTTTTTGAATTTCTGACATAAGACCTGATTTTAGCTTTTTTCTACAGCTGTAAGATGCAGACCAAGGCAGGGACGTCAGAAGCATTTTGAATTGGGGGGGGGGGGCACACACTGGCAACAAACTAATATTTTATGTTAAATGTGGGGGGGGTCTGAACATGTCCCCCACAGATTTAATGGGGGTGATGTCTATGGCTCCTGGTGTTTTGTTAGTGATCGGGCTACATTTTAAAACAATACTAAAAGAAATATTTTGGAGAGATTCAGTTCAAACCACACACCACATCAAGTATATACATGCCTATTGTTTACATTGACGATGGTAATTGTAATAAGTAAATGACATTATATTGATGAGGACCTTGTTGGTGGTATTAGAGGAAAAAAAACATTGGATATACCCTGATAGACATACCCTCTCCATTTTTGAGTGATCTTCTGTAAAAATTCCTATGTTTAGAATGTCAAATACATCTGGAAGGAAGACTTTATCGAAGAAGTTACTGCGGTTTTGCGATAACCTGTAGGTCAGCTGGAAACCCAGGTGTGAGGACTCTCAGCCAGTCAGTCCTCTAATTAGTAATCTAATTCGAGAGTTGCAGCGAAAACCCGCATACACACCGGCCCTTTGCGGATAAGATTGGCCACCCCTGAGTTACAGTATTATTATCGATAGCTATTATGACAAGCCTGCATCCTAAACTTATGATAAGTTGCTGTCTGGCACATATAACTTGACAAGATAAAGGATTTCTGTAACTGCAGTGGGACGGCATGATTAATCAAGATCTTACACTTTTTGTAGGACTCATCCAGTGCTGTTTTTTTTTTTTTTTTAACGCTTGCCATGAAGAGGGTAAAAAAGTTAGACAAGAATAATTAGTCCATGGTGAGTCCTTTCACAACAATGTGAGCGTTGATGACAGAGCTGATGTTTGTAAGCTCTGTGTCAGTGTGCTGGTATCCTGTGTAGCAACAGTGATAGGAAGACCTACCACATACAACACATGCACAGAGAATCTTTCACTGCAAAACCAAAAATGCAGGATTTTTCTATAGCCTATTATCCTGGGAAAGGTATTGCAGGAAGGGTTATCACAACAACTATTTTTTGTCTTTTAGTTTTAAATGCTGATTACAGTTTTACAAAAGCTCATACAGCCTTAAATGACTGAAAAAAAACTGATTTAGCCATAAGGCATAATAATTATAGACAAAGTAATAACAAAGAGAAATCACAGCTTCAGACTATGCATACGCATTTAATAGCTCAACATACTAGTTTCAGTGTTTCTCCTGGTGGTTGCATGTTCTGAGCGTTTTCCCAGTTAAGACGTTTATTAAGTGAACAACTGCTCTGCCGAAGTGCTGATGCGCGGCCTCTGTCTGCATGCTGCGTCTGACAGCTTGTTCTGATCTCAGTGACAGGATCCCACACCCCCAGGGGGGCCTGTAACCAGCAAAACAGCTCCCTCCCAACCCCCAAACCACCCTCTAGCCAGACACAAAGAGAGAAGGACCCTTTAAGTTCAAGATTGAGATCTCAAAGTACATCTCAAGGGTCTCCACAAGGACAGGATTGACGTGGTTTATGTTCAATGTGTTTGTATTATGTTCGCAGCCTGATCTGTCTCTCCCTCTCTCTCTCTCTCTCTCACACACACACACACACACACACACACACACAGGTTTGTAATTATATCTTTGTGCGGACTCTCCATTCACTTCTCAACTTCTCAACTTAACCCCAACCCAGTCCTAAACTTAACCATAAGTAGCCAAACAAAATACAAGACTTTTGGCATTTTTATTTTTTAATGCATTCACAGATCTTTTTTGGGACCTGAAAATGGTCCCCACAACATAAAAATAAGTTTTATTACATTGTGGAGACCTTTCTCTAAATGCAGCTAGTATTGTGATCAAGGTACTTGATGCTCCTCTGTGTACTCAGGGAGACCTTAAAAACATACAAGGCTGTGATTGTCGGAGGAGAGAAGATTAACTGACCTCACATGCAGCATCTTGGTCTCAGCAAGCCCTGCCTTGGGACTAAAAATCAACAAGTTCACCTGTGAACTTCTCAGTAGTTTGCATCACTTACTATTTAATTCTGTAATTCAGCACTTGCCTTTTACAAGCAGGTTCTAGTAGAAGAGAAAAGAGAAGAGTAACCATCTTGGTTATTTTGTTTTATTCCTTGAATAGTATAATTGCACTGAGTACTACAAAGGACACCAAAGTTCCTTTGACAGCAGAATGTGAAACACAAAATATGATGCAAGCAGCCCAGCAGTGAGCAGAGTTGGAATGGACACAGGAGAAAAGCTAAAGTAAAGAAAGTAAACCGAAAGCGGAAAAGACATATTTTTAATCTTAGAAGATCTTTTTAAGCCCGGAACTACTTTCATTTTTTGTACTTTCCTACATGATCTATAATGTAGATTTACTTATTTATTTTAAGAAATGAGCAGAGATTTATGTGGATAAAGGTGGCATTTGAAAAGAAGCCGAAAAACAGCTGAAATATCTTTACAAAGTACACTAGAGCCATATGGCAAGATTGTGAATTTGGGTTGGATCAGTTGTGATAATTAATGTTTTACAGCAGCGTAATTTATCTTAAGGGGTCAGAAAAGAGGTGTCGGCCTGAGAAGTAGAGAGCTGTGCTGTGTTGGAAAGTGAGTGTTTGCTTGTGTGTTTTTGGATGCATGTGAAATCTACGTATCTAGACTGTTATTTCAGCCTGTGAATTAAGTTAAAAACTTTGATTGAATATAATATCCAGCTACCTGTTTCATCCTTTTTTCCTTTTGCCAATGCTGGAGTAGCACTGCAACTGTCCATGATAATGAGGTACTGAAACTGTCACCATCAGGGTTCCACTGTCCCACTATTCCATCTTGGGTTACCAGCAGGAATATGGAGTAGTACCAAGAAACCCAATTTTATATTGACAGCAACCCTTTAAATATTTAAAAGGCATTCAGGAAACAGCCAACTTATACTGTTAGTTTACGTGTGCAGTGAAGCTGGGATGTTCTACCAGCCATCCTGGACATAAGTGACTGAAAGGCAGAGCGACGGCTGGAAGGAAGGACATATACAAAGTAGGTCATTACCATGTGTGAAAAAGAAGAAACTGCTGTGATGTGCACAATTTTGATGGGGGGGGCCCCCCCCCGGGGGGGGGGGGTTTTGGTGGGGTGTGGGTGGGGGGGGTGGTTTTTGTTTTTTTTTTGGTGGGGTGGGGTGGGGGGGGGGGGGGGGGTG
>JABFEA020000021.1:12936546-12949176 GCA_019775915.2 Cyphomyrus plagiostoma | reverse complement strand
TCTCCGTCCAGCTCGCCCTTCTGCCTGTGCCGTCTCCCCATCTCCGGCCTGCTCGCCCTTCTGCCTGTGCCGTCTCTGCGTCCTGCTCGCCCTTCTGCCTGTGCCGTCTCTCCATCTCCGGCCTGCTTGCCCTTCTGCCTGGCCATTAACCCAACCTGCAAAGACTACTGTAATCTGTACTAGCCTCCACTTATTTTTCCTTTAACATTAACATATGAGCAAAACTTCCATCCACTTAGTACTGCATACTGTATCTGAACTGTAGTGCTTATAAAATGAAGATTCAAATAGTGAGTCTCAAATTAAAATAGAATAACAGACTACAGAGCATATTGTACAGAACACATACCTTGAATAAATATTTATTCTTAATTAGTAACAAAGTTAAATGGACTGCATTTATTTAGCACTTTTCTAATCCTGCGAGTACTCAAAACACTTTATAATACATGTCTCACATTCATCCATCCACACACACTGGTGGCTTGCCGGGAGCAATTTGTGGTTCAGTGTCTTGCTCAAGGACACTTTGACGAGGTTAGGAGAAACTAGAACTCAAGCCTGCAACCCTCCAGTTGCCTAGGATAGCACTACCTCCTGCGCCACCATCCCCCTTAACTTAAAGTTAAAGGTATTGCAGCATTGTGTACTGTGGTCTAGGCCCTAGACTCTTCTGTGATTCTAGTCTCAGATGCAGATTATCTACTTTGAACTGCTTCAATGAGTCAGTTGTGCTACAGGAAATTCTAAAAGCCCTAAACATCGTATTTAATAAAACAATCAGACCAGCAACTGCAATGAGATAGATATTCTGTCATTTTGCAGAAAACAGATTACATGCATATTTGCTTTGCATATGCATGCTATTAAATAGCTAGTTTTCAGTTTAGGACTAATTAGAGAACACCTCTGAACAACTGCATACCTTTTATTGATTAGTAACGTCACTTGTTCAGCCCCAGTAAAAGTGAGTTAGTTAGCTGTTCTCTAGAGTACTCCCATTAATGCAGTTGGTCATTTAATGCATTATACCTTCCTGCTCCATCTCTCATACTCCAGTCCCCCAGGAGCAGGAGCCAAATGCATAATTTAAAGAGTCCTTAATCTGCGCTGGCATTCACATTCGGTCACCAGCAGACTACACTTTATGATGTCAGCTTTCTTCTACAAAGGTCAATAGCAGTTTTTTTTTTTGCTTTGCTTTCCCGCATACGGCACATACAGATCCCCTCCCTTACATATTATACCATTAATGGGATGAACGTCTAACATTGTAACACTACCATGACCTTCATAAGGAGTTTCCAGGGTCTTTCCTTATGTGTCTTGTCCATTGTATGCTGCTGAAGCATTGGCATCTGTTGTCAGCACTATTATTACAAGACATATTTTTTTACCTCATTTCTGTTCAGTGATATGTACATTCTATTGCTATATTTTCAACAATATGTGCATACTATTGTTATATATACCTGATGGGAAGTACATATTCCGGCCTTCTCTTTTAAATGGCGTCAGATTACACTGAAAACTCACACGATGCTATTGAAATATTGTGAATCTGAGATGTTTATCAAATGCTTTGATTACCTTTAAAACCACTTGCAAAAAATAACGTCAAGAACTTCTGCATTACAAACATTAATATTGCTAAATGATACTACTGCTCTGCAATATGTACTATGCATTTCAATAACTGGTTTGCGCAGGCTCTCTAACCTCAAAGACTGTGGATTATTTGTTTTCTTCAGTGAAACGTACCCCAATTTACACAGTAATGCGACAACAAATTAATGTTTACCTTGATTTCCTTATGAATTAAAGGTGTACACCTGAAAGTGATCACTAAAATGTTAGATACATTTGTTGTTTACACTGTTATATTTATCTTGTGTGTGGCCCCCTTTGGCCTCACCATTTTATCAGTATTATATTTTATTTGATTGGTGTAAGGGACCGATTTAGTCAAAATCTCTTTGCTTTAGCCATTGGCCTTTCCCAGGTTACATTTGTGAAGTCATCGTGTAGCAGATAGCGCTGAATACTGTTAGCTTTATACTCCATTCCAGTTGCTGCTCATGAATCTGTAGCATTCAGCCCTCTGGGAGCATTGTGGTAGCTACAAGGAAGGACGTTGGATGACACACAAACTCCATCACTGAGCAAATAAAAAAGACATCGCCTCATAACAAGCCTGTGATAAAGGGTTCATGGGCATGCTGAAAATTAAGACGCTTAACAAGGTCTGGGCTCCAAAGTGACAACCATTTCCTTTGGTATTTATCATCCCAATGTGGCACTAGCTATTACACGGGGAACATGCTGTCCCACAAAAGGCAGAAATTTATCGTTCCTCCATTATTAAGGGACTGCAGTGAAAGCATGTGTTGGCGGTTTTTCGGGGTGTTATGGTCGCCTCCTAGATTGTGCTGTTTGACAGGTGCGCGCCCCCCCCCCTTGCTCTGATGTTCTCTCAGATTGCTGTAATATCATTAGTGCCATTCCTCCTAATGTGTTCACTCCACTCCATGGCCATGGACAGACATATATCGTAAAAAGAGGTGGACAGGACTGAGTACCTGAGATTACTGCATGGGGCAAGATGGCTGTAAGGCAAACGGTCCCTATGTATCCACAAAAGCAGGTGCTGGGTAAAGCATGTGGTTCCTCTCGTGTATATACTGTACATATGTCTGTTTAGTTTTAAGAACAACTCTACCACGTTTAAAGTTGACTTTGAACAGCATCTTTCCTCTAATCATCCCATGCGCTATTCCTCTAATGTTACATATCATTTGCATGTTTGATTAAATCTTTTCTATGTAAAATCATAAGACAAAACTAGGATATACATTATACAAAATGATTTTATGCATGTGCATATGTATACATGAACATATACAGTATCTTTTGTGCCATTTTTCATGACGTACGAGTGAAGTGAAGTGTACCACCAGCTCGGCAACTGAATCTTCTATCTTTCTTAGCAGGAGACAATAGGTTAACTGCCTTGACATTTTACCCCTCAGCTGTCAGCATTTGCTGTCAGGTTGATGTCTTGTCAAAAACATGTTTGTGACCTACAGCAACTTGATATGCTCATATTAGCATCAGCCAGAATTTACACCTCCTGCCCTGTCAAGGCCTTAAGGGCTAATGATAGTTGTCTCCACCCAGTCTTGTTTGTGACAGCTGCATATATGTTGTTCTAGATGACAATTAATACCACCATGATTTTGACAAGAATATTTTTTTATCATTATCTACTGGGACCAAATAGACAGGTTATTATTTATTGTTTAGTCATTTATGTGTTCAATCTGATGTTATCATTTTAGTATAAAAATATAGCACATTTTTAGGATTACAGAAAAATTTATTTGGATATCATTCATTTTTAATCACTATAGGCTAAGCAATTAAAGACCCTATGAACTGTCCGTGACGAAGAATTGGAAGTAGAAATGTTCAGTTCAGATGAGCAATTTCAGATTGTTTAAAGAAGATGCAATTGCTTCGAAGAAAGCGAAATAAAAGTACTTGTTGCATAATATTTCGATTGAAATAACAGACCAGATTTTCCTAAAATGGAACAATTTTCTAAAGTGAAATTTTCTTTTTTTGTGTGTGGAGATTGCATGTTTCCTCAAGGTACTCATATTTCCTCTAAAGACATATAGTTAAACAAATGGATCTAGCCCTGCCTTGTGTGCTGTGTTGGACAGTTATCCCATATAGATTGTAGCCCTGCCTTGTGTTGGACTGGCATCCCATCCAGGGTGGAGCCCTGCCTTGTGCCCATTGCTGTGTTCCATTTACACATTTATCTCAGTTGACCGTCTTTTCCACCTACTGACCAATTCAAAAATACAGTGACAGTAGCATCTATAATCCTGGGCAAGATATTCTTATACTGCAGTGTTACTGGTTACATAGGGTATAAAGAGGAAAGTCTGTCTCCCAGTCGCACAATTACCCACTGCAAGACCTACTCATGGATAAATCAAATGGAAAAGCGAAAGATAAAGGGTTTCTAGATAAAGATCCAGTGAAGGGACAAAATTCTGAGAATATGGTGAGAGAAATTTAACCAATTGAGGAAGTCAATGTTTTTCCTAACCTCAGTGTGAGTTATGGGCTGAGGCAGGGTGTATATTTTTGTTAGGATGCCAAAGGGAGTTGAAAAGAGCAAATATTGCTGAAAGACCGGCGTTAGCATTCAAACAAAGACAAATGCTGGAAATGAAATAACTTCCCTGCCTCAGGAAAACAGAGGCTCCTCACAGAATAATAGCAGATGGAAAGAGGGACCACATTAGTCCACACACATAGAAGCCATTGCAGCTAGTTTTTTGTTAAAACACATGCACTGATAAATGCACAGACTCCCCTCTCATATACCCTAAAAATCCAATGGTGAGTAAGTGAATAAATAAATTCTGAATAAATTAATTGTGAGTAACTAATTTTTGGCATATATTCTGTAACTAAAAAAGAATTACCAGGTCGAATTAGATATATACCATTATTAATGACAGTTTATCAGGATCATTGATATATTTTTCAGTCAGTGGGTATAACAAAATTCAGTGGGTGGGACTTTAGTCTCACAACAGCCTGAATTCCTTTATCCGTGAACTCAGCTGGAAACATGTCTTAGAGATTCTGGTCCATGGTGACATGAGTGCATCATGTAATTGCTGCAAATTGACTGAACATTCACGCTGCTAATATCTCTCATTTTCTTTTGAATTCAGACCTAGTTTCAGGAAGGCTACATAAATTTACCACGCTTAGGATTGCCGTGTGACAGGGGACATTAAAAAGGTCTGTACATTGTCAAAAATAGTTATATAGGCTGTGGCATTTACACAATGTGGTGGAACACTCTGCCAATGCAGTGTTCATGGATTCTTGCTGTTTACACCAAATTTGACCTTGCAGTCTGCAAGTTGCAGCAGAAATCAAGATTTGTTAGACCAGGCAAAGTTTCAGTGAGTCTGTGCGTCTTATAACATCGGTTTGCAATTTCTAGCTGACAAGAGTGGAACCCAATGTGGTCTGCAGTTGTAGACCATTAGCTTCAAGATTTGACATTTTGTGTGTTCAGAGATGTTTGTCTACTCATCACTGTTGTGAAGGGCAATTATTTAAGTTACAATAGCCTCCATGTCATCTCAAACCAGTCTGGCCATTCTCCTCTGATCTCATCTGAGCATTTCTGGATACGCAACTGCCAGTTGCAGGATATTTTTGGATTTCCGTACCATTCTGTATAAACTCTACATCAATGCATCCATCCATCCATCCATGCAGTCATTGATTCCAGAGCCACTAATGCCATGTCACATGGTATTGAGGACCTCAGGTAGCACACAGCACAAAGCAGGGGGCACCTTGAATGGAAAAGCAGTCCAAATACATTGTTATGCTAAACTGAAGGATACAGAAAAATGATGTGTGATCAACACAAGAAATATGAGTTGTATGTGCAAACTCTCTAGGGAGCATGTGAGGCTTGACGGGTTAGGAGGCTGTGCCCCTCATCGGAGGGCATCCCATGATCAAATCCCATGGACGCCTGGGCAATTTTACTACTGTATCAGTAGCAAGACCCTGAATCCCACTTACCCCAGGCACTAAGTGAGCCTGCTTTTGCAATTTTCCCTCACTTTGGATAAAATCATCTAAAAATGGCACAAGTCATTTAAACTGAGTACATTTCTATTGCCAATGTTTTGTTTTCTTTATGAGCAAGGCAGCACCTAGTTGCTAAATAAATCTCTATTTACGTAACATTAAACAATACAATGATAAAGCAATTTTATCCAATAAAAAATATCATTATTTATCATATATGTGGGGGTAGCACTGTTGCCTCATTCTTCTGGGACCAGGGTTCAAGTCTCTACCAGGGTTCCATGTGTGTGGAGTTTGTGTGTTCTCCCCATGTGATCGTGGGGTTTCCTCCATGTACTCCAGTTTCCCCCTACAGTCCAAAAAACATGCTGAGGTTAATTGGAGATAACAAATTGTGTGTGTGTCCTTGCAATGGGTTAGTGCCCAATCCTGGGCTATTCCCTGCTTTGTACCCATTGCTTCCTGGATAGACTCTGGACCCCTAAAATCCTGAGTCAGACAAGCAGGTACAGAAAAGGTATTAATGGCCTTAATACGTTTCATATATATGTATATAGTCATTATTAAAACATAGCTAACCTATAAATATATAGATTTAATTTTTAAATATGTCGATTTAAATTTGGTACCAATTGTAAACATACTACCACTAGGGGAAAAATACCATTTGTATTTTACACACTGGAATACAAGCATACCTTAAGTAGGAACACAATGGAACAAGGTAAACTACTGAGGAAAATGACAAATATATAGCCTTGCTTTAAATGTCTTGTTTTTTTAACTTCTGTGCTTAGGGTACTATATTGTCAGGACTTTATAAAAAATGCAGAAGTAGCGGTTTTAGCAATCGGCTCACCCATCAATCTTTTTAATGAGCCTTGTTTATAACCTTCTGCCTTACTTCTTATCACATTCTCAATTTACATCCTCTGGCTTGTTCAATTAAGAAAAAAAGAAAAGAAAGTAAAGAGACATAAATGCAACCAACCAAAACACATTTATTGTAAGTGTTAATTTCTTTAGGCTAAAGGGCGGTTAGACAGCATCTTGGGCATACACCCAGAGACATGATGAACAGGGATTTTATAACCGTTCTTATAAAACTTATAAAAATACCTTCTCCATTTCATTTTACTTCAATATCTCTCTTTCACTTTGATTCCCATTTCGGGTATGTTTTAGTTGTTTACTAGGAATTTCAGGAATTGAAATTTGTTACAATTCTGTTTGTCATAAAAAGCCTACTTTTTGAAAAATAATATCAGCTTAATTGATCTCAAAGTCTTTCATATTTGCTTTGAGTAAATTGAGGAAGTAATGATTTTTTACAAAGGTAATTTTCATATATGTGATATAAATGCAGAGCTGTCTGAGGTTGTATGTTCACAAATACATGTATGTAGTCTGAAAAACAAAACCTGTTTTATTTGAATCTGTTAATATGCCGCTTTTTGCTGGAGATCTTTGAAAAATGAATTCTAAAACACCTATAAATATAAAGGTTTAGTGATTTATTTTAATGATTTGAAGAACAATGTTATGTAGTACTTTCATAATTGTTTTATTTAATCAATAGCTGTTTACAAGGAAAAAAAAAACGTGTTATTTCTTATTTGTTCCATAGCGGTGTGAATTTGACTTGTATTCCTACAGTGAAGATTTTGAGGATTTTAATTAAAAAAACACTGGACATTAAGAGAAAATATTAAGATAGAATCCATTTTTCTTAACCTGCAAGAACTTGAGTGCCAAATGTTTTTGTCGTGTCATGCATAATTTTTAAAAGGTTTTTTCTATCTAGCCAATGAATCCTCGGATAATGCAAGCGGAATTATCAGTGCTGTAAAGTTAATTATCATATGTTTGTGAATACAATATGATGATATATTTGTCTATAAGTAAGATTATTAAAATGTCCTAGGAAATGAAGTAACAAGCAACATGACAATGATTTTAATTAATATTTCTCATTGATATGATCATTACATAAACGATGATGATGTCACGCATTCACATTTCAAGCAATGTCCATGATATAAAGTTATCTATATTATAAAGCAAATCAATGTTTTAGGAACTTGAGAGCTCTGAGATCTTTTATATTTTTCTGGGGTGGGGAGGGAGGTGCATGTTTATGCTTCTGTTATTTTTGAACCATGGAGTAAAATTATATACATATTTAGGACAAAGAAGGTGAGGTCTGACTGGCAAAGGTTATCATTTCCAGTTACCCAGTTTTCCTCTTTCCAAGACCCAATTGTCTTGCAATCCTCTGCAGTGGGATTCCATGGTGAGAAAGTGTATCAGTTTCAGAATGTCCCTCCAATGCTTTGACCCTTTGTTACTTTTCTCATAAGAAAATCTTTTTGATGCACACAGACTTAAACAAGAGAATGGTTTATTCTGTCAGCCTAGAGACCTATTTAACTGCGATAAATGAACTGTTCAACAAGCCATAACTCATAACATGTCACATTTTCCATAATAAAGCTTTAATCTAATAAATTTTCTGTTTTAACCTGTTTAAAACCCCAAACCTCAGAAATCCCCTCTCCCAAGTGTATTGCATTCCATACTAATCAGAAATTATTTCAGATTTGTGAGGTGGTGTTTGTTGAACAGCATTTGTTCCATGCTTTTGTGCAATGAAAAATATACTAAACCCAGTCAAATTTTGTCTTGCTTAGATAGCAGAAGTTCTTATACATGTTTGACACATGGGTTTTTGTACATAAAATATAAATGTAAAAATAAAGACGTGTAAAGTTCTTTTGTTCAGTAATAGCCTCCCAAAGCTATCAATACCTGCTACCAGGAAGTGGTCCAATTCTGCAAAACCTCAGTACTAAAAACCGGTAATACATCAGGTACAAACAAATATCCATCCATCCATCCATCTTCCAAACTTATATCCAATACATAAATAAATATTCTTGAGCAGTATGAAAGATGGACGAATGGAAAACATCCTAATAAAGTAAAATCCAAAGTATGCTGTGCCTATGCACAATTCCATATAAATTAATTTTTATGCACACTTTGCCCAAAGTTCCTAATTAGGTGTTATTATTAATACAAGAACCACCGCTGAGTCTCAGCTCTGCGTTCATCCTGCACAGCAATAAGAGGTTTATATATCGTGAAGGGGACGGTTCTGACACTTAAGTGCAGTATGGTTTAGCTGTTTAAATTGATTGAAGCTTTAACTAGGTTATGTTATTTATATTAGAAATGTGTAGTTACATCGCTGTAAGAAAAGAGAAGGTGCCTCTCTAGAGGTTTGCCACATGACTGCAATTATAGGTGATGATTCAGTTTTTGTGCCCTTGCTACACTTGAGAACTACATGTGGGGTTTTATTCTCTTTATGCTTTTTGTAACCTGTACCTGAGTCTTGATGGCAGGTGAGATCCATAACAAACTGTCAAGTTTTAATTTTTCAAACCACATTGTTGACTTCAGATCACATTGGTATGTGCAATCCTAAATTCTGAAATGACAAGAAGGTGAAGATGAATGCCATCTTACAGGAAAAACACAATGAGTTTTTGTGAATTTTGCTATATTTTCTTATGCATTTTTCAATCAAAACACTGAAAGTTTTTTGAAATCCTAAACCATAGATTTTATTGTGGGTCAAGAGAAAAATCAAGGGTGCACAATCTAGCCAAATTTCAGAGCTCTGTACCTATTTATAAAGCTGTATGTATCGGTATTTAATGATTTAATACTATGCAGTCTATGCTTTTATTTTCTCTTTTTAAGTTATGCTGTAACAATATACCTTACAGAGAAGAGTGATAAAGCCTTCCATTATATCTACTTTGGTCATGTGAAAAAGTGATGCACAGTTGAAGGTAAGTGTGTGTGTGTGTGTGTGTGTGTGCGTGTGTGTGTGTGTGTGTGTGTGTGTGTATAAAACAAGAGAGATGCCATTTTACAGGAATATGTTTACAAGACAAGCCCCACTTTACTTGCTGGAATACATTAGTGGTATATTTATAGTTTGCACATTTGCTTTTCTCTTTCACAAGTGCTCAGCTGACAACAGTGATTAACGGCCAACTCTGAAGTCACATAATTTCATTACCTTAATAGTCAGCAGTTAACTATAACAAGTAGCCCTTTAGTACGTGGCAAGCCTTCTTTCCTACTTGTGAAAAGCTCTTCCTCTTCTGTTTTAAACACTTCTGGTCCAAGACCACTGGCTCAGCATAGAGATTTTATTCAGATCAGAATTTTTTTTTTCAATTTCAACTTTTGTCCTATCTTATTCCTGATTACTTAATATGCTCTAGAATTTGTTTTCTCATTGCACTGTGACCATAACAATAATGAGAAGAATTTTTTCCATTGTTCTCAGTTGCAATTATGATTATTTTATTTTGCATCAAACTGACGGTTATCTTTGTTGTGGGATCATGCACTCTTTCCTGGAGGATAACATTTAATGAAAACATGCTTACTTAATATTGTCATTCTTCAAAATTACCTACAGATTAATGTTAGATCCTGAATGTACTGGAGATATATAGAGAGATCTCAATGGACTGCAATATAATCAGGAGATTCGCTTATTATGACACATTGTGATTTTGTTATAGACAATGGAAGTGAAATACAATTCTGTTTGCAACTATGTAGAGACACAGTGATTTATTGTCTTATAAATGTTAAATAAATTTTTTTAAATGTCACATAAACATTTTTGTGCACATTTTGCAAATAAATAAACTGTTTATGGTGCTTAGTAAAATCTTATATTGTTATTTCATAACCACTCATACCCCATAAAGACCCCACGAGTACTCAGAAGTGTGTATGCACTTTGGTATAAAACATAATTTATGAGGACAAAACATGAATGTTCAGGGGACAAACACAAATAGGTCTTCATGATTCTTTGAGAATTGCAGTTTTACCCACCTCAAGTCTTTAAAAGCATTATTGCGATATATTTAAAAGTTCTTTTTACACTTATCTGCAGTTGTTTAGTTTTAAGACATGTTTACTAAGCAGGAAGATGCCAGAATCAAATCTCGGAGTTGGATTCTGGGAGCTGTGTGACCAAGCCGTCTGTCATAACCTATAATTTTATCCACGTTTTGAAAATGAATGACACATAGAGCTCTAGTATGACAATGCTTGGTTAAGATGGAGAAGGGTAATTACCATAATGAGCATCATTTATCTGAGAGAGGCTAAAGATCATAAAAAAAAGAAATGAGCATTACTGTTTTGTGAATCCTCTCATTTAGTTTTTCATACTGATCAATAGTAAGT
Source organism: Cyphomyrus plagiostoma (assembly GCA_019775915.2). Taxonomy (NCBI): domain Eukaryota; kingdom Metazoa; phylum Chordata; class Actinopteri; order Osteoglossiformes; family Mormyridae; genus Cyphomyrus; species Cyphomyrus plagiostoma. Next base: position 12,938,250 of record JABFEA020000021.1, on the reverse strand, counting down.
AACAGAAACTAAGCAGACTTAGTAAGCAAGTGTGTGTTGCAGGTGGCATGTGGCGGAGAGTAAAGTGTAGCACACTGAGAGAAGACACACCTCCTATCTCTCCCCTTGCCCCCCCATGTGTACCACTGCACATTCATCCTCAAAGACTCTTTGTCTTCTCTGTCCTTGACATATTGTAGCTCATGAGCAATTCTCTTATTATTTTCACTCGGTGTCTTGCTTAGCACTGGTGCATAATTGACAGGTCTGATGATAGCTTCAGCGAAGGAGACTATAGATCATAAATAAATTGTGCAAAAAACAAAGGAAATGCATATTCATTTAAAATGTGTTTATCAAGCACGACAGGAAAAAAAATAAAATGGTACTAGAGTTTTTCGTTTCTGTTTTATAAAAACATATTTAAAAATGGATCGCAGAATACACAACATATTGTCTCAGTTAAATATGTTTTTGCCTTGCAAGTGCAGGAATAAATGGTATTACTGTCACAACCAAGACTCAGTCTACTTGGTTAAACCACATTTATTGACTTTCGCAACAGACTGCAGAACAGAGTATCCTAAAACAGCCAGTCTATGCTCAATGCCCAGTGGTCCTGGCGACCGTCAGACAGAATATCACAGAAAACAGGTTATCAGCCGGACTTCGGGATACACAGCTGGTTCTAAGTTGACCCATAGAATGACAAAGCCAGTGACAAGATAAGAACAACCTTGAAATCTAGAAGGAAAACGCAGATGGATTAAACCCAGCCCCACAAACCCAGAAACACAGGTTGTATTTATAATGGATCATTTGTTAATTCATGCTCTTCATTAGTAAATTTATCCTGTTATCGATATTGGAAATGAGACAGTGAAACAAGATGACAGTAAGGATGTGAATGCGTGTCATTTATTTAAAATTAGTGATGATATTGATGATGGTGCCACTAATAATTTTAACTTACAGTTTACATTTAAACTTCTTTCTCAAAATCAAAATATGAATTGATTTAGACTGCGGGGAACAGAAGCTCTTCAGCTCCTCTTTTCATGTATCGCACAACTGGGAACGTTAATTTATGGATGAATACATTTCTTTTGAATAAAAAAAAAACAGTAACTGTTTTATTCCCTTCCAATGTACTGCTAGCTTAACCACATCTGGAACTAATGATATACTCTGGTCCCACATGTTAAATTTAACAGCATTATCAACACCACGTTATGATTTACAGTCTAAGGTGTAATAGTTGTAATAGATTACTAAAACATATTTGGGATCAGCATAGATGAAGCAATCTCCTGTTTTGCATGAGCTTTCACCTCTGCCAAAGCCTTTCTAACCTTTCAGTACCTTCAGGCTGATTCAGAAGGCTGTTGCAATCTTGATTTCAATTTGACAGCTTCCTTCACCTCTTATAGGAAGAGTGGTGGGTCTGAGGCTTGGGATCTGTGCCTGCAATTGGTAGATTTGAATCCCATAAATGCGAGGAGTGATTCTTCTCTGTTGGGCCCTTGAGCAAGGCCCGTAACCTGCAGTTGTTTCATCCTGGGTGTAATGTTCACCTTCATACAGCCCTGCAAGCAGGTCCTCCAACTTACAGGGACAAGTTGGAGTTTGGTGGTAGGATTGACACTCCAAGGGGCGGCATGGTGGTGCAGTGGTTAGCACTGTTGCCTCACACCTCTGGGACCCGGGTTCTGGTCTCATGTGTGT
>JABFEA020000021.1:12912093-12936446 GCA_019775915.2 Cyphomyrus plagiostoma | reverse complement strand
AAAAACATGCTGAGGCTGATTGGGGTTGCTAAATTGCCCGTAGGTGTGCATGTGTGCGTGACTGGTGTGTGAGTGTGTCCTGCGATGGGCTGGTCCCCCATCCAGGGTTGTTCCCTGCCTCGTGCCTGTTGCTTCCGGGTTAGGCTCCGGACTCCCCGCGACCCAGTAGGATAAGCGGTTTGGAAAATGGATGGATGGATGGATGGATTGACACTCCAGCCACCAGAAAAACCTCACACTGGTCCATACCAACTAGTGTGGTGCTGAGGCATCACCTGCCACATGGCTGCACTCAGGTTCTCATACCCGTAATGGTTTGTCGTGTAGTGGGTGCAGCAACATGCTGTACCAGCAAGTGCTCCTTACCCCTCTCTTCACCCCTGCTGTCTACAAAGGGGTCCTGGGTTTACTGCTTTCTGCTATGTGCATACAAACAACAGTCAAGAGTTTTCCCCAATGCATCTAGGCGAACGGCACAGGGATTTAAACCCACTCCCATCATAGGGGACTCCAGAGTCGGCTTTGAATGAATTCTGCAATAGGCTGGAAGCTATGCACAGGCATGGCCAACTGCAGCTAATTATCTACCTCGCGCAGACTACTTCATGCAGCTCATCCTTCCTCACCAGAGAAGATCTGACTCTGTTTTTTGCATTCATGCTCTTAAGCTCAGATGGCACTACACTTGACCCCACCCTTCGTGCTCCAGGTGGTGGGCCTGCTAGTTGGCTCCAGGTAGCCATTCTGGGCTAAGCCTGACCCTACCACGAGCTGCTGACCAGCTAACACCAACCCCAGGTCTGGCTCTAGGGGTGGGTTCCTGTATCCCTGCTGCTGAGGAATATTCTGGTTGTTATCAGTATCGGTTCATATAGGTTTTTGTTGGATCATAGTTTGTCTCTCCCTGCAGATCTGATCAGAGGCTGAAGGAGGAACTATCAAGGAGTCAAACTCCAGATGATGGCTATGTTGGCCATTGAAGTATAGAGCCCTTGCCATGGCGGTTATGAAGCACTGTTAGGGATGCGATAATTGTGCTCTCCATGCCTGATCCAGATTTTTAGTTAATAATGAACAGACTAAACATTTTTTAAACACATCTTTAATGAACTTTAATGAGCCTTCTACAAAAACCTTTTAGAAATTGAAATGACTCTGTAAGTGTCAAATTAAATTGGTTATTTTGGGGGTAGGCCTAGTTCTTCCGTAGACAACTTTCTGTTCACATGTCTTAAATTTGCAGTGTTTAACATCTTTGTACCACACTGTAAAAAATCTTGAAGCAGACATGTTTCCTATAAGTGTTTTACCTTACGTACCACACAGCATTATTGGGAGAAGGGAAGGTGACACAACTGTGGGTGGAAACTGATTTGGGAGTAGGGGTGGGTAATATGGCCAAAATATCATATCACAATACTTTTGGTTATAATCACGATCCAGAGTATAAATCCACATTGTGATTCAAAAATGATATAAAGTGTTTGTTTTTACATTAAGTTCTCTGACTGGTTAAAAACAATTAAGCTTTTAGTTCAAGATCTAGCCACTAAATTGAAATCAAACTTATAATTGACAAAAGAAGTGAGATGGATAGTGCTGAGACGTTGTGCAGGCAGAAACTGCTTCGTTTCACATCGGTCTGCTTTTGTTGTAGCACTGTTACAGCCTCTGAACACACGGCTGTCGGATGATTCGTGCTTGCTGGTTTGTTCAGTGGTTATAATAGAGGTGAGCCGCACCTACAAATATACTCATGTATAGCATGTATGCTTGTAATGTGCTATTTGATTTGCTTGCTGTACATTGCCATGAACATTTGCTAAATGAAAGTAAGTCATGTAGTGCTGTATCAAGAGTCTTACAGTACCCCTGAAATGTACACTGTGCATAAAATTGCAAGTGGGTACGACAAAAATTTGCCATATTGTTTCTCATGAACTTGAGACAAAAGTAACGTTAGTTGGTAAGCCACCGATGGTATAGCCATATTTCGACTGGTCACCGCCAATTGGGGCGAAAATTGGCCATTTCTGGTCACGAGCCGATAGATCAGTGTATCTGTCAGAGGGGTTTGTTCAACTAAATATTAATTATAGTACTGTATATGGATCATAGGAGTTAAATAATAATAATGGGCAAAATTTCTCAATGCACAAAACTTCATAATAAACAATAATTAAATATCAAGTGTCATTTGGTCTTTCGTTACAACAAAAATTAAATCTAGTCTCAGTAAAATGCAAGTGGTACGTGCAGTTATTTAAGGGAAGAGTCCTGCCTTGTCGATCATCTCCCCATTTGCCCAGCAGGTGTCACTGGCCATTCGTTCCTCCTCATTGTCCTTGTAGGTTTAGCACCCTTTAGTGTTCCCAGTGTGTTCCCTTAGTCCTCAGGACATCGTGTGGCTGAATGGGCTGAGCTGGCAGCTGTAATCAGTCCATCTCTCCTGACATATATTATTTTAGTTATCAGTTTCCTAGGGTACAGATGAGCTCCTGTTTATTTCTGTATTGGTTTGGGTGTTTATGCCTTGGTTCTTACTTCTCACCACTGGTACCTGGTTTTGTTGTTGTCTTGTTTCACTTTTGTTCCTAGTATCTCATAGTATTCATTCCCTAGTGTTTGTTTCATTGCACCCGCAACTGTTTTTCGTCTAACTCTTGTTATCGGTTCATATAGATTTTTAGCATTAGGGTCCATCGTGGACAATATAAAAAATTATTATATAAGTTCACAATTATTAGTTCTGTGATCTTCACATTTTTATCTCTTTGTGGGGCATACGTAAATGCTCCATGGATTTTTTATTTTTTTTTAAACAAAAAAGCTACTGTACAAACCACATCTAAAAAGGCTGCAGATATATTTATTTGATACCTAAGGGTAACACTTTCATTCTAGGATAACATCAACTATTTGCCATAAAGATATTGTGAGACATGTCCACAATTGTTGGCATTTAAGATACTTTAAGATATGAACAGAGTTGATAAAGAAATAGCTTTTCGCTTCCTGTATTCTCAGCTCTGCTGTTTTGTCCTCTCAAGCCAGAGACAAATCCCTTTTCCCAGCCCACTGCTTTTATTAAATTCTCCTCAATAAAAAAAAGCTCAGACAGGATTTATTAGGTACTCAGCACCGACGTTTAGTATTTCCCAAGTTATTAAGTGAAAATCAATAGAAAGCAAAGAAAATGGAAGTCATACAAGTGTTGTCGCCCTGATATTATGTCGGCTGTCTGGGCAGATTCATGACAAGCCCTAGTGCCAGTGAGGTGGACTTTCTGCTTACATTGCAAGACCCAAAATGGGGGTTATTCATTAGAGTAAGCCAGCAGTCAGATATGTTTCTAAGCCTTTTTCCCATTTATCTTTAAAAGGCCCATTTTGAGTGAGAAAGGATGCTGATATTCTTTGATAGAGATGTCAGCTTTTATGTACCTATGGCTGGATTTATTATGATATTGTTCTAAGGACCTTTTCTAACTCAGTGGAATAGGCCTTAATCTGTAATGTAAACTGATTTTGAAGCAGGGCAAATTCCACCTTGCAGCCTTTTATTATAGGTAATTTATAGATATTTAACAGGGCATGTTTAGACTACTGCTATGAAGATAATCTGAATATATAAAATCGTGTTTAAACAATTTTTTTAACAAAATTGGTCCCCGCCCCATCTGGATTATTGTATTTTTGTAAGATCTTTCATTGTTCATATGACATTCATTCATATTGGTGTGTGATACAACACATGTATTGTATCATTCCATGTTCTACAATGGTCACAGACTACACTGTGAATGCACGGCAGCCTTGATTCCCTTTATGACAGCTAGGCAGCCTCATTGGTGTTCAGGCTAAAGGACATTTACCCTAAGAAGTTGGCATCTAAATCTGCATGTGTAACCCTGACCCTTTCTTACAAAATGACAGAAAATTCAAGTTATTATATGGCACTGTCTGATTTGGTGTGGCACAGATTAATCAAACACTTAACACTGGAGTCACAATGGATGGATCATTGATTCTCGTGCCTCTGGTTGTCGCACACTCCTATGTGCTGGAGAACGTGAACTTCATCGATGTAGGGAACTAATCAATAACAATTCTGTATGTTAAGCCCACTGAGGTGATTTTAGAGAATCTTTTATTTTGCATTATTTGGGACATTTTACATGTACATACATTTATACATAATACACTTGTTGCATTTATGTTACATTTTTGCATCATTTTATGTTAAGTAACTGTAAATGTACTGGTTCATTCAGAAATTTATAGCTCAACTGCATGTTTTAAACATAACTATTATGTACAGAATATATGACCCATAGCTGAAATTATATGGGTATATACCTAAATTAATTATGCATAACAAAACAATTTGCATTAGATTCTTTTCATCATTAATCCAAAACTGAAATTTGTGAGAAATTCAATATGGTGGTTCAAAGGCTACCACCTTCAACCAAAGACCAGCAGGTGTTGGGGGTTTAGACCTCACCCTTTCCCTCAGTGGTGGCAGTTCCATGGTCTTCCCAAGTCATGTAGGGTTTCTCTAATTCTGTCCGGGGTATACCCCTGACTTGTGCTGTTTGCTGCCTCTATAGTGACCCTTTATCAGGAAAGTGCTTGGAAAATGCATGGAAAAATGTATGTACAATTATTTAATTATTTCCTAAACTGCCATAATAGTGCTTATTCCTTTATACCTTCAGAAATAGTCCCCTACAATGTAACCTATTTTTACATTGTGGGGACCTTTCTTCAGGGCCCCACAAAGATCTGTAAATGCAATTAAAAAATAAAAATAGGTTTTTATTACATTGAAAAGTCTCATATTTTGTTTGGTCACTCATGGGTAAGGTTAGGACTGGGTAGGAGGTAAATGTTGGGATTAGAGTTTTCCCCATAGAAAAGAATGGAGAGTCCTCACTAAGATATAATTACAAACCTGTGTGTGTTTTGAGAATTGTTGTAAACGTACCATTTAAACTCTGCGTTTGATTGTAATGCATGTTGGCCCTTTCGTTTTGCTGAGTTTTTTGTGTCCTGTCCTTTGATCCCATGGGTGAGTTCTCGCAAAATTTGGCCATCTGCCCCAAAGGCCTTGTGAGATTTTTAAATCCAATTGCTGGATTTGAGTGGATGCAAGTCTCAAGGATACACCTGAGTGTTCAAGGGCAGGTCCAAGTGTAATCGGCACTTAGATCATATATTAATCTTATTTGCTATCTATTAGACTGGGTTCCTCCCTTCCTCTTTGGCCACCTAAAGCCAGGATTACTGCGATAGTTTAAGATAATGGATTCTTATGGAAGGAAGGTCAAGGAGGCCTTGTGTTTCAGAAGCTACAGATAATATGATTAATCTAAAAGCCTCTTTCAGAGGGGGTCACACCTTCATGAGCCTAATTGGTGAAGAGGGATAAGGGGAAATCAATCTGAGACTTTTTTGCAAATTCATTGGACAAAATGCACTTAATTCAACCTGAGTGTTTCATTAATTAGCACTTTATTGCATAACACAAGTGTTAGCGATGACAAATATCTCTGCATGTTCAGTAAATCCACTTATTTTGCAATAAAGAAATAGCCATGGCAGGACGTGACTTCTTATGAAACTGTGTGCTGCGGTTTTTTGGTAGTGAGTTAGCGGCAATGGAGCACTGGACGTCACTACGGAATATTTTTCTATGCTTGTTTAGAGGAAAATTAGAAATTGAGGATTTATATTTAAAAAATCAAAATTCACTTATCCAGACCACCGCCCCTCCCCCTCCAAAAAAGAAAACTGTTAAAAATATATTTTGCAATTTAACTTTTGAAAATGCAAAAATTCATGACTATCATGTCCCTGAACAATGAGAATTTAAAATAAGACTGTTAACTGATAGAAAGTTATTGATTTTTCTCAACCACAACTTTCTTACCACAATGATTTTATAAGCATGTGCTCTGATTTCTATGGGTTGTTGCTGATGGAAGATAAACTGTGATAAAAATATCTAAATCTAACAGTCCAAATGATAATCTTTTAAAAATGCTCATATTCTGAGGCAGTCATGATTTGCTGAATGTCAGGCTTACTGTAGAGATGCTCCCTTCTCAATGACCTGATTGTACAGGAAGGCCAAAGGTAATCTTTCCAAGAATATTCTTTTTGCCCCCTTGTATCCACCAGCAGGTAGCTAGACACGGTGATCAGGAATAAGATCAATGGCATGTTTAACTCATCGGTCTATTTAATTTTATTTTGACTGAAAAGCAGTTGTGGCTGTGACAATGTTACGAAATGGTCAGATGTACAGAGGACTGAGTAGAATTTATCCAAGATCATACTGCATATTATCTGCAGGGCTCTTCTCCAGAGTTGCAATATATTGTAGAATGCAAGAGAATTCAAGGAATCTTGTACTTAAAACCAAAGAAATATATTTACTTGTTTTTATGACAAATATCAATTTATGCTTCAATTAGTCATTAAGCCATATAATTTAAATATATGTATGCAAAAATAAAAGAAAGTCAAATTATGTTTGCAGTATCCAGTTAAACATGCTTCCGTCAATTTAATTTGAGAAATCTGTCGAGTAAACTTAATATCTGGGGCTTCATTACCCTGCATATAACATATTAAATTCTAAAAAATTCAAAATTGGGGCATGTTTTTTAAAAAAACAATTGGAAATTACATGTCTTCTTTCAGCAGAAAAAAATAACAAAACTTCATGAAGGTAATAAAATATAGAGCACAGAAGGATCCATGAGACAAAGCAAATAAGACTGGCATAGTACAGCCAGTACTAACTTGTTTAATGGAGGTAGTACTTTAGGATTACTTTAGTATTCTGTCTAATTTTATCCATCTGTCTTAATATTTTAATTTAAAAATGTTCTTCATGCTGACTGTTGCTTGTTGTAGAATAGCCAGAGACAACAAATGGATAATGCAAATCTTAATAATTCCAGTATAACCAGCAGGCAGTTCATTGGGAAAAATAAATGATAATTAGATATAATCTTTGAAATCATTATGTTCTTTTTAGTGGTTTAAGTAAATGAACACAGTTTTGACATGAAGATATAAACCAGTCCCTCAATTATTTTATTCTGACTGTGCGATAATACCTTGTGCACTGTTAATTAATACACTGAAAAGCAAAAAATAGAGAGAGAGAGACAGGCAGATAGACATGAAAACCACATTCATTATGAGGATGACCATTGTCTCAAGCCTTTAAATATATCAATGTAAAATTGTAGGAAATCCTAATAGTAAATAAGTTATTTGACATTGTCACATTGCATCAGTAAGCATCAAACAACCAGTATTTAACAGAAATGCTGAAAAAGCACACACATTTTGTGAAAGGAGACCACATTTCTCTAAATTGCCATACGTATAAATAGAAATATTAATTCAGAAGAAAAACAATGTTCTCCAGATTAGTGTGTGTTTAAGAACTTTTTTCCCCTTTGGCTTCGTCATTTCTAGATTTCCCCAGTGTGCAATAAAAAACATATATCAAAAGACAATTTATAAGACAGATTGGTCCAGTCCTGGGTGTTTATTGCTGATCCAATGGCTCCGCTTTGGCCCTAACAACAACCTTAATTAGCTTAATTAGCCACCACGCCCAATTTATCAAAATAATACATCGACTATATATATATCTACACACACACACACACACACACATAAAAAATGTGTCTGATTTATTTCTACTACTGTATGTGTTTTCACTAAGTGGTACCACCCACAGTAAGTAACTGGGAAAAAAAAAAAGACAAATTAAAATGTTTGGCACGTGAATGAATTGCATGAAAATTCTCCCTATATATCATGTGGGACAACATGTGCTTTATTTTAAGTGCAAAAATTGATTCTCATTATTATTATTTTTGATGGCAATTAAAATATGGTAAAACCCTACTGTGGTGATATTGTCCCCTAAGCTTCTTTAAGGGATTAGTGCAAATGTGTCTAGTAATAAAGTAATTAAACAGCCTAAATTCTATAATTTGCCATTGCTAAAGTATCCATAAAACAATATTTACCATTTATTGATCTTTAGTGTCTTTGATTATGTATATACAACCAACCGTTTACAGAAGGCACAGCCTTATAGCATATCAGAGAACAGCATTACAAAAGTAAGACCTCTGTGGGCTGTTGAGTGCCAATAGGTTGACTTTCTGTTTTATAGCAGATTTTGGAATAAATGCATCGGTAATACTAGCTATTTTCATGTGATGAAATATGCTGTAGTTTTGCCATCACAAATCTGGAATAAAAAATACATGGAATGCTTTGAGATGTCTCGGCATGCAATCTAAAATCATTGCATACTTCACACTTGCTGACATATTCTATTATTCCAAGCCCCTCATCGTACAATTTCATTTGACAGGTCAATAGGGACTGGACATTGCCACTGTGATCCATTGTTTAATAGTAAGTCATAACCTCGCCCATTTGGCTGTTCTCTAATATTTGTGCTTCAGAATAAGCTGTGGTAAAGGTTACGAGCACAGGTTCATAAGTTCAAAGTGGCCCTTTGTGTGACAGAAATAATAGGTACAAGTGTGAGGATTACTAGGGCTATAATAGTAAAACATCAAGACTTTAACATTTGAAATGCTATAGTTTTCATATGGAAATTATGTGTGTGTGTCTGTTAATATTGTATATATGATTGATTATTTAGTTATACGCGCGTATGTATGTAAAGTCATATGGTACAGTATGTGAATTTTAAAGCTCCATAGAATATACAATGTCTGTGTAAAAGCAATGTAAGACAAGCAGTGAAGTAAACAATTTTTATGAATGCAAAATTCATATACATGTGGTGTTTTAATGTAGATACATGACAATTAAGTGTACTGTTTTTTTAATTATTAGTTTGACAATATTAATTGTGTAGTGAGTATTGTGAGTATAAGCATCCAAAAAATTCTCAAAATTTGAATCACATTGGCTAAGGGACCCATAACCAGAAAATGGACAAGCGATATAGAAAACAAAGGAATGAATGAAGGAAGGTACCATTTATATTTTGTCAGTTCATGTACATGTGTTAATCTTAACATTGGTATAAAGCATGTGATGTATGTGTTTATTTTTTAAAAGCTTATAAAAGTTTTCGAGGACAGTAATATGATTAATAGAATGCAAGTAATACAAGCTACAACAACATCCTTATCAAATCATCTGAAATATTTATTCCCCTTTAATAATTGATAGATTTATCAGCCCAGCTAGTCAAATGATTTATTAGGGAGGGTCTGGAATTAACCAGCTTAAGAATATTAGATTTAGCCTTGACCCAACCCCCGCCTGCCCCCCCTTGTTAGCATATTCATTTACCTGAGGTTTCCCCATTAGCTATTGTTAATACGTGCTGCCAGTCACTACAGCTCCCTACAAATGACATTATAACGCTGCTCTTTTGTGTAGCCCCAATAAAGAAAACGTGATAGAGTGCATGTTTATCTATGCTTTCAAGGAACGTTATGAGTACCCTTCCACAGCATAAGTTTGTTGTTAAAAAAAAAACAAAAATATATGTTGTTGTGCGGTTTCCTTTGGGTACTCTGGTTTACCCCACTGTCGAAAAACAATTAATTGCCCGTAGGTGTGCATGTGTGAGTGAATGGTGTGCGAGTGTGCCCAGTGATGGGTTGGCACCCCATCCCTTGCGCCCAACACTGCAACCCTGAATATGATAAATGGTTACTGAAAATGGATGGATAGATTCAAGGATATTTCGGTATCATTTGTTATAATGCATGTTTGTTTTTCATGGCCAGATTAATACCTGCGATACTCTGCAAGTCTGCATCTCTTTCCAGTGCAATTAACTGGGTTATACTTTCCTTTTCCCTCCATTTAGTATGATCTGCATTGTTAATTTCACTGTGTCTCCTTAGGTAGCTTAATCTGCTCACCATGTTTCATCGAATGTTCGCATCACCAAAATGTACAATGTTCAGTGTTAGTCTTCAAAGGAGGCTTTCACAGAAATATTCACTGAAGTTATGTATTTACATATTCCCTTTTTTTAAATCATCAAATATCAATGCCTTACTTCCCACTGTAACTTTTTTTGTCCAGCCCAACACGTCTCAATTTCACACTACTGTTCAGCTGCTGTTTTCCATGATTTTCCCGCTTCTTGTATTCTCAGTCATACCACCACTGTGGCTAAATTGAATAGAAAAGGCTAATGACTCTGATGTGACTGCTAATAGAGCGTGTCTCTGTTATTTTTTGAGCCTTCGCCTATGTAATCAGTGGAGACAGTCATTAAGTGAATGAAGAGGTAAGTAATAATGTCAAGAGCAGGGCCGGTAGTAACAGCTCTCAGTAGCCTAATCTCCCAGGGCCCATTAAACGGCCGTTTCAAGGCATACCCAACCATAACATCCTTGAATATCACTGATTTTATTTGCAGTATCAAACATTTCATTTCACGGACCATTAACGGAATGTGCAGAGGTTTCAGTGCAACTAAACATGTAGTAACTACCTGGACTTAAAGAACCAATTAAATCAGGAGACAATATCACCAGTTCAATGTGAAAAAAACAAAACAAAGTATCACCTTTTACCTTAACTTCCCTTCCCAGATAAAAGCATGGGATATGAAATTGTCCTTCACTTAAAAATATGTGATAAAATTACGGAAAAATCTTAAATATGTAACCTTATCCTGGGAATCATACTGGACAGTGAACTATTAGGCACAACGTTTGGGATTAATAGCCTTACTGAAGGATCAAATGATTACTTTGTAACCCACACGCTGCAAAGCTACAACCACAAAGCTGTAACCTGTTGAATTACACAGCACATGTAACCAGTAACATGTAAGTTTACGGGAAAGGATGCCATAGCATACAAAAATTCTCGCCAGGGTACATCATTGAATATAATATGTGATGCTATCAGTGCTTTACATTCAAATCATTTTGCTAAATTTTGAAAAGACAATGAAGTCTACCTATAAAAATACCAAACGCACCTTAAAATAGCAGCATAAATTGTCATTCTGTTTACAGTGAAACTAAAACACTCTGTTAAGGAGATATATAAGGTATATAGTTATAGACAAGGTATAAAGTTGGCTTTAGTGATCCGAATGTTCTCATTTATTAAGTAGAAAGGTCATTTATTTCCTAAATGAGGCATACACTGTATAAGCTTTTTCTTGGCAAAATTTTTCATAGAAATGTATTTTATATAAATGCAGGATCTATAAAACATGAAATAAATCCATTATTCAGTTTTAATTTGTATGATTTGCAAACAGTGGAAGAGACTTTTTTTCTTTGTGAAGTAATTTAATTCCATCTTTAAAATTCGTTACTAACCACCAAAACACTTTAATAAAAAAAGATCCTTTGCCACTCAACAGATTGAGGAAGAGGTCACCATTAGCTGTAGAGACTCTGGCCTGTAATGCGGTTATATCTCACAGAAACTTCAAGCGCCACTTCAGAAGATGGTGTATAAGCACATCTCAGCTTTCCGATCGATCAGGTAACCGTACGTGAGTGTGAGTCTAAGTGTGACAGTGTGTTTTTGTGGGCAAGCCTGTCCCCAGCTATCAAGATCGATAAATTGAACGTTTTAAATATGTTTTGAAATCACAAATTTAATAAAATGCCTTTCACTCATACTGTAGATTGGATTGATATTGTAGGAAATATTGTAGCACTTGCCAACTAAAAACAAATCCTTATTATATTATAAACAGCTACCAAACTGTAAATAATCTTTTACTTAACATTGTCCACAGTGACATCTAAGAAACTGATTTATTATTCTTCTATTAATATTATTGTCACCGTTGTTTATATTTTTCCCTTACATGAAATTTACTTTCTTTTAATTAAATGGTTGCTGTCAGAATGTTTTTACAAGGTTAATGCATTTAAATAATTTCTAGGTAAATAACAATCTTAGAAACTCAGCAATGCAGGCAGAAAGACTTCAATAAGAATTTTAAAATGAGAAATGTTTACAACACATGTGAACAAACTAAGTAAATGAAAAAATGTTTAATTTGTAAGGTAATTACCTTTGCACGGTTGTGTATTGTGATTTGTCAGGAGTTGCTTGACGTGACTTAGAATTCATTGTGTCATGTACAAGCCACTGACTGCATAAAAATGATAAGCTTAAAAACAATTAAATTAGAGTTTGTCATATAAATTACCTTAAATATTGACCATGGCTAGGAGGCAGTTGAGTTGTCCCCCTACTTGTGATACATAGCACACATGTCACTGTGATGTAAATTTGTTGCAGCCATAAATTCTTTATCAAACAAGAATGTCATGTATTTTGTAGGAACTTTTTTAAAATCCAAAGCAACATGCATGTTTGACAAAGCTTGGTCTGACTCTTCCAGGAGGAACTGAGGGCTCAGGGTCTTATTCACAGGTCAGTGGTGGCATCACCGTCTAGATTCTGAGACTGATCCGAGTCCAAACCCACATTTCTTAAAACTAGCCCTACAAATTCAGCAATATCACCATTACACAAATGAAAATTTTTATTCAATTTGCTGTGTTCAGAGTATATATTGCTCACCTCAACATAAATACCCACGAGCAACTTAATATAAATGCTATGCAAAAGGCAGTTAAATAAAATGTTTAAACCTTTTTATCTGGGTACTAAGTGCATATTTTCTCAGGAAAAAAACACACACAATTTAAACATCAGCATAATAAATATAAAAATAATTTCTCTGTTGACAAGTCAGTGATATCCTACTGGCCGGCTAGATGGACACCACTTTGTTTCCCAAACCTCTCCTCAAGGACACTCCAGCCATTCCATGTATCTGTAAAATGTTGCCAACAGTTAATTTACTTAGTTAAATAATTTGATGAGGTATTGATTAGCTAAATATGGTGACCATAGGGAGGCTGTTTCATGGCTAACACACAGTGACAGACACTATTATAGTTTTACACCAAGATGAAGATAATTTTAACATGATTTCCTCTAACTTCTATAATTATATTTAACAGCAATCAATTTACTTAAAAAAATACTTTGATATATGTGGACAGAAATGTTGGAATGGAGACAAGCAACTCCTCCATTAACTAGCGCTGCAGATCTGTGCTCCCTGGGTGTAGAGCATCATGTAAACAGAGGCCTTCCTGTGTTGACACAGCACAGCTGAGGTTTGCCTTGTCCTGTTTGGAAATAAAAACACAAGGTGTTGCTCTGTGAACCTCACCCACCGCCCCCTAACCTCCCCCTAACAAGGTAATTTCATTGCTATTGATTTCTTTTGGCTGGTTTACTGTGGGCCAGATGGAATGGTGTCGACCTAAAGATAATGAATCATCTACAAATAAAAAGAAACATAAAATATCATTCAAGTGGATATCTTCATTAAGAGCCTTGATTACTGTATTATAATTGAACTGGAAAGGCAATGACCTTGCATCACACGAATAGGATAACAATGCTGAAATTTCCAGACCCGCAAGAGGTCAAACTCATTATCATTTCATGTGAACAACAAAGCATTCCTTTGCAAGTTCATTTTCTAAAAATAACTATTCCATCATTTTATTTTATTACTAAAGACTCCGAAAAAAGAAGTAAATTTAGAACCATGACATGTTTTAAAGGCAACTCATTTATTAGGTGTTGTTAAGGGCACGGTTTCTTATAGTATATGAAAGTACCATATAGAGAATTGCATTTACCTTCTCATATATCAAATGGTGCTGCTTAAGATCTGTGTTAATGACCTTTATCTTGTTTAATGCACTTATTGTTAAATCACTTACTGTTGCTTGGAAAATGAATAAATGTATATCTAATGTGTTGCTTCTTATTAGAGAGATATTATGTGTTAAAGGAGCAGATCCATGCACAGCACATATAATGTAATATAAATGGCCACAGGATAACTATGATGCACTACAGCCTTTTGGAAGGTTTGACCTTTCCTTATTCCCATGAACAGTGTTCCTGCGTTTTGGTTTAATTAAAATAAAGAGGGACCCCACACTCAGAATGCCAATCTCTGCAAGGTGACTGCGTCTACTTGGCTGTCTGTGCTCTTAATTACTCCTATGTCGCCCAACACGGGTGTCCAATAAATGTATTGCCATTGGGTTTTAAGGCTGAGGGGTTGGGAAGAGAAATGGGGGAGGTGTGTGTGTGTGTGTGTGTGTATGTGTGGGGGGGGGTCTTCATGCTAAACAACCTGTGATCATTGTACCTGCTAATGTTCCTGAGCCAGAAAGCAGAAAATGTGTGGTGTCATATTTCAGGAGGGACATCCCACTAGGAGCCTGATGCAGAAAATCATTCTTTTCCACACTTGCCCTAGTTATGCTATCGCTTGTGTTGCTGTTTTATTGAGTATCAGTGTGACTTATGCAATTCCCCTGTCTGCAATGCATCTGTCTGGGTCCAAAATGCAAAGTGGGGATTAATTTAAGACATTTTTACAAGCGCAGTAATTGGTTAATACACCCAGAAAACCTCAAATATTTTATATAATTAAGTCATATGTTATGGCTGCACGGTTAATAAAATAAAATTCTGGAAGTGCTTCAGATTTGTCTGCTGTTTTAGCAGGCTTCGTACTGAGTAAGAACTGCAGAGAGGAAACTGTACCTTCTCAGTGCTTAGATTTACTCCTCCAGGCTGAATATGTGTTTCTAAATTGCCCATAGTGTGTTTGTGAGTCTGTGTCTGTATCTTCGTGCCCTGTGACAAACTGGTGTCTTGTCCAGGCTGTTATGCCTAGAATTGTCTCCAAGGTGTCTGTAAAATGAATCATTTTGATCAGTACAAGACCAGGTCCTATAAAAAGTCTGTCTTTTTGTTTTTTTGAGGCAGCAGAGCGAGGGGAATGTGGTCTTAATTCTTCTGTTAGCATATTCTATAAGTATGATAGGTTTGTTGAAGAACAAGTGGCCTGCACTGGTCCATGTGTGCTGGAGACCCACGGGACATCACATACAAATGGAGCAGCGCTGACCCGAATGTCCCGTCCACATCCAGTCCCCGAAGGCATTACCATGGTATTTAATCCTTTCTTTGCCCTTATTTCCCCTTTTGAGTGGCTGCTTTGAGGTACCATATATTTCCTTGTGCAAACTGAGCTGGTCCATTTCATTTAAAATAATATTTGCCAGTTGTAGTGCATGTGGCATGGTAGCTTAGCAGTTAGCACTGTAAGCTCACCTCCAGGGTTAGAGGATAAGACCTTTGCCTTTGAATGTAGGGCTTATGCATTTTGTTCCTGTGCTTGGAGGCCGTTCCACCTGCATCCTCTAATGACCTTGCAGTGCTTATAATGGTGAATGAAAAGCTACACAATAACCACATTAAAAGCAGAAGCATAATTTATGTGCATATTTCAGTTGGGTTTTAGATTTTTCTTCTGATACAGTATATGAATTATAATACATAATCTATATATTACAGAGCTTTATAACTATGCATGTGATGTTTTATACACAAAAAATGGCAGGAGATATTTACGTTGTTTACTCTAGCTTAATTCTTTAAAATGCTATTCTTATAAACAGCATGATACACTATGACTTTCTTGAGACTTTACATGAACTAACCACCTTTAAGTCTTGCATAACATTTTGGCTAATCCGAAAGCAATAATAATAATAAAAAATCCCATTAGTTCTCCAAACATAGATGACAGACTCCGCTAAACACATACCACATAAGAACACGCGTAAAGAATGCTGCTTTAAATTATGATTTGTGCAGATGAAGTTGTGCAGCGAATTCACTCGACATACAAGCATTTGTATGAAGAACAAATCTAGACAATGTTAAGACAACAGCTTACAAAGAGAGAGCTTGCTGCAGCCAGGAGGTGATTCTGGCGTGTGAATAATGAGCTAGTTAGCCAGCCGGAGTGTAAAGATGTAAGTAAACAGGCGGAGCAGAGAGCAGGGCTGCTGCAGAGCCAATTGAGATGAATCCCTTTCTCATGTGACATTGACCTTTCCTGCACAGATGAAATCAGTCTTGGCTCAAAACAAATAGCCACATTTCATCTGCAGTTACCCTTCAGACCAAGCAGTGTGACCTTTGAACTTAATTTTTATCTAAACCTATATCCATGCCCCACTTTCCCTCTCCAATTCCATGTTGATAAGAGTCTTCATTGTGCAAGCTTAATTAGCATATATGTTGTTTTTTCCCCCAAAATAATTCCTTTAGATTTAAAATACTACAAATTTAATACAAATGAATTATTACACATGAATAATTTAACACAAAACGATCACAAAGGAAGATCTATTTTTCTTAAAACATTCACCTGCCACAAAATGTCAGATTGGTACACAACTATGCATATGAAAATATACATTTTTCTTTATTTGCAGATACGTTAAACTGACATGATATATTGTGTCATGGTAGTCAATTTAGCATTTATAATTGTACATTTGAAGGGCATTGCGTACTTAGTGTGGGATGACATGGGGACATCATTGTCGTCATTCACCCCAGGACACACTTATGTGTGGAGACTGGATGCTAAACTCTCCTGTGTGGGTTTCTGTTGGGCACTCTGTACACCTCCCACAGCCCCGATCTTTGAGTCTCCTACCAGAAATACTCCCCTCACTTTTGCTATACGTTGCCGGGATACACATCAGGTTTCATATGACCCTGTGATAGATGGCTGTGTTTACCTGCAAAAATAAATATCAAAAAGGTATCCTGCTTGTGCTGAATTTAGGACAGCAAACGCACACATGAGAGAAAGTCACCGATGACGTCAAATGATACTTGTACTATACATTTTTGTACATATAGAAAAAAGATTTGACAGTTTCCTTCGAGCAGAAGGGTTTGCAAGAGTGATTTTTCATAAATACAGGAATGACTTCATGCCATTCAGTTACCCCAAGAGAAATGATAAAGGCATTGCTATTCGTATTGATGATCAAGGATCAAGAGCATAGAAAATTCTGATGGACACTGTGATCAAAATGCAATTTTTACCGCAGGAAAGGTATTTGAAAAAGTAGCCTATATAGTTTTTACTATGGATACAGACGGATACACTCATACGTATGTATTTGCATGTCTGGACAGACTGATGTCACTGGATATGATGCTTTTATTTTGTATAAGTACAAGTGCACTTACACTGAAATTCTTTAGTCTCCACAATCCGGTCTGCTCTCCTTCTCCTTTGAGACATGCATCCGCATATCATTGAGAGCCAAGCTTTGGGTCGCAGCACGGGCTCAGTCATTGATCCGGCCCCCTGGCACCTCTTCATAGCGCTAAGGGCCTCGCTCAAGGGCCCAACCGACATGCTACTGTTTCGCATAGGACAGGGTATAATAAATATTTTCATATTATGTATAGTTGTTTATAGAAAATGAATAAAGAATGCATATTTAGCCAGAGCAGGAATGGCTTCCTGCCATTTGGCATGTACCCTGGGCTGCATGAGATAGGATATAAGATCCATGGATGGATGGATGGATGACATGGATGGAAGTTAAAACCTCTCTCAAGTAACCAGAATGACAGCTTTAGTCAGATATAGGTTTTCGTGTTGAGTGCAGTAGAACAGGAAAAACATTTAATGACATCAAATGTGCTTAAAGTTTCATGGAGCACTTCTTGCTGGAGTCTAGACAGCCCTCTGTCTGACTGATGGTGTGGAATGGATTGGACTGAATTTGTGTTTAAAGTGCACTACTATGGGTAGGTTTAATGTTTATTTCTCATCATCCTTACAAAAGCTATTGAAGAACGCCCTTGCCATACAAACAAATATTTAAATTACAAATGAAGTCAATCATACAAATTTCTGAACACTTAAAACTCAAGGACCCTCTTTGTAAAGACAGCGGATACTATGACATTGCTGGCATCATTTCCAGAGGAAACTAGTCTTATCTGTAAGTTTGTGTGCACAAAAAATGTAATTTTACGCTCATTCTCCTCCTTTGCCAATTTGTATATTTTCTTTTCTTTGAATACATTTAGATGCAGTATGTGAAGTGTTATCACCATCAGAAATATTTACAGAAAAGCAATTAATTTATTAAGCCAGGACTTCTATCCAAAGCAAATACTTGTTTTGTGAAAGCAGAGCGACTAGAGGGTAAGGGTCTTGCAGAACAGCCCGCCAGTGACGGCCGGGCCTTGGGTGACGGCCGACCCCAGGACACACCGCACCCTCCCGTTACAGGCACAGTCTGAACCTATATATTTGAAATTTTTATATATAAAATAGCTTTAAGGTCACACAGCCATATTATAAGGCCTTTGGTTAAAAAAAATCTCTGTGAATGTAAGTCTAATTACAGTCTCTGTATCTTGGGAATATTGATTTAAATTTCAATGTGTATTTATGCCGAATTGTTTGCACATACACCTCCAAATTTTCATTTACACTGTACACTTACAAACACTCTTGGGGCAGGTTGAGGACTTATGGAAATTATCTCAAATCTCATCTGTTTAAACAGAGAAGCTCATGATGAATTTATAGCAACACAATCCACATCTGTTTCATTAATACCATGGGTAGATCCTTTACTTAGGCACAGTATGGTACGTCAAGCAAGACATTGGGTTCTGAACTGTATTGTAGATTTATTACAGCAGCTTATTGTATTTATGTTGTGGGTGTTCTAAATATAAAGACTTGTGCTAGAAAACCTAGGACTAGAATGAAGTAACAAAATAGACCACGTTTTATTGTACATCTTCACATTGAGCATCCCGACAAATCTAAGTAACAGTAATAGATTTTAACTTAGCCTTCAACCTAGCCAATTTCTAAGCTTATCTGACTTGCATTAGCTAGATAAATTAGTCTGCATGTAACATTAACTATATTCATCTGTCTTCCGCCTGCTTATCCAGTACAGGGTCAGGGGGTCTGAAGACTATCCCAGCGTGGGCCATGGGGACACGCCACAGGGTACTGGGAGAACATGCCAGATCCAGACCTATGCATACATATACCCAGAGAGGGAGCAGGACCGGGATTCCAACATGGGAAGTATGGGGCAGCTGTGTAGGTAGATGGGTGGCAAAGTGTAAACAGCCCCCAATATTTACAATCAAGCAGCATAAATGATTCCTCATTACCAACTGATAAATTTCAAGACATTGCTTTTTCAAAACTTTAGAAGTCGAAAGAAATCATCTTAATCTAATTTTGGAATTTATACTATTACTACCAATAATAATAATAATAATAATAATAATAATAATAATGATATTATTATTATTATTATTATTATTAATTGTGCTATTATGTATACTGTCAATGTTTTTAATCATTCTTAGCAGCCACTATCACTTGCTTAAATCTACATGTAACATGGGTAGACATGGTGTGAACCATGGACTCCGGCTTCAGAGAAGTCATACACAATGTATGCATGTAGTAAGCTTATAAATCAATAACTAAGAAACACACCATAAAAGACGAGTGAAACCTGTATGGCCCTAATTACTTTATATCACACAGTCATGTAACTGACAATTTTATTTTATATGTCAACAAACACTGACAAGGAAATTCCGACTCCTGTTTGTCATCCTGTTACAAATCAGCACAAGGATGTTGCAGAATTATCGCATAGCTTCTGCTGCTCTGTTGTAAGCTAAATATTTCTGCTGCTCTGTTGTAAGCTAAATATTTCTGCTGCTCTCTCTAAGCAGATACTGCAGGTTTTGATGTCTTTTCTGGTTTAGTTCAAATCTGTGTCAAATTTTGACTAATCTATAGCAGGCTTTGCACAGAATCCATGGTTACTTATTTAAATCAGCATTGGAAACTCTAGTTTAATTTTCAGGGAAACTTAGTGGGTTGCATTATATATAAAAGTGCTTCTGAATTGCAAGTTTAATACACAACATCCTTTTTTTTAGGAGAAAATTGACTTCCATGTGTGAAACCTCAGACTAATATATTAAAGGGGAATGCTACTATACAAAAAATCAGTATTTTTTAAAATATACAAACATATCAATTGTTTATACAGTTGTTAATACCTTGTAACAATCTCAGCTTTGGTATTCTGACTACAAATGGATTCCACCCAGCAAAAAGCAAAAGCAGAAAAGGGGAAAGCGATCTCTGTGAATAAATGCAGACTGAGATGGCAGCCCTTGGTAGCTAAGAGCGCATGCAGTGTTTGCCTTAGCGCAAAGGGTTAATTCAATCACGTCAAAGCTCTTTGCTCTGTTGCTCCCTTTCCCATCAGACTGTGGGCCCAGCGGAGCGTTCCGTCATTGATGGCACCTTTGGCTCAACGATAGAAGCCAATTTGTTAGGATCTTTCACAGGTCAGGGGCTGTGTGAAGCCAGGGAGGGCGCCGCGGCCAGCAGGAGAATAAAGCTATCCTCTGTGGGGAAAATTAAATGTCTGCCAATCTTTATGACCATAGACATATAATATATAAATATCTATTTCCCTGCTTTTGATGCAAGGCCAAGAGATATCACCACTAGCCCAGTTAACACAGGTTAATAGATTGATTCCAGTGACATGGCTCATAATGAACAGTAAATTGTTTTATCTCTTAAGTCTTATTTGGTCGGCCAGGAAAACATATGAGGTAATATGGCTGGAGCTAAATGGAGCGTATAATAGATCTCTGGCTAAAGCATAAGGATAAGGCTGGCAGCTCTGCAATGATTAATGAAAATAATAATGCTCTTGAAATTGAAATTTTTCTAATTCTTTTCTGCTCCCTTCCGCTTTTCCACCACAGTCAGACCTGAGTGATCGTGCGTATGATGATTTGTGGGTGATCTCTGGGGCACCCCCAACTGCTTACTGCTCTATTTACAGGAAAAGCCACAACTTTTGTTTTTACTGTAATCAAAAAACATGAGCAAATGGAACATGATCATTAAAATCAAATCCATTTACCAGTTGAAAATGAAATTAGTGCAGTTTGACATTAACGGTACATAAGTGATAAGCGAATGCCTAGAGTGATCTGTACATTGCCCCAGTTAAAATATTGAACTGATCCTCAAATCCATCCATCCCTATTAAAAGCAATAAAAATGCAGAGCATTGAAATTCTCTCGCGTCTAATTCCAGAAAAGCACCTTGACATATACTGTAGCAATGCAGAGAACTTTAGGGTGCATTTATAAAGTTCTGTCATGTGTGTGTATACAGTACTTAAGCAGCATACAACATTTAGATGAACTGTCTGGAAATGTCACGCTCAGTTTTCCATTTCTCTGCCTTTCATTTTATTTTATGATCATTTAGAGATTCATTTTAAAGCTATATTTGTGTGCATTTGTGTGTGATCACCCAATCATTCATATGACAATTCACATGAATGTTAAACCATTTCTACAAATTTTTAAATAAATGTCTTTTTCAATTGCAGTCATATGGTTGACCAAACCCACCAGGTTCTGAGTGGGATCTTGTCATTGAGCATAATACTGAGACTGAGCGCTTCCCATAGAAATATAAAAATGGCCATAGAGAGTGGTCTTCAGAAAGGCATACTGTATCAGAGAGAAGCTGAAAAAAGTGAAAGGAGCCCACATCCACCCTATCCGCAGTAAAGTGGGGGTACAACCACAGCCCAGAGCTGCAAGGAACTGCACCAACTAGCCAACAAACCAACAAAACAAGAATATACATTCAGTGCCTGCCATGGGGCTCTTGAAGGATCTGTCCTCTATTTACACACAGTCATGGCCTTGGATCACAGTACTGTTGTCATTTCTTGGCTGAATGTTGGAATTTCCCTGAAATATTACTGTGAATGGACCTGATAGCAGATTCTGTCCTCTTGAGGTAACTGGTTTGTCATTGTGCCTTCTGTGTATCATAATGGTTGTATGGCTTTTCTTTGACGCTATATAATACTCTTTCGATGTGAACGTAAATTGAGTAGTGGTGTTCCCAGTTACGAAGGAAAATGTGTAGCATCTGTAATGTGCACTGCACACTTTGTCGGGAGCCCCCTGTCAATTTATATTTAACAGATAAAAAATGTTTGCAAATTATTTTTCAGTTATTTTATATATTTTAGTCGGCATTCATCTGACATACTCATGCAACTCTCTTACATTTATATTATCAGTAAAACTCTACTGTCCTTTTCTTAGCTATTATTATTAGTTTTCTTAAATTGGATTTTACTTCCTCATAAATAGACACGAGGGGGAGAACTATTATTCTTTGCAGAATGAAAGATCTATATTATTTCACTTTTATATTTATTATTGCATTACTTAAAAACAATAATATTAACGAAAAAAGGAACGATGTGGATTGAATTCTCTACATGCTTGGCAATTCAGTGTGGATGTTTCTACACATCGTGCAAAATGGGATCACAAAACCAGTAAAGAATTCAAGGTGAACTGTAGGTAATCCTGTGATTGGTCATCACCATTGCTTGGCTGGGGACAGTGGCCTGTGATTGGCCATCAGCATCGCTTGGCTGGGGATTGTGGCCTGGCCTAGACATGACCAGACATGATCAGACTGGCCTCCCACACTGAGGGGGGGCATCGCCATCCTCCATGGCAAAGTGATAAATTACTGTTCTTAACTATCATTGATTACTTTCTGCTTCTCCGCACTGTGTGACAACTGTTCAGTCACTCTGAATAGCTCTTAATAGCGCATTAGGGAGAGGAAAGCCCAAGGCATGCCTCCCGTTGATTAAAGCCAGTTGTTGGTTAATAAAGACAAAATAAAGTGTTCTGGCCTTCAGTGGCCATTGACTGAACATGAGAGATATTAAATCAGTGTTACTGGAAATTCAAAGCCAATGGAAGATCAGAATTCCCCACTCTGCCAGGTTTGCATAAAACTTCATGAAACAATCAAGATACTTCTGTATAACTTCTTATGGCGATAGAAGCTCGGCATCTGCATAAACCCAGGTTTGTTTTAGGTGCCTTCCCAATGACGTGTGTTCTGATGGGCTCTGTCTTGTTTTGATCTCAGCTGTAGAACAGACAATAGGAAAGTATGTTGTAGAAGTGAAAACTGGGGGGGGAAAAACGAACAAGCAAGTGAATAAAAAATGAATGGGGAATTAGGTCATATATTTGCTGAACAAAACTAATAACTTTTTTCGCCCTTTTCACCGTTTTATACCTAGAAATATCGGTAATTGATATATTATATAAATGCATAAATAATATACAACCATCCATCCATCCATCAGTCCATCCATCCAACCATCTTCCAACCGGAGCCTATCCCGGATGCAACTGGCATGAGGCAGGGAACAACCCTGGACGCGGGACCAGCCAGTCACAGAAATAATATTCATTATGTTTAATTAATGGTATTATAATGTTATATGAATGAATGTTGCATTTATAACCTTCTGAGACCCCACCAATTTATTTATGTCCATTGTAGTGGAAATTCTATTTTTGCATATATCTTTTCACTGATGTTAGGAAACATATCTGTTCCTGTTGTACACTAAAGAGGACATGCTGTGAAATTAAAAATAAATTTGAAAAAAATCTAAATTGTAAGATGTCTTATTTCCTCCAAAGACAAACAACCTAAAATTGAAGGACACTTTTTTCCTTGGGTCTCAGGAGGATATTGTGCTTTTTGACAACACCCAAAAGTGCAATGGGGAGCCACTGTGACCCCCACCACTGTGTAGTCTGGGTGATGCGACGGCAGCCATTCTGCACCAGTACACTCACCACACAACAGCTAAGGTGGTGAAGGGGCAGGAGATAATTCACCAGTTATACACAGGGGATGATTAGGAGGCCCGATCTGAAAGGGGCACAGTGGGCAATTTTAGTCATTACATTGAGGTACCACCTCTACTCTTTTGAAAGATGCCCAAGGATCTTTTATGACCTCAGAGTCAGGACCTTCATTTTACATCTAATAAAAATAACAGCACCACTTTTACAACAGTGTCCCCATCACTGCGGTGGGGCATTGGGACCCACACTGACCACAGGACGGGCTAACCTGTTGGCCAAACCAACACCTCTTCCAGCAGCAACCCAGCTTTCCTAATTGGTTTCCCATTCAAGTACTGGCCAGGCCCAAACCTGCTTATCTGTTGATCTACCAACCTCTTATTCTCGAAAGGGTTGCGGGGCAGCCTGGAGCCTTTACTAGGCTGCAAAGGGCACAAGGCAGGGGTACAGCCTGCAAGGGATACAAGTCCTTCACAATGCAGTGGTACAGCCTGCAAGGGATACAAGTCCTTCGCAATGCAGGGGTACAACCTACAAGGGACGCAAGTCCTTCACAAGGCAGGGGTACAACCTACAAGGGACGCAAGTCCTTCACAAGGCAGGGGTAC
>JABFEA020000021.1:12876834-12898772 GCA_019775915.2 Cyphomyrus plagiostoma | reverse complement strand
GGCAGTTCTGAAGGCGAAAAGGGGTCAAACACCGTATTAGTATGGTGTTCCTAATAATCCTTTAGGTGAGTGTATATGCCCTTGCATAAATTATTAATTCTCAAACACACAAACTATATAAATATTGAAGGGTTAATTAATGGTAAATTACCTAAA
This sequence comes from Cyphomyrus plagiostoma, assembly GCA_019775915.2. Classification (NCBI taxonomy): domain Eukaryota; kingdom Metazoa; phylum Chordata; class Actinopteri; order Osteoglossiformes; family Mormyridae; genus Cyphomyrus; species Cyphomyrus plagiostoma. The sequence continues at coordinate 12,898,616 of JABFEA020000021.1, read as the reverse complement.
ATGTACCAAGTGACTGAAGAAAAAGGTATAAATCAAATACATTTCAGTAAAAAGTAAAAGCGTACTCCTGTCATTGCACACACAGCAGCAGGAGAATGTTCTACGTATCAATAGCTGACTAACTAGCCAACCCTGCAATCTTCATCTTTTTCTTCAATTATCTGATGCCAGTGAAAGGTACTTTACTGGCTATAGAAAGTCTTATATTACTGACTAGGCTTAAAGAAGAGTGTTCATAAGTGCAGATCACATGCGTCCACATAGTTTGGACACTCGAGTGAATCTGAACCGATCACCACCTGGTGGTGAGTTGGATCTGATGTTAGGGGAGGTTGCTGGATACGCCTGGTAGACCCAGGGGCATAGTCTGACTGTGCTGGAAGCATCTGCTGGAGGCCCCTGTCCGGCAGAGCTTGTCCTGCATCCCGAGGGCGTCAGGGGACATTGAGCCTGAAGGGGGCCTGTTCTAGAACTTCATTGCTAAGGAGGCGGCTGTGTGGAGCTGTGGCCATAAGGTTGTTAATGCCAGTCTCGGTGGTGATCCCCAAACCTGATGGTGGACACCAGCGGTAAAGGGAGCTTTCAGCCTGAAGAAGGCAGCATTCCAAGCTTGGTCGGACTCCCGAAGCAGCTGACAGGTACCGGCAGGCCACGTGGAAAGTAGCTTTAGTGTTCTGTGTGTGGGAGCAGTTTGGTGAGGCCATGGAGAAGGAGAAGGACTTTGATTCTGGCTGTTTACTGCAGGGACGGAAAACCATTTACAGCAGGGATGAAGAACTGCTGACCTCAAATGGGGATATAGACAGGAGGTGAGTATTTAAAGGACCTCAAGAATCCCAATGATGTCTTCCTTGGAGGAAGTAGAGCTGGAAAACTCAGAGAACTTACCCATCTCCAGGGATGAAGTCACTGAATTAGTCAAAAAAATGTGTTGGTGGTAAGGGTCCTGAGTTCTTGATAGCTCGTTGCTTCATGTTGTTGGGACTGTCTTTGCTAATACATCACTTCAGCATCACGTGGGGTTTGAGGACAGTGCCTTTGGATTGGCAGCCTGGGATGGTGGCCCAGTATTTAAGAAAGGGGACTGGAGGACGTGTTCCAACTTCAGGGGGATCACACTCCTTGGCCTCCTCAGGTAGGTCAATGCTGTTAGTCAAATTTTGGATCCAGGAGGAACAATGCAGTTTCCGTCCTGGTTGGGAAACTCTGGATCAGCTCTTCATCATCACAAGGATACTGGAGGCTTCATAGAAGTTTGTCCAATTAGTCTACATGTGTTTTGTGGACTTGGAAAAGACATATGATAGTGTCCCTTGGGGGGTCCTTTGGGGGGTGCTTCAGCGGTATGGGATACAGATTCCAATGTTGCGGGCCAGGAGGTCCCTGTATAAATGGAATAAGAGCTGGGATGAGGATCAGCACCTCCAAGTTTGAGGATATGATCCTTGACTGGAAAAGGGTGGATTTTCTGCTCCTGGTGGGGGATGAGTTACTGCTTCAAGCAGATAAATATAAGTATCCCGCAATCTTGTTCACAAGTGCGGGAAGAAGGGAGCAGGAGATGGACAGGTGGATTGGTATAGCATTTGCAGTAATGCAGACACTGTACCATTATGTCATGGTAAAGAGGGAGTGGGAGATCGACAGGTGGAATGGTGCAGCGGGGACAGTAATGTGGACACAGTACATCTATCTAGGATGCCACCTGAATGCCTCCATGGGGAGGTGTTTCTGGGATGTACAAATGGGAAGAGACTACGGGGCAGAAGCAGGACATGCTGGAGAGATTATCCTGCATTCCATTTTCTTGGAAGTTTGGAAGATGAAGCTGGGAAAGACATCACACCCGAGTTAACCACGTTCCAGTATAATTCAGAAAGCCATTTAGCTGGATAACTTGTCGGATTTAATTTACCCCATTTTAAACATCATTTATCTTAATTCACTTACATTTAGCCCAGACGGCCTTAAATCTGATGTGTCATTCAGATGAACAAAAAATCCTGCTTCCTAAAAGAGGCCCCAGTTAAGGGTTAGCCAGTATGTCCACTTATAGCTGTTGAACAGTACTGTTTGTAAGGCTAATTTAATGAACCACAATTAAGATGTATGTGCTAATAAACAGTATAAAATTACAGCCATCTTAAATTCTGAGGTCACGGTTGTGTAGATTTTACTTTCGAAGTAGGAGTTCTGACAGTTGAAATTTCTGCCTAGTACAGTAGCTAAGAATTTCCGAGTTAGGAATTCAAATGGAACGCAGCATTATATCTCTCGGCTGGCCTGGTAACACAGTGGTAATTCCTCCGGTGGACCTGGAGGAGTTGGCTGGGGAGAGGGAAGTGTGGGCATCCCTGCTGCTTAAACTGCTACTCTTACAACCTGACTTAGATATGCAGCATGGACTTCAGAGATACACAATCTTCTGGTTCAGAATGTGTTTCATGGATCGACTTAACTCTATTTATATAAAGCAATGAGCTGTCTCAGTCATCAAGCTCAGCTTGACATTTATAAGGTCTATGGTAATGTCTAAGGCAATGGTCTGTGGTTGAAAATGTATATGAAGAATTGGTATATCACATGAAGTGATATACAGATGCTCCTCTATTTACGAATGAGAGACATTCCTAACGACTGTTCGTAACTTGAAATGTTCGTAAGTCATTATTCAACATAATTTTAAGGGTATATGCAAGTACAAATAACTAGGATGCTGGGAGTATGAACGCTATGGTGCTGTGTGGCGGGAGTAGTGGCCAGATACTAGGTCATACTAGGCGGAATTGGTGCTCAGAAAAAACAATCGATGTTGCAGGCAAGAAACGGGAGCCCAATGAACACGATTTGGACTTACAGTCCTCTTCGCTTGTATGTCTGAAAGTTTGTGAGTTGAAAGTTCGCAAGTAGAGGAGCATCTGTACGTAATATAAAATATGGCTAGAAAGCTAGAATTTCTTCACATTCTTGCAGTGTTTTTTATTATGCATTTTGTTTTATTTTTTGTCAAATATTTATTCACAGATATTTTAAGAGCCCATGTCTGAGCTTGTTAAAATTAAGGGATCGAACAAGAAGTGGTGCGTATCTTTAACAAAGTGAGGTTCAGCTTGCAATATTCAAGATGGAAAAGTCACTCTATGTCTGCCCAGTTACACCTGTGCCACACTTAACTGTGGAGTAGAACAAGAAAAGGAAAGCTGGCACAAAATCTCAAACTGAATCAACATTAAGACAGCAAACCAGGATCACTGGAGCCCTCTCAGCCCTGGGACTCCAAGCAAGGCTGTAAATGACAGGTGCTAAAAGGGTTACCCATGAACTAACTGGGTGGTAATCAAAAATAAATAGGAACACCCCACCCCCCATTTATTGGTGATCGGGCCAAATAATGCCAGCAACCCTGACCAGAACTCAGAGATAAATCACTGTAGAATAAACAGCCCCACAAACCCAGAGACTGGGCTAAAACATCTGGGCACTGAACCAGGGTTAGACTGAACACTGAACTTGCCTAAAGAATAATGAAGAGACTGAGTTCCAAGAAAACATCTTCCTCCTCATCATGGACTAAATCTGCAACAGATTTCTGTTCAGAATGTGTTCAATTCATAATTACACACAGCGCAGGTAAAAGATGTACAAATTCCCTTTGCATCTGGAGATTTATGCCCAGTGGCTGTATGAATCAAAGTGACCCATTTCCACTGGCGATGTTTTGAGTTGTCTGCTGGTATGTTTGGTAGTTGCAAACGAGACTGTATGAAGATAACAGATTAAATGGGTATCTCTGAAGTTCAGGCAATCCAACAGTAGCTGTGAAGCTGTAAGCATACCAATGTAACCAATTGTTTTCCAGATGCTATCTGTGTCCACTTGAGAATTCTTGGCTGAGAAAACACATTCTTCCCTAGAGGCATTTGTGTCATCCATTGGCAATCCACACATACCTAGCTCCTAGATTATTTTCACTCCAACACCATGTGAATGTGCTTTTATCTGTGTTAATCAATGGACATACATGTACAGTTAATCATAACAGGAGATATTCCAACCATCCTAACCCTTAATATAGCCTTGGCACAATCTATGCCTGCATGTCTGCTAAGTGAGTGTCATGTCATATCCATGCAGCAGCAAAATGTTTTTGCAGACCATGCATGCCAAGCCAATGATTTACTTTGCATTTTGTAAATTTGATATGGTTCGTAATAATATTTATCTGAATAAATCTATAACTGAGAAGATTTTATCACTTAAATACTGGAACACATACATTATATATGTATATGTGTGTATATATTTACGCTTTCACAAAACTAAATCTGCTTACTTTACTATTTAAAAAAATCAAATTAATCCATAATCATTACCAAAAGAATATTATCTTATGTCAGAGTTACACCAGGAATGAATGTATATCACAATACACAACAAAGCAATGGATAATTGTTTTCATTAACTGCACTTCAAAAGGCCATTATAAAGCATACATAGAACATTCATAAGAAGCAAATAAGCATACTTTAACATCCTAACATATTTTAAGCGCTGTAGTGTTCATTGTAGATTAATGGCAACATTATATGATAACAAACATTGTATTCAGAAAATGTTTACTATTAAGACATTAAGCTACTTATATGTTACTTATGAATGCACTATGAATCCATTATGAATGCATTATGAAGATGCAGTTAATGTAAAGCATTACCAAACAATGGCTCTGCTTGTGGAACATCCAGTCTGGTAATATGATTTTTTCCAATCGCAAAATGTATCTACTGAGGAGTTTATAGTATGGACCAAGCCATTATAACATGCAAGGGATTTCATGGAAGTAGTAATATAAATGTAATCCCAACCATCTCCCAGTGAAAGGTAAATAAATCTGTGTGTCCATTTCACTCAGGATTTGTAAGTGTATCTCACCTCAGAAGTAAGTTACACTATTTTTGTGAACATGGATGACCACGTATAAAATGCAGTATCAAGGGGAATGTTAAGATAATGATTTGGTGTGAATTATGGCTTGTGCATTGTAGTTTAAGTGTCACATCAGACCCAGGGCAGAATTCTCAGACAATGTTTTGCTCCACATTGGGCAACATGTCAACTAATAGAATTTGACCTCACTTTTAAACCCCTGGTAAATCACGTGTTGCCATCACCGATAGGCACAAGAGACCTATTCATGCATGGCCGACATTATCTTGAAAGTTCAAAGATAACTGCATTTGTGGTGGGAAGAAACCAGAAAGAAAGGAATGATTTACACTATTAGATATTTGACTCTCCCAGATCTGCTAATCAGTAAGGATAGCTTGACAAGTTATTTGAAAAACGTTGGTTTGCATGTTTTTTCTACCCTTGTCTCCCTGGGTTACGTTCCAGCATGGTGCTCTATGCAGCAAGTCTCCTAGTTTACGCATCACTCTCAATCCTTTGTATTTACTAAGCCATTGAAAATGTTCTGTGTGTACAATGTTTAGTGTTGAGTTAGAGAGATTTTTTTCTTGATTATTTCTTCTTAACTGGGTCTGTCTCAGGAACCTCTCTAGGGTTTTTGAAGGCAGGTGGTTAGCAGTAATTTAGCAGATCTGAAGTGTGTTGCAGCTGGGCATTATTAATTGGTATCTGCTTTGCTTCAATTCTATCTCTTAAGGGGGTGGGTTGTGTTCGAGAGGCCAGGTATTCTATACAGTTTGATATTTCTGCAGTTTCTAGGCTTGGCCGAAGCCCGATCTGGAGTCTGGGGTGTTAAATGTCAAGCCGTGTAGTGAGCTGTCATGGAGCAGAATAGGCCAAGATGATTGATGACTGGAGGGTCTGAAACCAGAACCCCAATTGCAAATGGTACCTTGCCTAAGCCATCCATGGCAATAGTTGTTATTCAAGGTCAGGCAGCATAGAGCTGGGGCCCGGCACACTGGTGTCTCTATAGGCCCCGTGGCTCTGAATAGTCTTTCTCCATATAGATTTTAGCAATATCTTGGCCAGATTTCAGAATGTTTAATCTAAATAATGAAGAAAGGAGTAGAACAAGAAGGGGAACTAGATCACAAGCTTCCTGTTTTTCTTCACATTCAGACTGCTTACCAGGAAATGTGTGTGTGAGTGTGTGTGTTTGTGTGTGTGAGTGTGTGTGTGTGGTGGGGGGATATATATATATTTTACATTACGGGGACCAAACGTTCCCACAATATGATAAAAACCTGCTATTTTGACATTGTTTTGACAATTTTTTCAGCTCATGCAAGGGAAAACTCAAATTTATAAAAAATATGTGACTGCAATCACAAGACTACAAATGCCAAAAGTCTTGTATTTTGATTGGTTACTTATGGTTAAGATTAGAGCTGGGTATGGGTTAAGGTTGTCATTGTTGGGATTAGGGTTTTCCAACAGAAATAAATGGATGGTCCCTGCAAAAATATAACCACAAACACATGGGTGTGTGTGTGCGCGCATGTGTGTGTATTTGTGTGCGTGTGTGTATGTAGGGTGTGTATTGTAAAGAATGGAGCTGGTTGCTAAATTGTACAGAGAGAACAGCTTTGAGTACTCAAGCTTGATGACAAGATTATACAGGGTGCCATCAGATGTCAAATCTGAAGCTATGAATATTCATCACAAAGCCTTTGCAGATGGATTGAGGAGCTATGAAAAGACTGGGACATTCATACTGAACATGTAATCAGCTTTACAGTGCAGTTGTGGTTCTATATATGAATTTAGTTTCACATTTTTAAAAAAGCATTTTAATTCTCTGTAGTAAGAGACAATGGCAAAGAATGACGTTTTTGGACCGGGGGGGTCATTACGTCTGATGATTGCTCCATGTGATCACATAATGACCAAAGAATATGAAGCCATTTTACAAGGCCAGGCACCCCCTTTGGCACAAACACTGTTCCATTCTGAAGTTCAGATATGCCAGATTAGTGAAAATGTCCCCATAAACACTGCTAGACAAATGAAAGAGTGGTTTTATGAACACCAAAATGAACTCAAATGCCTTCCATGCCTGCCCATCGCCCTCATTGAACCTTTGTGGGAAGCTCTGAAGCATGGAGCGTAAAGTAGATTTCCAGTTCTTAGAACTAGAGGATTTTCTTCTAGAAGAGTAACCTAGTATCCCACTACTCAGTTCAGGGTGTGTTTGACAACCTTCTAAGGCTCCTACTCCTAATTTAGCTCTTTATACAGTATATTTATTTATATATTGGTTATTGCTTCCATCATTTTGTTCATCCTCTGCATTTGAACTGCAACTATAAATAGCCTCATTCATTTATTGATTTGTCTGTCTGCTTTACATTCCAACAACAGACACTTTATTCAAAATTAAAGTCATTCACGTTAAATATGATGCAATGGAAAAAAATGTCATTAAAATGAACTATTTCGTACGGATACTATTGCTACATAAAGAGTAGAAAGTGTCTGTCTGTTTTCTACATCTACATGGCAATGTAAGGATAATTCTTAGCTCTAGCCCTTCTTTTTGCACTTCTGCAGCCAAAGCGATGCTATAAGAGTTTTGAACCCACTGCTTATTCATCAGATCAAAGGCAACCCCTAAATATTCTAACAAGCTGAGAACTTTTAAGTAAGTGGAAAGAGCAGTATTTGGGTTCATTAGAAGTCAGTAGAAGTCACTATTGTCTGTGATGAAGGAAGGATGCTTGAAGTTTTTATGAAGGAAAAGCTTGTTCAATCTGTTCAAAGTCTGGCCCTTCTTTCCTGCATGTTATTCCCAATTGAAAAGTGGCACCCCACCCTAAGACGAGATGTTATCACCATGCTAAAGTGGCACCTCCCTAAGACATCATGTTATTACCATGATAAAAGTACAGGTCAGAATCAGTAAAATGCAGGGTTGCAAGGGGTCCAAGCCTATCCTAGAAGCTATGAGAACAAGGTGGGGAACAAGCCAGGGTGGGGGGCCAACCCATCGCAGGGCTCACTCACACACCACTCACGCACTATTCACACACCATTCACACCAATGAGCAATTTGGCAACTCCAGTTCACTGTAGCACATTTTTGGACTGTGGGGGGAAACCTGAGAACCTGAACAAAAGTTACACAAAGTTAAATGCTCAAATTGTTAGCTTGTTAGTTTCCCAAGGTTCAGGTGTTCTGATATGCTGAATTATCATTGTTACAGTTACATAGTTTAGATATAAAAACATTGTGTAACAAATAGTAAATAATACAATAAAATACATTTTATAATGACGATAACAAAATGCCTAAAATACAATGTCAGCTTTTTAATTTCAAGCGTGCATTTCAGAGCAGAGGTGGGAATAACATGGGCCTGCATTAACAGCATAAACAGCAGACCTGCTACCAAAGCTGTACTGTTTGATTAGCAGCATCCATTTCTGACCAAAAAACCAGGCACATTCTTCTCACGCCGCACATGATTTAAAGCTTTAAAACACTCTCCCAAGATGCCACATGAGATATGGTGCTGGACAGATACACCTTTAAAAAATCCTTTCATAGGATGTGTGGCACTAAAACACCCATAAAGTATAGTCCACTTGTGGAGAAACATCTTAGCTCTTTTTACTGTCAGACCTGATGTAAGACATGAGCTTCTTCTAAAAGATCCTTTCTGGTCAGCAGATTATAAATTTTCTTAGCTCACTCACCTGTGACTTCAATACTTCACATTTAACACCAAAACCGGTCAAAGGCCTTGCTTACATAAATCAAGGCACAACACCTCACAACCCAAAATTTTGAATGCATAGATTAAGCACCAATAGTGCATTTTTCAGCTAACATCTGTAGAGCTCCAAATTTGACCAAGGTTTCACCGAATTCTTTGCTCGTGCCCAGGGACAAGAGGACCCCTAATTCCCCCACCCCCATACAGATCATACTATGTCTTAATACACGTGTGAGCAGTTTAAAGCTTAAAGAAGTTTTGATGCATACAAATATTTTCTGGACAGTCATGTATACAGGACTAGTGTATGGGAAAGTCCTGGGAAAGACTGCTTCCTAATTATATCGAAGGTGAGCATTCTATCTTAATCTTATTTAATGCTGCAATATCTAATAACATACAAACTGTAAGTAAAACAATTGTGTGTAAATCAATGTTTATATCAGCCTGGGACTGGTTGGTAAAATATTTTATCATGATTTTCAATATCAAACGATATCAATCATTTTCACGAGAAAAATCACATTATTTCTTTACTTCAATTATCAATTTTTGCTTAATTCCCAAATTGAAATGACTGCAAACTGAAATCTAATTTGAATAAATAACTCATACAAAAACATGCATAAAAATATACATACAAATAAGGCAGAGATGTGTGTGTGTGTATTGAGTGGGCTGCCGATTCTCCCATCTGACCGTGGCAATCCACTTATTGCATCTTTCTAGGTCTGCTAGAAAACTATGAAATGTTTATCACCTGTCTCATGTGTCTGGCATATTTAACAAAAATCTACTGGAGTAGGTGCTGCTTTTGGAAGGCGACTTTGTTTAACCAGCATTAAAAGAGCAGACCAAAATATTTTTTGCACTATAGGGAGGGAAAGTAAAACCTGATTATCATTCCAATAATATAGTACAACAGAACAGAGCTTTTCAACTTAAGTTTGGAAAATGACAAACATATGAAAAAGTGAATACAGCTGCAAAAAGATTAATATGCTCTGGTTGTGTATGTTTGTTACATGCTTTAAACTGTGGTCTGCAATAACCACACAACATAATATGATATATGAATGTATGTTTTTCTTTAACAAATACTAGTGAACTTTAAATGTTATAGGACAGAAGAAGAAGATGATGTTTTTTTAATGGCAGAGCTATTAGTGAAGGTGAATAACTTCTTGCACTCATTTGTGTCAGGCCTTCTGGCATTCCTTCATTCCATTTGTTTTCCCGCTCTGGGAGCCATGCCATGCTTGGGCAGAGTGGTGGCCACAGTGTGCATTAGACAGCATGGAACACAATGGCAGACAGCCTGATGAAGTCAAGGCCTGTTCGTCAGAGTGGAGGTCAGGAGAGCTTAACCCATGTGATCTGGACATGGTTTGAAAGATTAGACTGAGAATAGAGTAAGGGGCTGTAGAGGGCACTACAGACTGGAGCGAGTTCGGGCCTGCTGTTTAACTCTCTAGCTTCTTGTTGACAAAACGGTCCCAGTCAGAGTGCTGAGAGTTCTGTAAAAAAAAACATGTTTACAGTTCATGGGTCAAGGTCTCGAGGACAGGCGACTGTTAATGAAGGCGCACGCCCACGGGACGAGAAGGCGCAGGCCCGCGGGACGAGAAGGCGCAGGCCCGCGGGACGAGAAGGCGCAGGCCCGCGGGACGAAAAGGCGCACGCCCGCGGGACGAGAAGCCGCATTTCTGCTGATTTTTATGGTAGCAGAGGAACCCTGTGCTCACGGCTTTAGCAAATACAAATCTCATTCAATGTTTTCCACAAAATTTTTATGTTTTATTGCATCTATAAATTCATAAGAGCAGTCATTGCCCGTTTTTAAACAGCACTATGGTGAAATTTGTTTGTTTCAAATAATTTTAATATGAACTGGAAGAAACAGAAGCTGGTACACAGAAGCAGTATGGAGCATAGCTGAGGACATACAGCGCATACAAAATGTACAGTGCTGTAAAGCTGTCGAATTCCACGCTCAACTAAAGAGCGCTTTCCACCACATCAGGTACCGTACTTTTGGACCTCCCAGAAGGTACCAAAAGTATGGTACTTCAAGATGTTGGTTTTACGCCAGCAGCAAATGACATCACAAAATGAGGCGGGGTATTTTGTACTGTATTTGAGAAAAGACTGTAGTATAATATGGGGCTGGATGGCGTGCAATATTAATAACAACATTCAATTCTTACTTTGTTAGTTAGCTAGAATAAGATGAGGCTTTTTCTTACCTTCAATTTGCTACAGATATGACACGCAGGGGAGTTTAAGTCTCCCTAAAACATTTTTACTCTGTCAAAAACAAAAAACCTAGCATGTTTTGCAATTTTAATGATTATTCCTTTTCAAGATTATCTACTACTCCAATTAAGTACTCCAATTAAATTACATTGTCAAGCTATAACCATAGCTCATTTTAGCTATGCGTGTAAATGTACTGAGTGACTAACCACTCCAACCATGTGAAAGACTGCAACTAAGCAGGGTAGTTCATAAAGTCTGAGAGAACACAGCTGTCACTTGACCCTTTGGTCACATACATGTTCCTGTACAATACAAGTCCATCTTATCACAGGTCAGTTGCCTAGCAGACATCGCCTAGGTAAGACACAAAATTTTATCAAAGACAGTGACTGTGAGGGACGTTTTGAAAATAAGGACCACTATGTATTCACTTTGTGGCTTTAACTTGATGTAAAATACTATAAGGCAAGACAACTGGACACAGAAAACGGACATGAATTTTACATTACAATACAGGAAGAATTTGTGCATCCTTCAAACTTTTGCTGTACAACTTTCATTTGTCAAACATCTCTGGATTTCCTTATCGATGCAATAAAACAGACACATAATGCTTAGTAATCCACACTATTGCCATTATATACAGATCAACTTTTTGTCAGAGTGCTGGTTTCTGAGACAACTTGGTTATTTCTTAGTTTTCATCAGTTCTATAATTGTTCTAAATTATTATCAGATGTGAAGTACGGCTTTATCCAAATTTAAAATGCAAAAGTTACATTTTCTAAATGAGTCGAATTAGGGTGCCCATCCCTGTCTCCTCTTATCAATATGCAATTTCACATTTCATTTCCCATCACAGAAAAAACTGTATTTTTTTTTTCTTTTAGTTATGTTGTCCTTGGAGGCTCAGCGACTGGGTTGTGGCCCCCACCTCCAGGTTAGTGGGGTTGAATTGCACCGCTGTGTTGAGTGTGAGCTATGTGTATTTGTAGGCGAATCGGAATGACTCGCTTTTCCAAAAACAGCTTGTGACCAGTGCTGGACTGGCCAGCCATCCAGGGCTCCTTGACTCATAGCCATTGATCTCTGGGATGGCTGTGACCATTTACAGAATATGCAGTTTAAAGAATGATGTTGGCTGTTACAGGAATTTGGTTCAAGCATCTTTTCGCCATTCCTTCAGCCAAGGTGAATGATCTTGCATCCCAATTTTTTGTTAATTATACAAATTTTGCATTCTTACATAGAAATTCATCACAAATGAATGCATTCCAGGGGTTAGGGGTTGCCTCGCACCCTTAGAGTTTTATGTTAAAATTCACCCTCTGCTGTTTTGTGAGGAGTTTGCATGTTCTCCACATATACAGGATTCCTGCAGTCCAAAGATAAGCAGATTGGTCAGCTGGTCCCAGATAAAAATGCACTGTGAATGTTTACAGTGAAACTTAAGTTTACAGATAAACCTTAATTACTCATAGTTCTACTATAAATTTCGACCATGAATGTTTCATAGGAGAACTATAAACTAATGTTTTATTTTTTAAGAAAACATTTTTTTAAGTTCCCGGTCACTTTTTCTGGTGTTTAATAGTTCTGACAGCCAACTTTACAGTTCAATTACGATCATGATACAGTTAGAGAAGTTTAATTCTGACAGTTTTTGACAAAAGTCCTAGCGACAGCAAATGGTGCCAGAATGTTCCTGTCATGCCAATTTTAGGAATCGCGCATACTATTTTTGATGTTTCCTTTTTGTGAATTGTGTATAGCAATGTTAAAAGACTGTTCTTGCATTTTCAGAGATTGCTGAGCCATATTTTCCAGGAAGGCAGGTTCTGAAAGCCTACTTCTTAAATTCAATAACGTGGACGAACCAGAAAGAAATGAGACAAAAAAAATACAAGAGAAATGGATGGTCCAAATATGCTAGCGAAAGACAGCAACACTGAAAATGAGACAAACTGAACAAAACCGATAGATTTGTATCATGTAGAATGATTTATGAGACTATAACATTGAATTCCTATTGATAATTAAAGTGTAGTTATTTTATGTGGTGTTTTCTGTTTGTTTTTTACAAATCATTTAGTGTTTGTTTTAAGGCATCCAGTTCATTATCAGCACAGTTGGTTGGTAGTGAATCTGATCATAAAATTCACAAACAGAACCATAAATCAGCATATTGTCAAGTTAACACTTTGACTGCAAAGTAGTTCACAGTACAACCCTAAACTGCCCAATAGCTTCACTGTAAACTGGTGAACTTCACTGTTAGAAACTTTACAGTTTGACTGTATATTTCATGGCAGAGCCATGAAAAGTGTGCCAAATCACTGTAAAAATTTGTGGTCGAGCTGTGAAATAATTCATTGTCAAGCTGTGAAAGTACATAGTAAAACTATCAAACAAGTTTAGTTTTACTATGAATTTTCATGGTGCTTATTTTCCTGGGGTGTCTATAAATAGTGTGTGCAAATATGTGCCTTACAATGGACTGGCATCTCATTTAAGAAAAGCTGCAGTGCCTGAAGTTTGTCAGGTATCATTGGAATTTCAATTGGAATGATGTGTTTTGGTCAGAAGAGACATTGATTGAACTTTTTGGTCATGCACAACACTAACATGTCTGATGATCAAAGGAGAGACCACTCAAAAACTACCACCTGGTTCTCACTGTCACATATGCTGGTGGATCATTGATGCTTTGGGGCTGTTTTGCTGAAAGTGGCTCAGGGGAAGATCACTGAAGATCAAAGACATCAAGTATACCAGGACATTTTAACCAAAAACTAAGCTGCCTCTGCCAGAAGGTGGAAACTTGTATGAGCTTTTGACAAGATAATGATTACAACACATCTAAATCAACATGATTTTAAGAACACAAAATCATGAATTTATAGTGGTCTTCTCAGTCTGCAGATATGAACCATATTAAGAAACCATGGTGTGAGTTGAATAGGACCATCCAGCAGTATAGACCCAAGAATTTTAAGGAATTGAAGTTATACTTGAAGTAAGGCGGAGTTGTCCAAAATCCTTCTGCATTTCCCAAGTCACAGAAATACACTCAGTGATCCTTGCCAGGAGAGGCTTTCTAAATATTAAGCATGGAGTTGCCAATATCTATGAAAGTTTTTGGTATTTATTAAAAAAAAAAATCTAAATAATGAACTAAGCTGGGTTGAAATAAAACGAAGCCTTTCACTAATGTTTAATTTCTAAATGTCACCCATTGCATTTGTGTTTCATCTTATACATTAATGTTTAACTCATTATCCTCATGATGGTTGGCAATAATTAAGGAGTTTACTGTACATACGTAGAGGTACCCAGCACTGGGCTAACAAACCCTGATTACTACGTTGAACTGCATTAGGATGGTGAGATGCAAGTTACTGAATGTATCAGGGTTTGTCTGTGCTTGTTTACGTAAAAAATGGCAGTCGGAGGTAGACCTGTTCAGAACCTGTTAAGTTTTTACAAATGGAATTTGGTTCAACATACGTTGGCTTTATTCCCCTAGTTTACCAGTGTGTTTGCTTATTGTATGAGACACTTCAGTGAAAATGAAACTGATCAAATCTCTAAATATAGCTAGGTGGCTATCTTACACTGGACTGGAATTTATAATTTTTTGGTAGTAAAATGTCACCTGTGAGTTGCAAGGGTGAAAGCTTCATCCTCCTTAGGTTTGTGGGATTGTGGTCTGTGGTCAACCTAGGTTAAACTGATAGACTATGAATAGTCACAAAGCTAACCTCTTCACCACAAACATCATTAGTTAGACTATATAGTGTTCTATAATGTGTATCATAAAATCAACTTATTATAATTATGAACAGTGGCAGCAAGAGATGAACAAAATCATTAATAGAAATAATAAGTCCATCAATTAGTGTGATGTATATTGCCTCCTGGGCCTAGGATGCATCCATGAGTCAGTCGACCCATCAGGGTGAATGGTCAAAATTACCAGCCTTTAACACAGCAGCACAGATTCACAACATCCTTTCCAGATATTTTTGGAAAATACTTGTGTCCAAACTCTCCCAGCACCTTTTCAAGCAAAAAAAACATTCTCATTTACTAGACGCTCATTTTAAACATGTTGGTCCAACTCATCCCACGGATGGACTTTTGTCTGTTCACGCAATCTACTCCAGTGTTCGTGTTGTTCAGCCTGTAATAGTCTCTTTTTCTTGTTAACACCACAAAGTAAAGGTTTTCTGGCTGCAACTCAACAACACAGTCCAGCTGCTCTCAGTCTTTGCTTCACTGTATTAAGAGATACAGGTTTCCTTCTGTTCGCATTAATCGCAGCCCTCAGACACCTGCAGTCATCTTAAAAAAAATTTTCCACGTCACAACTAAGTGTTGATCTTCAGCCTTTGATGTCACGTTCATTGCCCCAGACAAATATTCATTAAAAATTCTGATTTATTAGTTGTGATACAGTACAACAGTGCAGACAGTGAATTAAACTATTCACATACTGATCTGGGACACGGCAGACAAGTGGGTACTGTCTAGTTTATTAAGACATAATTAAGAGAGGCTAAGAGCAAATCAAGTTCTGACTTTAGTGAATAGAATTCCAACACAAAGTGAATGTCAATGCACTAAACACAAACCTGATAGTTTCAGCCTTTGTGGCTAAATAATGTTACTACAAGCTATAAAATACTGAAAACCAGTCATTTACATTTGCTTTAAGTATTTCTGATATTTATACAATATCTAATATTGTTTGTTTTTTAAAAAAATCCAAGGATGAGCCCAAACTTTTGGCCTGCAGTATGTGTGTGTGTGTGTGTGCGTGTGTGTGTGGGTGTGTGTGTGTGTTTGTGTGAGAGAGAGAGAGTTTGTACTAAGAAATTGTGGATTTTTTGTTTTGGTTTTTGATATTTTGTGTTGTCTCTTGTTTTTCATTTTTTTTGTATTTTCTGATTTTTTTCTTTTTTGTGTTCTCTTAATGCACTCAGTTTTGCACATTAGGGCCAACCTCAGTACAGAGATGCAACAGTCCTAAATAAGTATCCTGATTTGTCCCATTGCAGCTCATAAATTCCCTCTGAAAAGTTTTATATTTTAGAAATAATTTAAAACAGGAAAAGATTTTTTTTGCCAACTACAAAATATTTTCCTGTTTGTTAATAGTTTTAAAAATATGACATTACCGACTAATTTAAATGTTTAATTTTTTTCCTTGAAAATCCTGGCAGTCTGTCACTGGCTTTGTAATGTGTCCATTAAAACTGACTGTTGCATTTTCAAAGTTAACAATTAAGATGTTTGCTTTTTTTCCTACTATATAAAGTTTTAAAGTATATCTGTGCCAGTCGGAGCCCCATATTTTAAGAGAGGCGTCCGCCTCCCCAGGAGAGATCCGACACATTGGCCCCTTTGACTTTGCAGAAAAGCTGATTTTTATGAGCGAATGGTCAAAGCTGAGAGTCTTGAGAGCCTTTAAGTCTTCTTCACATTGCAATGAAAAGCCTGTATAGAAGAGATTAACACACCATTGTGTACTAATGCTCACTGTTTGATGTTTGATGAAACCTTTTCAATGTGTGAAACGGCAAAAATCTTACCTTTCCACAAAAATACACAGATTCAAAAACAGACAGCATGTAACAATAGAGAATGCACACTCTTTAAACAATAAATTATACCTATTGGGTGAAATGTTATAATTAAAAATATTACTGTTATTATTATTTAGTATTGTCTTTAAAAGCTATTTAAGCAGTCGATGACAAATGCTAGATTTAAGTAATATTAAACGGCATTAGTGGCAATGGACTTACGCAGTTCGCTTGCGGTCTGGAATGTAAATGCTTCAAGCCACTTGAAAGAGAAACTTACTTATTCCACTCCAGCAGCCCTCAGCTCAGCTTATGTGACTGAAGCTGCTAATGTTTCTTGCTTTTCCATAACACTCTGTCTCGAGTTTAACGGCTTTCAGCCAGTTAAGATCATAATGATATGCTTGTTCAGCACCAAAAAGAGGTAAAAAAAATATGGCAAAGTTCTGTAACTATTCTTGTTAAAATTTACTTATTTTATGGAGATTCCTTATATGGTTTCTCTATATAGAGCTTCTGCATCAAGTTTGTAATCTTTAGATCGTCGAATAACTGTTTATAAGGCAAGATTTTTAATGCAAACCAACATGCGATATGGTTCTGTGTGGTTCAGGTTTAGATATGTACTGTATGTCTTTCTAACATCTTACACTTTCTCCTTTTCATTATATATCCCTTCACGATTCCCCTTTCTTCTATGACAAAGTTATGATCACCAGCAGGACCTTCCAACACCCCCATCTATACACCTGCCACATGGCTGAACCCAACCTAACCCTCCCACGTACTCTCCAACCTTCAGCTCTCTTTCACCTTCACCCCAGCATTTTTTGACTCGTACCTCTCCTCCATCAAATGGACTGTCACCTCTTCTTAATCATCAGAAATTGTTACCATCTAGACATATAATCCATAAATCTTAAAAAAATAAATAAGCCCCCATCTGATTACACCCAATTTTTATTATTCTGTATGTACTATACATGCATTATGTATCTTCAGTGCCATGTACCTGATCTGCCAAACAGTTTAATTTCTTTGCATTGAAAGATCAGTCATTTCTTTGATTGTTGCCTGTCCAGCAGTATTGTACCTCCAGTTATCTGTCGCTCTTAACTATTATTGTTGCTCGGAGGATCTGAGCAACAATAACAGAACAATAAGTCAATAAGTCGACTGTTCTTTGGAGGTTGCACAATGCTTGCAAAGCTTTCTTTTCCAGATGCACAGGTTGTTCAAATTTATTATGCACTTGGCGACTTATTATAGTTATAGAGTCATGAGAATAACAATGTAGGTTGATGGGGTGTATAATATAATGAGGTATATAATATAATTGGGTAAATTACAACATAAGAGTATCTTAAAACTAAGAAATTGAAATTTATATTAAATCATCTGAAATCAAGTTACAAATTTTAATAAGTGAGGCAGAAAAAATACTATGCAGCTTTTGAAAGTGCAGATGCTGAGCCCCTTTTACTTCTCAAAATATTCCAAATTTGAGCACTTACAGAACCAGCGATGATGTATCAGCAGACCTTTGAACCAGGACACACGTTCAGATATCCTTCAGGAAATCATCCCTCATTCAGTCCTGTCAGTGTTACAGTGTTCCTGCAGTTAAATTTAGCTGAAGGGCCACAGGTGAATTGTCTGACCAAGGTGCAAATCTGTGAACTCTGAGATCTTACTTTTGAAAATAAAACATCAGGGATTGATTGTATTTCAGGCATGTGCCACCCTTTGTGATGGAGCTGTCTGTGACCTCTCTCAGAGGGATGGTGCCTTAGTCTACGTGCCTACCATCGGGGGTGATGGGGCCGCCTCAAACAGCTGACTACTCTGACCAGGGAGTGTGTCACGTACTTTTACAGTAAACGCAGGGAGGAAAAATGTTTGTCATTTCTCAAATTCTCCTGAAAGTTTTTTTTTATTTTAACCGAAAGAAGTTAAGAAATTGTCAGAAATCTTAAAATAAAAAAATATCAGCAGTGCTTGATATAATATTGACTGTTAAACTCCTGCAGTTTGCCATATGGCTTTACTGAAAGTCATATGTATTTGGAATGCATTTTGAAATTACTGAGACTATCTTGACTCTTTTGGAGAAAGCAATTCAGAAATGGACAAAGAGCAAAATTTTACAATTACAAAACACAAGATGTAGGGAATCAATAATTTTAAACAGATTTTTAAAAAACTGCATTTTAAAAAATTTAATCTGACAAACTTTCGAATGTCAGTAAAATATGAGGCGACAAACGATAAAACTGCATTAGACAGCAGAACATGTCATTTCTGAACTCTTGGGGTGATGCTGTACTGAAGACCAGAGTTTTAATGCCTTCAAATGATTCTGGAGGTGAACTTTTTGACAGCTCTGCCCTCACTACAGGAGGCCTATACTGTCGCCACTCAGCCCTCATTGAGACCAACTCAAGTCTTTTCTAGGAGAATAATGTCAAAATCAGAAGTCTGGTTACAAACACCTACTTGGTAAATTGATATAAATGTAAAGACTTCTCATTCAAATGCAGCATTTATCTGTCTCTTATGTAGGCTGGGCTTTTTCACTTCCTTTCCATACTCTGTTCATTTTCTCCAGATTTTTACATAATGGCTAAACCCAAGACTGTCAGTGTCTGCTGTTCTTGTGGTGAGCACGTTTTGTTTAACCACTGCTCCTTTCTATAAATCCGTCCTAATACAGCCAAAAAACCTTTTTGCTCTTGCACTTTAAAGAATTACTCTCTAGAAAAAAAGGAGGAAAGTGACTGGCCTGCACGTGAAGCTAGAATGACCTCTCCAGCTAGCATACCAATGTAGTGCCCAGTGGGCTGCATACTGGGATTCACAGCAGTCACCAGCAAGCTGACCATACTTTGTGGCTGCTTTCATGGCTGTGCTCTTTGTCGACGCCAGGGAAATGTACCTGATTTTGCCTGCGTATTCATGAGTTTTAACAGACTTTATTTTTGTGACATTTAATAGTCGTTGTTTGGTATTTGATGCCATAGTATTAGACCTTTTGAACATTTAGTATATGTCTACAGTCATTTTAATTTGTTTGACATCAAGAGCATCACTAGAGGTTTCTGAAAGGGTGTGGGGGGTAAGCCTTCAAGAGAGGGGTCTGATTTTAATGAAAGTGAATCAAATAACACACTATTTTAAACTAATTGATGTACATTTATAAAACAGACTTAGTGATGCCTCTGTTTGACATTCATTTAAGCAATGTTTAAAATGAGCTTAATAATTGCATAGAAAACTTTTTGAGATTTATTAAGATCAGACTACTTCTTAAAATTCTGATCACCTAACAGCATGTAAAATATTGACTATAAATGTTATTGCACTGAATACCCAGTAATGTAAGGCAGAGGGGACCTAGCTCTCCTTACATTCTGCTGTTTCAGGGGGACGGATGAACTTTGACACCCCAAATGCTCAAAGGATTTTAGACGGATACACTGGCTGACAGTCTTCTTGCATTGCATATTGGCCTTGAATTTAAAAGGACATCCTTGGAGGCTGCAAGGGAGAAATGTATCAAACAAATGCACAAAAACAATCTTTGAAAGGAGCAGAGATATTCCATTTCATGCAGTGTGTTGTAAGCCATGCCTTCTTTCTGCAGGATGTTAGCTGCCCCATAGGGTAAGGTGCAAATTCAAGCCCTCTGTTAAAGGGAATGAGCTGAGGGCTGCTGGAGGAAGCAAAATGAGACTTGTGTCCATACATTTAATGCATGATATATAACTCCACGGGGAAACATTGCCTTTAACTTGCACCAAGGCATCACAAAAGTACTCCTGTAGATCAGGGGTCTCAGACTCAAATTACCTGAGTTTCCTCCCAAGGGCAATTTGGGGTATTTTTTATGAGCCGAAAGAGAAACAAGAGAGAAGAAAATGTAACGTATATTCTGCTAATCTACAAGAAAACCAAGTCCAGGCAGTCCATGCACTTAAATGAAAAATCACTAAGTGGAAAATGTAAGGTCAACCTGTGGGCCAGATTTTATAATGAATAAAAAAACACGTAAAGGGCCATTTAAAACCATCTTGCAGGCTGAATTTGTCCTGTAGGCCAATAGGCCTCTGCTGTAGATATGTAGATATGTGTGCTGTAGGTAGATATGTGTCATACCACCTTAACGAGAGCACAGGCTGTTTTTCTCAGCCACGTAGTGAAATGCAGAAGGGGCAGTTCGCTGACACTTTAAAGTGTCAGAGCCTTTGTCATCACCGCTAGTTTACGAGGCTGGTGTGAAGTATCCCCTCAATGAAGCCTTTGTCCAAGACGAAGAGCAGGGCAGTGGGAAAGCATCCCAATGTGAGCCGGCAGTCTCATCCATCTTGCCACCCTTTCAGCATCAAACTCTGCTGTATTAACCATCTTCCAGGTTAACGTACCAGAAAATTGGCCTCCATGTTTATTAAGGAGGACAGAAAAACAGGAAAATGTAGGAGGGTGTTGATAGTCACCCAAAAGGGCAGGCTTGTATCTGGTTTTGTATCCTATCAGTAACTGCCAAGAAATCATATTACGTTCACACACCACACAGAGGATCCATCTATGTATTACTAGAATGACTAGGTACTAGTTATAGATGAAGACCCGGCTGGCTTTGTTTTTGCAGGGTTTGGCTACGAACAGGTGATTGTAGGGGCCATAGCAAGGCAAATGTTTGTTCTCTGTCTCACACACACACACACACACACAAAAGTTAGTCTTCCTATCTAAATGGGGACTGTCCATTCATTTCTATGGGAAAAACCATAATCTTAATCACTACATACTTAACCTCTACCCATCCCTAACCTTAACCATAAGTAACCAACCCAAGTACAAGAATTTTGGAATTTTTACTCTTTTGATTGTATTCAGATATTTTTATAAAACTGAGGTTATCCAAATGGGGACCTCAAAAGATGTCCCCAAAACTAGGGAAATTTTTAGTTTTACTACACTTTGGGGACAATTTGGTCCTCAAATGTGATCTATGCAAACCCCCCCACACACACACAAATCAATGAGACCTCAGAGTCTACACTACTGAAGAAATTGATAGGTGTGGGACAGGGACACTAATTAGGCTTCTCCCCCCAGGGTCTCCTTAGAAGCTGCACTAAGCTCCACACAAGACAGTTGTATTAATGTCCAGCCCCAAGGCTTGATGCTCATGACAGTATTCACTGAACAAAGCCTGTTTCAGACCCAGCTTGATATTGCAGCATAT